>LPNX010098175.1:148178-295671 GCA_001517045.1 Pseudotsuga menziesii | reverse complement strand
ATATATATATATATATATATATATATATATATATATATATATGTACATGTTCATGGGGCTAGTTGCCCAGATGGTTACGGGCATGGTAGCGTCCTCTTCACCAGGCGGAGGGTCGGGGACGTTACAGCAAACAAGGAGCAATGCAAAGATATGTTTGAAAGGAGTAGGTTAAGTTCCTTTCTAAAAGGATCCAACAAGTTCTAGAGGATAAAAGTATTTTACATTTAAAATGGCCAAAATTTTCAAGAAACTATAGCCATACATTTTATGGTTGGAATATTAAGAGTTAATAAGATTTGCCAAAGTTTCTAAACTTTAAGATAAATTAAGAATAGTGTATTTGGTTGAAAAGTTGTAATAAAATTAATGTAGGCAGTGATCACTACAACATTGTCACTATCATACCTCGATCTAAGTTTTATGAAACATTTCTCACATTATCTTTAATTAGAACATTTACTATTATAAATTTATTTTTGGGTAAATTTCATATATCAATCTAAGTTTTATGAAACATTTTTTACATTATTTTTAAAAGAACATTTATTATTATAAAAAAAAATTTGAATAAATTTCAATTTTTATCTTAAAGTTCGTTTTAAAAAGTAAATATAAAAATGAATAAAATAAGAATACTCTACAAAATTTTGATTCATAATAACTTTCAAAAACATTTATAACAACTTTAATTTTATGTTTACTTTTTGTTTATATATAATTGTGATAAAAAAAATACCAAATAAAAAATTATATACTTTATATGTTCATTGATTTTTAGGCTGTGTACTTGTAATTGTGATTGTATAGCCATAATTTTTTATTACATGTCCTTTGCTCTTTCTGCTTTATCACATTTTACCTTGAACATCCGTATTATGCTATGGATTGAAATAAAATGAAGAAAAAGTTATGAAGAAATGTTATTGCAACAACTTAGACGACATCATGAAAAAAACTAAGGAAATGGACCCTTATATCTTCTTCACGCTTGGGACATATAAACTTCCACTATAATTCAATGATTGTGTTTTGTGCTTGGTTATATAAGCACATCGAAGCTATAGACCATTTTGAATTATTTCTCAAAATGGTTCATTGCTACTTCCAATATCATGAAGCTTTCTGGTTGAGGATATTTAAGTTCACATTATTGACCACTTGCCATTAAATATTCTTTTGATTATTTTCTACAGATTTTCCCATTATTATAATCATGTGAGCATACTATACTCGTACTTTTTCATCTGGGTTTCAAAGTCAAACGTGTCCTGGATAATCATCATTAAAGTTTCTTGTTTTACACTGTCGAATTTGTCCTCCAGAGAGCTATGTGAATGCATTTTTTAAGATTATAATCATCAATTAGGTTTAACAACGAAATATTAATAGGAACCAGGAATTGCATATGCATATAATCCTGCAATGTTTTGATTAATGAGAAACTTGTTTCATCCTAGGGATTTGGGTCTCTGCAATAAAGCAATGCAAAGCCATTATTATATCATTTTTTTTCAATTTCTACGAATGCCAACAATGAAATCCTTGGGTTTTGATTCCCAATTCTGAGTAGACATATTATATATACTGAATTGATCTCCGTAGTAGTATCAAAATGAATAAAAAAAAAGCATGTTGCTGCTCAGCTTTATTAACTTGTGTTGTCAGCATAGCCCCAAGGGTTAGCTCAATTGGTAAGACGTGTGCACACTCTCTCGGTACGGGGAGAGGTCACGGGTTCGAGCCTTGAGTCCTTCGGGGTTAGGTCATTTGTGAGGATGGCCGGCGGTTTACCACCTCTACCATCCACTAATGTGGGAAAGTATTGCTGGGTTTTCCGTGGAGATTTCCTCTGAAAAAAATAACTTGTGTTGTCAGCACACAGTAATAATATGAAATAAAAAAGAGGTTCTTGCACCTCATTTTTGTTCACATAACTAATGTATGGTGATTTGCATGGAGATGCTCAATAAAGAGTTTATATTAATAATTCAATGTATGTTTTATATTTTCTGCTACTTGTGCTTTGCAGAATAACATTCCATGCACATAAAATTATATAGCAAAGAAAACCCTAATTACATTTTCATAAATACTCAGTTCTTTTACTTTAAAACTACCACCAAATTTGTTCATCTATAACTACATATGAATGTGGGAGTCCAATAACCAGCACTATTGTCATTATAAGCCACATTCAAGGTGCTAGAAATAGGTAATAGGCACAATCCTCTACGTTATGAAGTTGAATTATTCTTATATATCATAAATGCAATATTAAAAGTGAGCACACTTGATAATGGCTCAGATCTATTTTGATACCATGTCCTTGAGATTTTTTTTTAACTTAAACCCTTGTCTTGTGATGTGCCTTGATAAAGACTGAAACAACCCTCTTCCATGTGATCCTATCGCTTTAGAAAATTGAACCAACGGTGTTCTTCCATGTGATCTCACCGCTTTAGAAAACCAAACCAGCTAGGTGTGCACTGTTTACACAACCTATCACAAGCATGTTATGGCTACGGATGCCCATCGACCTCGTAAACAACGATCAACTTTTTTCTTGTGAAAAATCAAATGAATGTGGATAGTCTGTGCACTGTTCAATGTAAAATCTCTCGAAAAAAAAAATCCTGTGGGCTCTCTAAACCACTTTTCTCATAATAGAGACATAATAGAGAGTTTTATTTTCTTAATAGCCGACATAATATGTTTTATTTTTTAATTTTTTTTTGTTACAAACTTTACAAATTATGATTAGACAAATGTTACAAGATCTTCGTCATACAAGATTAACTATCTCCCTCATATTAATAGCTTGATCTCCACAAACGTTACGACATCTCCCTCATACTAGGCAATATTATTTTTGGCCGACATAATATGGACAAAAGTTACATCCACAAATGTTACAATATCAAGCGCCTCTTGGCACAAAAATATCCAAAACTTACCTAGGGCCAAAATCCACCCCACCCCCAACCTCATCTCTCTCTCTCTCTCTCTCTCTCTCTCTCTCTCTCCATGCTATACCCTCCATTTTATATAACTAAATTAATCATCCCTAAACCCCTACCACTGGACACCCTAATCTCTATCTCTTTATCTCCACCAACCCCCCTCCTCCACCCTTCCCCTAATCACCCACATTGTCTCTCTCTCACACACCTCTACTCCTCTACCTACCCTTAACATACACACCCCTCTTTGAACCCCTTAACATTCATTGATCTATATTCTGAAATTTTATATTCATTATACTCAAACTTTAACACTGGAAGAAAATTTCAAAACCTGCTTTCCATAAATTATGTTGGGTTTGAACTTTGTACATTAAACAATGATGAGAAGGAAGAAGAAGCAAACATTTCTTTTGTTCAATGTTAGGGATGTGAAAGGGGAAATGACCTTTACATGAATGTTTTCAATGAAACTTAGACTAATGGTGATTTATGGGTTATTTATGATGGTCCATTGTGTCTTGATAATGATGACATGGCTGATATTGAAATTTTTTAGGTTCAAAAAGATCACAATGAAAAGTATGACAAGGAATTTCATTGTTTGATGATGTGTATGTTAGGTCCTCATACCATTATTTCATTCTCTAAATCAAATGAGAAGACCATCTCCATGGAAACTAATTTTGAGTTTTCATCTTATAGTCATAAATGACGTACAATATTCATCCTAATATTTTTCATCATAATAACATACATTCCTTTCTTGTTTTCATGAAACTATTGAGACTTGGCTGAAATTATCTTTCTATCAAAAGTTCCTACAACACAACACATACTTGATCCTTTTGACTATGAGTATATTTCTGACTAGTGTAATTTTTTCAACCATGCACTACGCAATGCACCAGTCCTATAAACTTATATGCACAATTATCATACACAACTACATTTTGTCTTGAAATCTGACAGCTTTGATGTCTAAAATTTGACAGACACATGTCTATTATTCGACGACAACATTTGTTTTTGGCTTCGGTGGGAATTCATCGGTTATTCGACACCATTTCAAACTCAGTCGATATTTTAAAAGCATATCATCATAAATTGGACAAATTTTACTTCAATTAGGTGTAGAAATTTCGACGATGAGACGTCGAATAACCGACCGATATCACTTCAATCTGACACCTAGAAGTCGTCGTTTCTATTAACTCTTTGTTGGATGTCATGTCCTAGGCATCGGAATTTCGATGGCCTATAGATGTCCTAGGCGTCAGAATTCTGACGGCCTGAGGATGTTTTAAAAAAAACAGCTTATACCATCCAAATTATACCATTTGACATCTAGATTAAATATGCTCAACTGACCAACTGATGAGTAAGCCGTAGATGGGACCCAGTAAGGGGTCGGGACAGGGCCATATATGAGTTATTAAAAAATGCTCGGCCCTTATTAAATCTCTACGCCATTTTTATGACATACAACTTATTAAATCTTTTAAATGGATGCCAAAACAATCAACATTTCAGCTCTCAAGATTAGACAAAAATACATTGGCAGACGAATCTAAGGATTAGATAGAACACCATAAGAATAAACAAGTATTGTTGTAACTGCAGAGCAATGCTTGCTTCAACGAGCTATGTTCAAAACTAACATAATAGCAAGGAGTGCAGAAAAAACCGCCATTATTAAAACCATACCGATAAAAAAATTACTTCTAGAATACAAAAAACATTTTCAGTCAATTTCTTTTTGGTGTCGCATAGTAATATTCACCATTGCAACTCTTGAACTACTAATTTTGCATAGAAAATCTTACTATTTGAGGGGTAAACCCTTCTTTCCCGGTGCAGTTTGAAAAAAAATTAAGCTTGCTTTCCAGACAATTTCTCTACAAAACCAACAGAGCTATCAGCTGTCCAAAATCCAAGACATTTTGTAGTATGGAACAAGTTATTTCATATTAATAATAATACTTTTTCTGCAATTTTTTTTATTTTCCAAATTCCCAAATATGAATCAAATCTACTCTTCATCTTGACTCTCACTCTTCATCCTCACCGATTCCTTATCCGAGTCGAGTCTATTAACTTTACTTCATGCACACATCCGTTGTTACAACTCCTACTAGGCGGAAGGAAGAAACCCTTCTATACCATCTAATACATTTCATCAATAATTGCTCCATCCAAGTTGAAATAGCATTAATAACTATTTAATTCAAGGGAATAGAGTAAACATAATATCTATAAGTTCCATGATTTCCATTGCAACAAATGCCCCTGCACATATAAATGGAATAAGATGAACCGATCTACTATATTTTATCCCTCAAGAGAATCATAATTTGAGAATAGTAAATACTGATAGATGTGGACAATGAGCATTCCATGAATCACTAAATACCTACTACTGCAACCAATCATAATTTCTAGACCTACCCGATATTTATCTCATTGAATTTCAATATGGTCTCTTCAACAAAAGTTTAAGAGAATTTCTTACTGAAAGGAGACAACGTTTCTAATTCCATGAATCACTAACAAACATTCAAAGACCCTACAACATATAAGTTTGAGCAAATTGAACCAAAGTTCAATCCCAATTCATCATAAAATTTTGTAAAGTTTGTAAATAAATAGTTCCCAAAGCCTAAAAATTGAATGCTAATCTACTACCAAGTTCACCACTACTATACAATCTGATTGATATAGTGGATCGCATAAATGGAAAATAATTATTCATCTACCCAGTATGATAAATACAGAACTTAAAAAATAAAGTGAATACATTTTTTTTAAGAATATAAAAATAAAGAATACTTTAACATAATGTATTAGCATCATTGCAAGAAATGCAATTTTATAGAAAAATTATAGAGCTTATCACCATAAATTAAAAATACACATAATAATGGCATTAGAATGTCTTTTAATAGTGTATAAAATGGAGCTAAAATATAGGTAATTTATTGAAAATACAAGTAAAGACTTAATACTACTGATATCCAATGATTCTCTACTTGATATTTGTGTATTATCACTGCTTACATCTACAAAGTACTATGCAACAATATTCAGTGACGATTGCACTCTTTTTTTTTAACTCGGGGCTAGTTAAACATGTTTCTCTCTAACTGCTCCTTCCCACCTATTGAAAAGTTAACATATGTTTTATGTATGTTGCCCATTGTCCAAGAAAGGTCAAGCAAGAACAATGAAAAAATGGAAGAATTTCACCCAGAACATTAGAGTACTGTTTTCCATTGAAAAATACTCAAAAAAATGTATCTTCTCCACTTACTTACAAATCCTATTGATTCATAAAATAAACCCTCTCTTGTTAAACATATTCATCTGATGAGCCAAAATTACAAGAAAAATAGTCCAAAACTCATAAATGCTTATTTATTTACCATGCCTTGTTTAGTGCTACATGACATCGTTTCCAGTATAAGAGATGAAGCCTCTAAAACAAAGCCTAAATTTCCTTTCTCACAATATTTAGCTAAATCAAAGAATGTTTTTCAACAAGGTTTTCATAGGTGGGAGATCATTAAATTGCATGTAATAAATAATGAACAAGACAGCGCAAAGATGGAAGCACTCCCACTGTAAGTTTGGACATGAAGTGTATGCTATTTCAAGAAGTGTATGTGTGCAGTCTCACTGTCAAACAAGGAAAGACAGATAGTAGGTATGACTTTATCCTACAACTCGATATTTGAAGCTAAATAATTTACAAACAACAACAAACAAAATGATAAAAAAAATGGCCACATTGGTACTTGTTGATAGTAGGTATGACAAAAAAAGGCCCTTAGAGGACAAAAATGGATAAAGGAGGTATAACAAAGTAGAGAGATAGTTAAATAAAGAGGGGTTTAGGTTAGGAAAACCTTTATTTTTCATCTCAAGCCATAAACTGAATTAGGAAATTCAACAAATGTAGTGTCTTGAATATGGACCACATTTAGATTTTGGAAGAAGATAAATCTGATTACCATTTGAAGTCTACAAAAAG
The DNA here is from genome assembly GCA_001517045.1 of Pseudotsuga menziesii. Classification (NCBI taxonomy): domain Eukaryota; kingdom Viridiplantae; phylum Streptophyta; class Pinopsida; order Pinales; family Pinaceae; genus Pseudotsuga; species Pseudotsuga menziesii. The sequence goes on along the minus strand of LPNX010098175.1, from coordinate 288,681 downwards.
AAATCATGACAAATAGCATGTCACTGAATGGATATGGAAAGACATATTCTGCTTATTAAAAATTAGGGTATTATACAGTATCTCATGTCAGACATAGATGCCTTTTTGGCAGTGTTCTTTAATATTCCAAACTTTTAGCATCTAGAATGCAAAAACTTGTTGCATATGTACTAGTTTCCATGGTATTAACATTATTTAAATTATAAATTGAAAAATAATATTGCATTACACATCCTGTAGTTGTTAGTCCTGCAATTTTTTCTGAAATTAACATATTTCGTATGTTTGTACCTACGGTAAAAATTTCCTATTCACTTTAGGAAACAGTTCCCTATGGGAAACCAAGAGATTTGCATTTCCTCTTTCTAGATATATTTCTTCAACATTTTATATTTCTAGCAACCTATTGTTTTTAACATTTAAAATTTAGCAGAGTGTTCAATCTTTAAAACCATGCAAAGGTAAAGGTCATAACAAGGAAAAAAGTCATAACTACAAGTAATGCAGAAAGTAAAGGATTCCATTATGTGCACAATCATTCATCTCAACCCTTTGGGCCACAAATACAAGCCACTATTTCGCTGAAAGCCAACCATCAAATATATTCAAATCTTGTTCCAATGGATCCAACAAGGATAAAAATATACCTTCTTTCTTTTTATATATCAACAAATTGATGTACTCTACCTTTACTATTAGAATATGAAAAGAGCCACTCGAAATGCCCCAAGAAGTTTAGTCTTAACTAATAATGAGCTCAGCACACAGGAAGGGGGATTGATTATTTGAAGAAAACCTGTGACAACTGTATAGTTTAGAGATGCCCCCATATAGGATGCAAAACCTGCTAACCCATAGAATATTCATTCTAGAGTGTGTTATACAATTGTTGTATGTGGATGAAGTTTGTATTAAGAGTTATGACAAAAATATCTACATCATAGATCCCATCACTATGTGGGGATATTACTTTTTTAGAAACAAAGCAGCTTTGCAAGTAGCCATAATTTTTGGAGAAACGAATCTCTACTTAGAAAACCATGGATGTATGACCCTAAGTTTTTGATGGCTTGGCTGAAAGGAAACAAAGCCCGGGAACCAAATGATCATGAGAGTAGACATGTAGAGGAAATGTTAGCAAAGGAACATTCATGGATGGAGGTAATGGCTATTATGGCAATAGATGAAGATCTTGACAAATCCTTAGCTAAAGGCATACAAGTGAGGATTCCTTCCATACATCACATTTTATAGGCCTCCAAATTTAGTAATCACCCTTGCAGATATGAAATCACCCCCACACCTAGGATTATCCTTGGAAATTTGTGATGCATATCTCTGATAACAATCAACCTTTCGACATTGTTATCATTATTGATGGTCCATGCATTTAAATAGGAATTTCAAATAGTATAAGGGTTAGCACAATGTTAATTTTAGATTAAAGAAGGCAGCTCTCTTTAGTCTTCTAGGGTTTTGGTCCACCCTTGAGTTACAACTTTAGGTTTTAGGGTTATATCATATTTAATTTTGTGGATCTATCATTACTATTAGAACAATGGACATATAATGTAAAAAAATGGATTGAATAGAGAATCAAACCATCAAAGGTGATGTGATGCGCTTCTCCACTGCCAATATGATTCCCTGTTTTGTTTTCAACCCCACACCAGTGGAACCAAGTTGCAAAAAAAAATGTAAGATAATGGGTTGAAAAGCCAAAAAAAAATGGGTATTCAATGAATAGAGAGATGTATTGAACCTTGATTGCTTCCATGGAAAAAATATGCCTACGAACTCGTCAAACCATTGAGTAACGTTAGGTGAGATGGGCCTTATCTCCCCAGATTGAGCTCGTTTTCCACCAATTCAATTTCGTGTTTACCTAGAAGCTCTGTCTCCATCCATCGCTGACCCCGTTCCTGTTGCTTGATTGAGATCCCACAGAAGTCGATCGGGCTTGTTTGTAAATTCAGGGAAAAGCAAGCATAAAAAGGGGGTTTCTCATGGTTTTGTTCTTCCAGGGCCCTCCACTTCCTCCTTCATTAATTGGAAAACTTGAGTTCTCGTTGGAGAATATTTTTTCCTTCAATATTTAAGAAGTTTACTTCATCCTGGTCTAAGTCTATTCATATATTAGCTTGATTTTTAAGGTTAAATGTCTATTGAAGGAAGACAAGCCATCACAAATATGAATTTTAAAACGCCAATAAGGAATAAAACAATGTCACGATGAATTTTATGGGGTTGATGGCTTATTGGATGGTTTACAATGAAGTCAACCTGCTATACTATAAAATACGAACCCACATGAATTCTGATTTTTTGGAGGTCACATTTAGTAGTTGTTTTTGCATTCATTTCAAAAATTGGTGCTACCCGTTGTACCTATTTTTTGGGGGGATAAATTTACAACTTTTTTGAAACCCCGTCTAATGCCCTTGCAATCAAAATCATAAATCGAAGCTCGAAAAAAAATTCTTACTATTGGTAACACCATTTTTTCTTTTTAAAAGGCATGTTTTAAAAAAACCTATATTTTTTTAAACATTGTTTTAAAATCAAAAAACAATAAAACATTTTTAACTTTTTTTAATAAGAAAAGAAATGAAACAAATTTATAACAAATTTAAAAAATACAAATTTGTAACAATTGTTGAAAAAATTTAAAAATGAAAATATAAAAAATGCTTAAAATACAAATAAATCAATAATTTAAAAAGTAAATAAAAAACATGACAAAACTTTAAAAAAAACTATTCAATAAAAAAATAAAAATAAAAAAATCATAACAAAAAAAATTCATTATAAAATTTAAAACATAACAAAAAAATTTTAAAACAAATATTCATTAAAAAATTATTAAACATACATATCAAAACATGTATTTTTATTAAACAAACATATTATTAGACAAAAAGAAACACAAAACAAAACAAAAATTATATTAACAAAACAAAACTTACATAATAAAAAAACATAAAAAATGCCAAAAAGCTAAAAAAAAATCAAATCAATACAAAACTTTAACAAACAAACAAATAACAATTAAAAAATAAAATAAAAAAATTCCCACTACCCCACCTTTTCCCCACTCCTTACATTCCCCCTCTTCCCTCCCCCTTTCCCTCCTCCCCTCCCCGACTTCCCCTTGTTGCACATCTTCTCCCCTCCCCCTCCTTCTCCCACCTCTCCACCCTCTCAATTTTTTATTTTTCTAAAAAGATATATATATTTTAAGGAAATTTTGCCTCATAAAGGAAAGGGGTGTCTCTAGTAGTATCTCTTTTCAAGTTGTAAGTTGATTTTGTCATTTTCATTGCAAAAACATTAGTAGTTAATCCAACAAAATTAAACAAGTTGTAATTCTAGCCCTCGATTAGGGCTTGATTGCAGCAACACCATGCTACACTTCTTGGCGTTAACAAAAGGTAGTAATTTTGGACCCAAAAAAATGGTCTAATGACATCACCCAATGTTATAATTTTCTCCCCCCCAGAAAGGTGGTGATATTGCATCATCTCGGATTACCAATAATTTTAATTTTAACCACCCAAAAAAAAGTCGTACAATTGGTAGAACCAGTTTTCAATTAGGAGTTGTTTTTTGGTGTTTTTATGCAAAAATATGAGTTTTATGGCTAAAGTTCTTATTCTTTGTATATAGTCCTCTTTCTATAGTATATCGTGTCAGCTTAAGACCATTGTAGTGTGAGGGTATAAAATCATAAACGCTCATGGTTGAAAAGGATTTGATAATTTAACATCCCATTGATCACCAATTGGAAAGATTGATCATTCTAGTACCCATGCGAAGATTAAAATAAGCCTTAAAAGAGTGTTAAGATGCAATGAAAAAAAATAAAAAAATTCTTTAATAGATGAATAATCAATCAAACGAAAGAGGAATCAAGAGAATTGATGTAAATAATCATATTTAGTCATAACATCATGAATAAAAGAAAATGAAGTTCAATATTTTTCTGCTAATTCATGACATTTGTAAAATGTGTGACTTGATTGGAAGCATCCATATAGATATGACTTTCATGTCAACTCAAACATTAAGGATGTATAGTGTTTCATGTTGAATGGAATAAAATAATTCTACCGAACTTGCTTACAAGTTGGGAGAATAGTTAGGTGGTAAGGTCACATATTCTTGTTACAAATAGCCTCCCCCATTTCTATTTTATCAATTTGTGATATTTCAATATATTAAATTATGAATGGCATGTCGCATACCTAGCTCGGATAAATTGAAATGCATATTTTCTTGAGGATGAAATGAATAATTGGGTTTGGAATGTGTCATTTGCTGACAAGGTAAAATTTTCAATGGAAATTTATTATCCGTGCATAGTGAATCAAAGGTGAAAACAAGAGGAGTTTGTTCTAATATTTTTCTTATTTCTCTTGAAATGGAATTATCCCCATTCATCACATATGTTTTGGTAGTTATTTACTGGATATAGTTTTTTCTATTGATTGACATGATGAACACTCACAAAATTATTCGATAACAAAAAATTTAGCATACCAACCCTAATAATATGTGTTTTATTCATAGTTTCACAATTTCTTAGTATTTTTGAGACAACATGAGTCCTAATTTATTTGTAGAGTTAATAAATCATATGTGGTAATGTAATAACTAAAAATGTAACAAACAATATCCCTCAAACCATCCTTGATTTCATGTGTGCATTCCTCCAAAGATTCTCTGGAAGTTGCAATGTTGAAGCTCCTCATAGGTTTCTCTTTGAGTGCATTTTCTGTCCATATCATTCTTTCACCCTAACTACTAATCTAACCTTTATCCCATTAGGTGAGCTTTATTTTCTTCCTCTTGACAGAACTCTTAGCTTGGTATTATCAAAATATCAAATTATTAGGTGAGTGAAGCATGCTAAAAAAGAATGGAGAACCAACAAGGTGATTGTACAAAGAAGAGAAGAGTATGCATAGCAAGTTATTTGGGAAGGATATTGAAATAGTGAATCCATGTGCAATATAGTGTCGAAAGGAGTTTCCTTTAATGATCTCACTTGGACCTTTCTTTCTGTCCTCTTGATTGTGACTCCTATTTTGAAAATAATTTAAAAATATGTATTTTATGTATTGACTGAACTTTAAGACTAAGTTGTTGCTATTCTTTCAGTTTTCTCATTCAAATATTGTAATTCTAATGGACGTTATTTCTAATTGTCTCCCATTTGGTGTGGTGATTCCTTTTGATGGATTACTTTGAATGTACATATCATTTTCCCTTATCTTCATTTTTCACTAGAATTTGATTTTCAAACTTATAAGTAGAATTTTGGCATCAATCACCATGAGATATCATTATAAACCCATGGCTTAATATCCTTGGGGTTTCAAAAGTTAGGGTCTACATGTCATTTTCAAAATTAAAAGTTAAAATTTTGGCATCAGTCACGATGAGAACTCATTCTAAACCCATGGCTTAATTTGCTTGGGGTTTCAAAAGTTAGGGTTACACAATGGTACATTGGAAATATATATATTATATTTGTTGAACACTAAATCATTACATCTAATTTCCATTACAAGTCACATTCGAATGTTTATAGTAGGATACTTTTCATGGCCAAAGATGACAGGTTTGAAATACCTTACATAAAAACAATAGTTAGAGGGACTATAAGTGTCTTTTGGATATTTTATGGTGAGCTCTATTCTCTTTCGCACACTTAATTAGATGAATACTATGATGTTTTCAAGAGATAAACCCATGGGTAGAATTCAAGGCATGACAATGCACAACAAATCAAAACGACTCTAAATACTATCCCATGCCTTTAATGGGATTATTGAATCTACTCCCCTAATTACTCACTATGAAAGAATAAAATATCTAAGAGATAAAAAGAAAATATGTATGTACATATATAAATAAAAATTTAAAATGGGATAAGATAATCGAGATGTAAAAACAGTTTAAGAGGAAATTGTGTTGAGGCTATGGAATCTTCCAGCCAGTAGAGCTATGATGCCTCTTGTATAAGAAATGGGGATCAAACTTTAAGCACTTGTATGACTTATAATTTACACTATGTGGTTTTATGCCCTAGTGTAAACAAGATATGGATATAATATCGGTAAATGAAACCAATACTCTGGTTCCTGGAGAATAACTAAAATATGATTTTAGGTCTTCTATTATTCATTCATAGCCTCTTGAAAGTTAGAACATCTATTGAAGTGGTACCCATGAATATAGGAACTATTATTCTCATGTGGAGAGAATATCTTTAACAATTTGATGAATGGAATTCTTTAGGTGTTTTAAACTGAGATAACTAGTTTTTTCAGTTGTTGACCAATTGTTGTGGCCACGACAACTTCTTCTTTCTTCCTGACCTTGGACTTGAAACCCCCCGCTTACTAAATTTTGTGTTTTTTAGTTTGACCTAGATCTATTTGTAAATAATGAATAATATGAATGAATTCTGACTACTTGAATGTGTATTGATACCTTGATAGTATTGTCTTTGAACGATTTATTTGGACTATTTGACTTATTTTCCTTTTCACTGACAACTTGTTTTTCCATGACCAACGTTAGAAATTTGGTAGGTGTTTGATTATTATGAGTGCAAGCATCAAGGTCCTTTATATTTCTCCTAAGTATCTTATGTGTGGTTCACAATCATCATTTTCCAATTCTATATTTTACCTTGCTTTTCCAACTTTGAGAGTTATGTAGAAACTACCAAGCTAAGATAAGATCCTACTCTCTAATTTATGCCATGTTCTCACAATTGACATGCTTTATCCATTACATAATGAGAAATGTTGTTATATTGATTCATGAATACTTGCATGATCAAATCAATTCATGCCACAACTTCATTTAGGCTACATCTGGAGGGTCTCATATGCCATAATCCTTCTCCCTGTATTTCATGACGTAAGTGGTTTTACCTTGTATTATGGCATTTTCTCATATTTGACCATCTATATATCACATTTACTTTTCACAATTTGACTTAGATTTGGTTTCAAAAATGACTAGACCTTTCACGAGCTATGAAGCATGAGATGCACCATCTGATCAGCTGGCTTAATTCAAGGATTAATATCTCTCAACCACTAATTGATGGTATCAATTATGAATAATACATAGAAATCCTATATAATGCAGATAAAAGGGGAGCTAACAAAATTGAATTTGATCAAAGAAGTTGCAAGAACAAGGCCTCAAATTTTATTACAATTTGTTTTTGTGCATAATTTTGGGGATCAATGGAAGTGAGTTTTTTTAGTGAACCTGGCCATCTTTGATGACCTCCTTAATCTTTTTTTTAGCGAGATGGAGATGACTATTATATTAAAAAAGAAGCATAAATTTACATAGAGTACAAAAGATGCTACTTGCAGGTGCCCCCCACCCGAGGGAAACAAAACATCCTGCAAATCCAAATAAGGTATCCTTGAGATTAAAATAAGAGTCTTAAAGAACTAAGAAAAGAGACTAAATATGTTTAACTAAACAAAACATATATTTGTGGCTTTACCAAAAGTGATTATCCTCAATACCAAGATCAAAACAAGAATTATGCTATTAAATCCAGACAGAGGAAAGGATATAGAGTCATAGCTAATGAACAAAAGCTAAGTGATACCAAGCCAGTGCCAAAACAAAATAGGGAGGATCAGTTGGATTCATATTAGCTGAGAGAGGGGGCCTTCTATAGAATCATGCTCATTGTCGAGGATGATGAGCTGCTAGCAACTGTGATTTATATTCTTCATTATCAAACTGATCTCTTCCTTGGACACACTATTGATTTCAATCCTATATCCTAATATTTGTACTATGATGTATTTATTGGCTTCAATGATCTTCATCATGAGGGGGCATTTTGTTGGGATATTATAAACCCACTCCATACTTAGGATAACAATATTTAATCATTTTTTATTAATTTCCTATCCACTAGCATAGATAGCTGGAATCCACTTACACCACTTGTTCATCACATTCCATATATACCCCAGGAGTGTAATATCCCAACTTGGAAATTCTAGACAAAGGCACAATTTGGGCAAATTCAGGATTAACTAGTCTAGACTCTAGAGGCTCCAAATGGCACCAAATGGACTAGAATTTGAATTGGAATTATATGGTGAGTATTAATACCTACAAATAGACTCTATGAGAACTTTAGAACTGGTTTTATACCTCTACAAATTCATTTGGGGTGGATGAAAAGAAGGGGAAAAATATTAGGAAATTGTGATGAAATCCCCCCCTAGGGTGTAAGCAAAAGGGGGTTCCCAACTCATATGTGACCTTTCCAAGTTTATAAATAGAGTATGGGGACTGATATAGGACATCATGGCCTAAAATTACATCTGTTTATTAGTTATGAAAACTGATTATAGAACCCCACATTTATTTGTTAACTTTCAATGATATTGCTTAAGGGAAATGGCAGTAATAGCTTCACTTTGACTTGTCAAAAAGAAAATGAAATGGTTCAGAAAATATCATTTCAAATGGAGACCATGTACAACATAAAAATAACTTATTAAACATCATTTAACATCATGTAAATTCCTCATTATAGTTCAGATACATTTCTCCTTCGAATTGGAATCCAACACATGAAAACTAGTCAAACAATAGCTTGGAAATGTGGTCATTTTGCACATGTATTTCTGATGATTCAAATTATAGAGTATATAGACACCACATTACAGATGAAAAAATCATGTACCCATTCTTGGGAATCAACCAAAATCAACCAAGTGCAAGCACCATTCTCATAAGTGCGTCATCGCAAGGAAACATGGGGAATAGTGAGATGGGGATAAAAGAATGGGGAAATGGATGAGTCATGAAAAGTATCAGTATTCAACATGAAAGTAAAAAAATACATTCATTTATAAATGATAGTTTTGGGTGGCCTCTCCAAAAACCAATTTGTATAGGAATCGAACTCCCTCGAAATTGACTCACTAGCGGGGAGAGTGAGCACTCATCGTGCAATGGACAAGCTAGTGCTTTCCAAAATTCCTAAGGAATTTCTCAAAATGATAAAAATATATTATCCTTCCTTTGGAAATATTTTTATAATCCTCTAATGGTACCCTAAGGTCAAATTTCCATCCATAGGCTTCCTCCAACTCATCCTAGTTGTTTAGTAACCCCTATGACACTTGTCCTCTTCCTCATGCCTCAATTCTCTTCCAAATTTGAATGGTTATTACTAACCCACAAATACACCCTCTTGGTGGCTATTTTTATCCCTGTCATGTCATATTGTCATAGATCTACAATCAGGTGTGACTTTTTTTTATAAAATCTTCCATCATAGTTGTCAAAACGTGCAGGGAATCTCTCTCCAAGTGGCACATGTTTTCTTCCTAGTCTCTTCCTTTTCCATGGGGAGTTACTCCTCTTCACCAATTTGAGTTCCTTGGATCATGATATGTTACTTGACACCTCTTCACCTCCAAATAATGCTCCATTCCCTATAATTTCTAAATTGGGAGTAGGTCATGACAAGTGTAGAGAGGAATTTGGGGGTAGGTCATGACAAGGAGCACCTTTATCCTAATTTTGGTTAGATATTACCCACTTTAGTGAATTCCAAAATTAGTAAATGTTCCTTCCTATAGATTCTATCTTTATCATTCTTTAGTCCATATTTTCAGTGGATAAGGTAAAGCTACTCAACTAGGAAAATGCTATCTTTTGATGCCAGCCCATCCTCCACGATTTTCTCTCCTATTCCAGGATTAGCATGTTTTTACATCACTCATGAAAACTCACTCATGTTATAGCTAATTCGTGAGGTCCTTGATAGATATGGAAAGTGCTTAGTCACCTATGGGGATTTATCATATTTAGTAAGCCTGATTTATGAGCTAGCATGAGTTGTATTCTAGCAACTCAATTTTCCTTTATAAGAATGTATTACTATTGTAATAATCAATCAATTATTCATTCTACACTTATTCATGTCATTTAGTCTCTTTATTCTTCTCTATGTTTTCCTTGTGCATGCTTGTGAGAATTATCTTGTAGCTAGATCTACATCGCGTGATTCTTCTTAGCGTCAAAGCGCTATTTCTTCATAACATTATAGATTCTATTGCTACATGGTATTAGATCTCACAAGTTTTTAAGTTCAGAGTGCAAGGTTTCTTTAGTTCTACATATTTGAGGAGTTATTGGTTGTCTACATTAGAGCACATGCAGTCTCCTATTCATCTCTAAATAAGAGCTTGAATTGAGCTTACAAATTTTTCTCCTAGTTTTAATTTGTACATGTTGTAGAGAGAATATTCTTGAGTGCATCAACTTATTATCATGGATTCCTCTTCAGCTATGATCCTGACTTCCTTCAACTATCATGAATGGAAATCCAAAATCGACATTCTATTGTACAGTAAGGGACTCTATAGAGTTTATATAGCTTTAGAAAAATGAGCATAATTATGTTGTTGAGAAAACTAAGTGGCATAATAGGTTGGATGAAGCCAATGGATTGCTTTGCCTCTCTATTTTCCTCAATATACTCTTTCATCTAGATGGTTTGACCACTCCAAACCAAGTATGGAGAAAACTTGAGTCTCTCTTTGGATTTCAATATGAGATAAGAGTGCATCAGTTGAAGAATGAGTTATTCTCATTGAGTCCAAGAAATTTCAATTCTATTGAGGGTTTATTCACTAAATTCAAGTCACTTGTTCTATTTCTCAATAAATTTTGGATTAAGAAGGATTAATATCAATTGAATATTTCCATTCTATCGAAATTGGGTCCTAAAAACTCATTTTTTGTGCCTACTTTTCATGCTACTAGGCTTGCTATTTCGAATTGGAAAATGCTTTCTTTGAGTACATTCTTTGATTCACTAACAAAGGGTCAAGCTAAATTGATCCATATGGGTGCTCTTATATATTCCAAGGTCAAATATCATGCTCTTATAGTTCAACGAAGCAATAATGCAAGATCAAAATAGAAGCAAATAGTGAAAGAGAAGAAGCTAAAGTCAGATAATGAAGATGAAAGTTTGAAGCCTAATAATGAAGATTCAATGAAGAAATTCAAGAAGAAAGGGAGCACATCCAAGTGTTATTATTGCAGAAATGGATTTAATCTTGAGAATACGTGTTTCAAGAATAATATGGATATCATGTCTCAGCTTCTTGAGAAGCATAACATTGAAGTTCCATATGAGCTAGAGAAGCCTATTGAATCTTCAGAACAATGTCATAGTGTGCAGGCCCAAGGTGATATAAACTATAAATTGAGTGCCAGAGTTAAAGCATTTCCTCACATATCTTATATATATTTACTTTTTCATATATGATAACCATAAATCCCAGATTATTTCTTGAATAATCCACCTATCAATTTCCTAGATTCATCTCTGAATAATTGTGATTTTCATTAGATATTGACTTGTCTTTAAGCATCTCTTCCTCACTTCATTCAATTGATAATAATTATGATTTAGAAGAATGTTTAAGGATTATAGTAATTTTATGACACCTTTTATACCATATACCATACCTCTGAATACTCCTAAGACTATACAAACCCCAACCTCACTAATTGATTCCTCATTGGTTTCCTATGTAGTGTTACTTATATCAACTGCTTTCAAGTCTTGTCTATTTTTCACCAGTTGGTTATACATGACCCTATTCATCATTGGAATTATATTACACATTTTTTGATCTTTTTTAAATACTTATGGTTCAAATCTCAATTCCATCCATCATTCAGAGTTTTACACTGATAAGTTTTTCCCAGTTGCTCATACTTTTCCTACTCTGGCCCTACATCCTCGCGGAGACAGTGAATATTTGGTATTTGTTGTTCCATATGATAATATTTATGATATATAAGATTATTTTCAGTCTCATATCATATTTGGTAAGGTGCTACATCAAATTGGAAGAAAAATATGTGACTCACATCACAATTTTGCAGTTATACAAGGCACTGATTGTCTTAATTTTTCTACTCTTTTGGAAGGAGTATGCACATATATATTTTACTTTTCAGATTTTGTTTGAATATATTAGTATGATAGCATAAATAAGCATTCACATAATTCTCCTACTTCATTAGATGATGAGCTACAAGGAGTCTCTCCTCTTCCTTCTTGCAAATTCTATACTCTATCGCATGATCATGGAGTCTACAAATTTATTCATCAGGTATTTCACCAGAAGTAGATCATTCAGCTCATTAAAGTCAAGATAAATACATAATTGAAGATATGTTATTCAAATTTTGTGCCTTGTCCTTTCTTGAGGGAGGATTTTCCCCATGTGGTTTTGTCTCTTTTCTCAACTTTTCTGGACATGAATAATTGTAAAGGGTGAACATAGCTTTGTTGTTGGGCCCTATATACACCTATATGAACCTATATGCATCTTCTTATTTTAGAAATATCATCATAAAGTCAGAATTAAAGGAGGTTTTGGGATATCATAAACCCAGTGCATACTTAGGATAACAATATTTAATCATTTTTTATTAATTTCCTATCCACTAGCCTAGATAGTTGGCATCCACTTGGTCAACACTTGCCATATATGCCCTAGGAGAAAATTTATCCTAATTCTGATTAGATGCTACCTACTTTATTGACTGTCAGAATTTGTAATTGCGCATTCCTGTAGATTATTTCTTTATCCTACTTTATTCCATCTTTTCAGTGGATAAGGTAAAGCTAGTCAACTAGGAAACTGCTATATTTTCTTGTCAACCCATCCTCCATGATTTTCTCTCCATATTCCAATATCACCATGTTTTTCCATCAATCATGAAAACTCACTCATGCTTTAGATAATTCATGAGGTCCTTGACATATTTGAAAAGTTCTTAGTCACCTATGGGTGTTTATCATATTTAGTAAGACTAATTTATGAGCTAGCATGAGTTGTCTTATAGCAACTCAATTTTCCTTTATAAGGATGTATTACTATTGCAATAATCAATCAATTATTTATTCTTCATTTATTCATGTGATTCAATCTCTTTATTCTTCTCTCTATTTTCCTTATGCATACTTGATATGATTATCTTGTAGTTAGATCTACATCATGTGCTTCTTCTTAGATTCAAGGCTCTATTTCTTCATAGCGTTAGAGTTGTTATTTCTACAAGTTTCTCAAGGGTCTTCATCCTATCAATGATTTCCTCAATCTTGTTTATCTGATTAATGACTAAACCCCCTAATTCCTACATTGCTTTGGCCATGAGAATTTTCAATATGGACTATTATAGGTTGAGGGAGTGCTTGAATAGATTCATACAACTTCTAGAGTGTTCAAGGTATATATTCTAGTTGACAAACTCTTCCAGTTTGTGATGTCCATAAATTATATTTTTGAAGGCATGGACTTCTTCTTCCATTTTCTCAAAATCATCCTACACCTTCTGCTCAATCTTGTTTCTATAAAATTTGGTAGTGTGACAAGCCGATTTAATTTTGTGGGACATGTCCATGCCATAAGCGTCCCCTACCTACTTACGAATGAACCCGGTTCTCAGAGTTGGAAACTAGTGAAAGGTTCCTTCCTTTTTTTCTATAAAACAAATTCATCATCATCAGAAGTCCCAGACCCACTCTTTCCTTCCATGAATATAGAAGGCCAATAATTATGTATGGACATATCAAGGGGCCACGAGCAAGGAGGGTTTAAAATAAGCAAAGGAAAAGATTGGATACAAATGTGCTCAAGGAAGGAAGGGGAAGAAGAATTTAAGGAGAGAAGGAGGTTAGTCATCATTAGGATGATCTTACACTCAGGAATATTTGGGGGATGTGATCTGTTTGGATTGTACAGACATGAATGAGTAGTTAAATCCATCATCGGAAGGTACAAGGAGGGAGGCTGCAAAGCGAAGAATCAAAAGGGCATGCATTCAAGAGCTTTAAATAGAATAATGCAGAGGAAAAGGGACAGGGAGGAATGGAGAGAAAAATATTCTATAGGAGTTGGAGATTTTCCGGCGAACAATATTATCCTACTACATACAAATTAATGTGGCGGAAGTAGGAATGATGCTTGTTGAATCTCATGTAGATTGAGATCCAATGAGAAGCAGGTATGTTGCTGCTACATTAAATGGCCTGTAGCAAGATCATTAATGTTCACCGTCCTCTCCATTTCTTCTCCCCCATTGGGTTGCATCAATGCCTTCGATCAAGTTGTCATTCAAGCAAGAGGTTGTGTCAACCACATTTCCTTAAATGGGGCTATCATCATTCCTCTACAATTGATTTGTGGTCACCTACCAACCAACTCAACTAGGGGAAAAAAACTGAGGATAAAACATATGAGCCATTGAATATTGGGTAAATAGTCATCATTTTCCATTTTACAGGTCAAAATAATGCCTCTTCATAAACTTAACAGTCATTGATGAAGTGTGAATTTTAGTTTGAGCCGTCATTTTGAAGTGCATTTTTTTATTTTTACATGTCATTAATATCTATATCCCAAGCGCACACGCACACACACACACACATATATATTCTTTATATTTGACTATTTATAATATGAAAATTTGATTTTTGTCATGGACTTGTTGTCTTCCCTTGTTAGGTTAATTTGACTAGGTTATGGTTTCTTGGGCCCATGATATTTGGTATCCCATCGTAATGGATTATTATATTGCTTGTAAAGATGCATATTAAATTATTTCCATGATAATTATTCTTTGTTGGTGATGACATGGTAGTCGTGTTCCCATGGCTTCTAGATCAAATCTGAGTCCTCCAGTTTTAGCTCGGCATAGTCATTGTCAATGCTAACACTGGTTATCTTGTCATCCAATTGATTGCCATTTTTTTTACATGGGAGGGAATGGAAATGATAATGTAGGGGATCAGGTAATCCAATTCCTCTAGCCCGTAGGCTAATCTCCAACTGTTGGTTATTTTCTCAATTTTTGATCCATGCATGTTTTTTTAACCTAGATCAATATCAGAATTTTCCAGTCTCCCTCTATGATAAGGAACTGAATCAAGGGAATTAGTGAGATTATTATCAAGGGAATTATAGATACTAGAAAATAGGGATTGCAACTGTTTTTTTCAATTTCAATAGAATGAGTTAAAATCCACAAAATTTTCCAATATGATTACGAATGGATCCCCTGTACACTGTCAGAGAAGGGTTTCTCCTTGAGGATTCGTCGAATTTATTGATCTTGTATAAATCTCTAAGGGGAGGATTCCAAATAGAATCAAAGTGGAGTTAGGATGTTATTACGAGTTTCTAAGGATCGATTATAGTTGATGATTGGCGTCCAACTATTTCATATAAGTTGTTCTTGATATTTGCATTTGACCTCCTCATTTCCCTAGGGTTTCTAGCTGAGGGTTTCTTGAATATTGGATTCAAGGGTGCTCTAGAGTTGTTAGAAATTTTTCTCCTTTCCATCTAAGGTTATTTTTTTCTACTCTTTCCATACATACGGAGCTATGAAGTCGATGACAAGGCTCCATATCCTATTTGGACGTTTTTGTTGAAAGGATTGGTATGCTAGTTGGAGAGAGTGTTTTTAATATATATTGCATCTCTATCCATCTATCTGAATAGGGTAATGGAGCTATCCTAAATTTTGGCTCAGAGGGGACATCTGATGCGTAGGTGATTCACACCTTTTGGATGTGATTTACAAAGGTAGCATCTCGATGGACCTATAAAGCCTCTTCAAAGGAGCTTGTCCTAGGTGAGGATTTTTTATGGTTTATCAACCAAATGAATAGGGTAATTTTTTTCCATATTTTTCCTTTCCAAGTTTTATTCTATAAGGGATCGCTCTTTTGGAAGAGGCTTCCTAATGTTATGTTGTACTATTTCTTGATGGTGAAGGTTCTTGTTGGTTTTTAGCCCCTCCTATTGATGAAATTGTTATTGATGCCAACATGGACTTGTAGTGGCCCCACGGGTTTTCATTGATGCCACCAAGTCTTACTTGTAGTGCCTTGGACCCCTTATAGAGTTGTTTTGTTGCTTGAAGCACCTTTTACCTAGTTGAAAATTTCCATGTACCCATAAGGATGGATCTTGTAGCCACCACCTTGTTGAAGATGTTGAAGGACCTGTTGATGGTGTTGAATACCCTAGAGATGGTTTTGAAGCATTTGTGGATGATGGTGAAGCCATAGATGGGTTGGAGAAGCATTAATGACCCATTATATGGTCATTCATGCTTTGATGGTGTCATGGTACCCCAAGAGAAGTTATAGCAACCAAATAGGTGATGTCATGATGGATATTGACCCTTGGAGGTCTCCTTGTGTGGTTGAGGTGGTTGAAGAATACTATGAAGTCCCTTTCTTGATGAAGAAGCCATGAAGAAGCCCGTGGACCCACATTTGATGGCTTAATGGTACTTGTCCCATTAAAGGTGATGATGTGGTCATTAATGACTTGATGAAGACTTAGAACCCTTGATGAAGATCTTGATGACCATGTAGCCCTTGTTGGGGTCATTGAACCCTTGGAGATGGTCATTATGCATGAGAAGGTTTAGAACCCACATGAAAGGTGGCATGATGAACCTTAGACACTATATGATATTTGATGGTGCATTCGGAAATTATTTGGGTCGTGGAATCCATACATATGGCAGTTTGTAAGCCCATGATTGTTGGGGCCTTTGATATAATGGAATCTTTGGCCATGATTCTCATCACTTGGAAATGGAGTCATATGTGATTGGCTTGAAGTCCATGGAAAGTATCTTGTTTAAATATTATATGATATATTTGAAAGATTCATTGAAACCCTTGCATGTGGTTGTTAGGATCTATAATCCTCCCTTGACCAAACTGTCTATTAGATTATTTTAGCCTAACTTAGGAGTTTTTATTTAATTATTGGTCCCACTAGTACCATTGGGTCCACTTGGACTAATGGGGCCACATGTACCAGTTACTAAAGTGTGGGGAACACCGATAGAGGCTAAATTCCACTTAATACACTTGCATGCATCATTTTAGGAACCCCCTAGGCCAATCCCTACATTTTAGGAGCCACTGGGAGTCCCGACACCAACCTCCTTCAGTCAGTTGGAGTTGGAACTAGTTAAAATTAGCTATTCTTCAGTTACATTCAGTTAGATCACAATTAGTTCAGTTACCATTAGTTATGCATGGATGCATGTGGATAAAGCTCCTTTTCTCACCTACCACTTTAGTTAGACTGAGTTAACTAATTATAACTGATTGTGTGACTTGATTAGACATCTAGAGTTAACCACTTAGACTCTGATAGTGATTGAGACATATTTAGATAGCTATGCAGTTAGATACAGTCACATATAGTTGGGAGATTATTATTCATCCCTAATGATTCGAATTATTTTCCTATGTAACACTATTGTAACACCAGATTATGTAATGAAGATAATACTGTAATTCTCTGAGCCTTGTCTATTTCCTATGAGATTTAAATTGTTCAGCTTGTATAATTCATTCATATTCAATGCATCAATAATTTTGACTCATTGCTTGATGATATAAATGGCACAACAATTCTAACATGGTATTAGATCCATTTCAAGCAAGCTTCATGTCTGTCTACTCTCCATTGAACACCAAAATCATTTGGGTTTCCACAGAAGTCCCGCAAAGAGTGCCTTGCTTCCTTTGAATTTATTCAAAGTGGCGGTGCGGGCATAATGGACCCTGAGAAAATATTCATGTCGAGAGAAAAGGAAGGATTCTAACATAGTTCAAATTTTTTAGTGTTTTGCAGTGAAATTCTATAGGTGCTACGTAGCTTGTGTGAATATATTGTCTTTTCCAACTAAACAATTATGGATTCTCAATCTCCTACACCTCGGATCCTAACACCCTTCAATTATTTTGATTGGAGGGAATATATGCAATTGGACTTGTGCAAGAATGGCTACTTCAGGATAATACTTGGTAGCGAGGCCAAGCCCCATCATCAAGTTGAAAGAATTTTTTTTTTGAACCGCTTAGATGAATCTTTCGGTTATCTATGTACTCACATATCCAGAGATCTCCTCTTAAACCTTGAAGGTTTGAGGAATCCCAGATAAGCCTGGGAGAAGCTTGAATACTTGGTTGGAAAACAATATGAGCTTCGGGGACACATTATGGAGAATGAGTTGGTATCCTTACATCCCAGCAGTTTTGAGACAGTACAACAATTCTTTACTAAATTCAAGTTTCTTGCACTTCAATGCAGAAAGTACAGAATAGAAAGAAAGAATGAGCAACATGTGCTCTCCATACTCAGAAAAATAGGCCCTCAGTATTTTGTATTTGTCTCAATTTTTCATTCCGGAAGAACTTCCATTCCTAATTAGAAGATTCCCTCACTTGATTCCTTTGTCAAGTCCTTAATACAGGAGCAAGAGAAGTTGATATAGATGGGAGTCATCAAGACTTCCAAATATCAAGCTCTCCTAGTGATAGACTCTACCAAAGCGCAAGCTAAAGGGAGATCTAAAGAGAAGGAACATAAAACAACTGATTCAAAGCCTAAAGAGAATCATAAGACTTCTGAAGGAGCCTCTGTCTCTAAGAAAAAGAAGAAGTTCTAAAAGAAGATGTGTCCCTATTTTATGAGGGGTTTTCACCTTGAATACTCTTGTATGAAAGAGCAAGTTGACCAGCTGACATCTATCCTCAAGTAGAATATTGTTCTCTCCCTCAAAAAGCAAAGATTCCTGATGATGAACCACAACCAAAAGACGATGAAAGGTGCCATGCCTTGAAGCCTAGACTTGTTTAGTCAACATCATATATAATTGATTATGGAGCATCCAATCACATGGTTAGCTCCAAATAATCCTTCTCCATCCTCACACTATCAAAAGGGCCTAATATTCACATGGGATATGATTCCTAAATTTCAGCAGAAGGAAGGGGTTCAGTCAAATCGAAGCATGGTGAGTTCAAGAATGTTCTCTATGTTCCCTCCCTTGCAGCTAACATGTTGTTTGTTTATCAGATGACTCATATAGGCTCTCCCAAGAGAGTTACATTCGATTTAGATACAGTTCACAAAAAAAGATATTGGACAAATCATAGCGAAAGGTATTGCAAATCATTCTACTAAAGCTTATGGGTTCTCAAATTTTTTACCTTTCTCACCTCCTACAACTTTATTGTCCCATGCTAACAACACCAACAAGATTTGGCACGAGAGATATGGTCATCTCAATTTCAAATATCTCCAGCAACTCCACAATGATAAAATGGTTGAAGGTTTACCTCTCATCCAAACTTCCAATGGAGTATGTTCTGGTTTCTTGGTAGGTAAGCATCCAGAGAATAGCTATGAAGTTGGGAAGGCACATAGAGATTCCTCTATACTTGATTTGATACATAGTGATGTGGATGGACCTATGCCCACAAAATCCATTAATGGTAGTGTCACGTCCCCTCCCATCTACGTGAGAGGGAACACGACCATAGTGCTATCTAATCTGGGCAATCTAGCCCCATGAAAGTAAATATAAAAATGCATTGAACTTAAACATACACATATGCATAAATTATTAACATACAATAGAAGAAAAATCCATTCAACACATTAGACATGTTCATCATATTTCATTAAGCAATTACAAATGCGAATATTAACATAGACAAGAATACTTATCTTGAAAGAAGCTTGTCCCGTAATGGCAGCTACAGCACTGCAATGTTCCACCCAACCATAGGCCAGTGTGCTCATCAATCTCTCAACAACAATGCCACCCTTGAGATGGGTATGATTCCCACAAGGGCTAAGGAACACTAGCAGGCTCACACATAGCCCAGGATACAACAAAAACTTGGCCAAGCCAACAAAGTTGGGTTTATCAGGTTGCAAAGGAGCTAGAAAGGTTTACTGCTAAGTTAGTGAGCTCAACCCCATATCTATGGATACTTGCACTAGATACAACCTTACTTATAAAACATCTACACACACAACACAAGGAAGCATCCCCTTCTCTTCTACACAGTCCTTAGGCTATGCCTCCCCTTCCAGTGCAATTCAGGGTGTGCAAAGAAGAAAATCAGCTCCCTAGATCTGTCTGTGAGGTTCCTTCTCACACTAGGTTTATCAAGCTCGTCAGGCCCCATTTCCACTCCCAAACTAGTTCAGATACCAAAAAAAACATGCATACACAACAATTACAGTTCTGGGCATGATGAAAAATGACTTGGGAGCCAAAAATGAATTTGTAGATGGGGGAAAACGAACCTGGGAGAGAAATTCAATTTCCAAAATTGTTATGTGGCTTTATGTGGGAAAAAATGGCTCCCTCAGTCCCTAAATTCATGGCTTTGTCCCCCATTGGTTGTACAACACTAAAAACATGAAATTCCCCAACCGTGGAGATGTGGAAACAACATAAAAACTCCCAGGAGTGGTCCCAATCACTAAACATTAACAAAAACACTTCCCGGCCATGGGAAAAATGAAGGACACTGCAAAAAACATGAATGTAGAATGCCAGGATCTCCAAAAACGTGGGGAATACAACAACGTGAATGCATGAGGGAATGGGCAGCATTTTTGGGCAATAACTTGCCCCATAAGTCAAAATCATATTTCTAAAAAACTAATGGTTTCTCCAATTTGAATTTGGGCTATCATACCTTTCCCATCCCATGCAATAACCAACTCAACCAATTTTTGGTAGTAATAAATAATTGGGTGAATAAGACAAGAATGGTAGTTGACAGTTTGATGGGTTCTCCCTTTGACATTTGTCTTTTCCCCATTTTGAATAGCCCCCCCCCGCCTTATCCTTAGGAAATAATGCCCCCATCTCATTATTTGTTGCATTGATATAGCTGGCTGTGGGTTTTTTAATTAAATTGCATATTTACATGATGTCCAAAATTATAATGTGTCAGCCAGCACAAAATACCATCGGCAATGATTTTTAATCGGTAAAACATAAAACACTAAATCGATGGTGGGGATTTTTCCTTTAGCTCCACACCATGATTAATTACAATATATACATCATATACATTTAATGCAAATGAGGTCAAAACTGGGGTGTTATAGGTAGCAGGTACTTCCTCACCTTTATTGATGATTGTTCTAGGTGATGTTGGATCTAGTTTATGAAACATAAATCAAAAGTTTTTGATATTTTTAAAGTTTTTAAAGCTATGGTTGAGAATAGTTTCAATAATAAAATAAAGTCCATAATATCTGATAAAGGAGGAGAGTACATCAAAAGAGAGTTTAAGTATTTCTGTGAATCAGAGGGGATTTGAATGGAACACTTAGTTCCATACACACCTGTTGCAGCTACAACGTTTCCCCCAAAAAAATTATTTTTAGGGTACCCCCTTGTTTTGTTTTAGTTTCAAACCAGCCTAGGAATGTTTTAATTTTGCCAAGGTTTGCTCTGGGCTTAGAAATTTTATGAAAAAACTTAGTCTTTTTACATGTCTATATCGGATGCTCAGTCAACTAGCTTTTTGATTGGTTTTATTGGGAATTTCTATGAGATCTAAGTCACTGCCTCGATATTAAGTTGGTCTATCTTCTCAGAGTTGGTTTGCTGAAGTTTCGTTCTTCTTAGGATCAAGCATATCCAATGAATCAGACGTTCTTTTGTCTTTCCCTTTTCGATAACCAATTAAATGGGAAAGCTCGCTGTCGGGTTGGTTGTCCGGAGTGAACCAAAGTTGTTAGTCTGTTGCCTACCTGACATTGTGGAGGGTTAGTCTTGAGCTGATCCGAAAGCTCCTTGTTTTCTCCGCCGATTCCGAAGAGACTAGTGCCTCCGATTTCCAATATATTTTTTTTCTATGTGATGTCAAGTTCATAGTTCTGTTCTCATCTGATATTGCGGACATCCTCAGGATTATGTGTCCGGTGCGTGGTTAAAAAGATTTTTTCCGCCGCTAGTTCTCCATCCCAGTCGAGGTCTATATAAAAACGTTTTGGGTTTGTGACTTTTCATAGTCATCATAGAATCTGTCTGACCTGTTGATTACGCATCTATGAAGTTTCCATTTGTCCTCCTCTGCACCTGCAGAAGGTGTTCCTGTCCAGGTTTCCTGTATCATCATGGCCAAGTAGGATCTATTCACGGTTTTGTTTTCTTGTTTTGTTAATGTTTAACCACCATATGGATAGGGTTAGGTTTCCATGATGGGTTAGGTTTCTTTGGCATTTTGTGGCTTCCTAGCGGTGATTTTTATCCTTTTATGAGGGTTTTATCCCGTGGCTATGAGCGTTTCTTGTTGGATGGTGATTTTTAGTCTATTTCTACTATGCATTATGAGTGCATCTGGGATAGCATTGCGGGGGTTTAGGGCATGGTGTAGATAGGTGTTTCACTGTATACACCACCCTGTTCTTGGTTGTTACATTTTTAGCCTAAGGTTAGAAAGCCGTGCTTCCCATAGTAGTAGTTTCCTGTGGGATTCAGGAGGGCCGTGCAGCTGATTAGGATTTTAGAGTGTTATTGAAGCAAACAGCGGGGTGAGTTTTACCTCAGTCGAGGTGCCCATATAGGTTTTATGAAGTTGAAAGAGTTTAGGGTTTGAGCAAGCAGATTGCTGGGTAGGTTTAGTAAGCATAAATATTTTGAAAGTGGTTTAAAACCTCTCATTTAGAAGGCTATGGTATTGACTTTGAATTCCAGTATGCATATTGAAGGAATGTTAATAATTGTATGTTTTCTTGTTTATCACTATACTAGTTGCTAGAGATAGTTATACTGAAACCATATTGCATGAATGTTATAGGTTGATTTCCAGTACAACAATATGCCAAGGAAATAGAAGAAGAAAGCTCAAGTGGCTGAAGAAGAACCTGAAGTAAAAGTGATAACCAAGGTAGAAGTCATTTATGAAGACACTAAAGCCACTACTGGGGTTGAACCAAAATACAAGTGGGGAGAAGTGTATAGAATTATTTCAAGCCAAAGTGTCCCTGATGCTGGTTTTGAATACATGCCAATGTATGCTAATATTGAAAGGTCAGCCCTTATGAAAGTGGCTACTAGGCCTAATCTTTTTCCATGCTCGGAAGTGATAGGTTGGATTCTTCCTATGGCAGATGTAACAAGAATGATCCTAGAATATACCGATAAGCAAGGCTATGCTGCATACATCCCTACTTATGTGTCTATGGCATATAACCTACCAACACCACATATTTATCTAATTGAAATTTGGTTAAAGGATCTAAAGATAGACATGGTAGTGACATTAAAGAAAATGATGCTCCCGGGAAAAAACTTCAGGACCAGACCTTCTGGGAAATATGAGACATCAAATCTCTGCGCCCCATATAGATTCATCGCTTTAACGCTGAACAGGATTTTTAGGAGAGTCAATGGGAAAATTTTTAATATGGGTTGGATACCAGTCATCTACTTTGTTGCTACAGAAGGGACCATTTTTAACCGGGCAAACATAGTGTCAAATAGCCTGTCAGCCTGCATAAGTGCAGCATTGGGAGGAGTATCCCAAAAGAAGTTTGAATTCCACATGAGCTCTATTTTGATCAATCGCATTCTATGCACTCAGCCTTTCCCTGCACTAAAGTTCCATTGGGATAAGGATCGAGCTCCAATATATGATGCTTACAAGTTATTTTGGGCTCACAAATATTACAGCTATTATAAAGAGATTTGTGAGAATTGTATCATGACTTTATACACTCTGATTTTCTTGGAAGAATGCAATTGCATGTCAAAAGAAGCCTTCAAGGTGATGTAAGAATACCGAAATTATTATTTAACAAAGGATGGCTTATATGTAAGAATGTATGGCGGTTCAAGGGCCCCTTCTCTGCTCCTGAGATATGCTACTAACTATGTACTCCATAAAGAAGCTGTTAGACAATTATATATTGATGGAGTAGGGAATTTCCTTTTTGAACAAAAAAAGGCAGTATATCCTGCAGTTCCTTTTTCTGTTGGAAGTTACAATTTTTTAAGGGTGAAGAATGCAGTAGAATTTGTCAAAGAATTGGAATACTTTCACTTTGGTGAAATGAGCTTTCATAGAAATGATTCCAAGGACAAAGTAGCTAATTACTGCAAAGAAGTTGGAGTTCATTCTGAGTACACCTATTTTTGGGACAAAGATGAGGAGACTTTCTGAAACACTAAGAACATGACAGCCCTAAGAAAAAGGTTCAAGCAAAAGATAGCAACTGTGGATGGTAAAGGCAAAGCTGCGGACAAATCGAAAAGTCAAGAAGAAGAAGAAGCCAAGAAGAGAGAGGAGGAGGCTAACAGACTTGTATAGAAAGCAGAGAATTGGATGAGAACAGAAGAGGAAGAAAATAAACGAGCTGTTGAAGAAGCAGCAAAGAAGGTTGAAGAAGAAAAGACAAGGAAAGAAGAAGATGAAATCCGAAAAAAGCAGGCAGAAAGTGAAAGTTGTAGATTAGAAGGTATCCAAAAAGAAAAACAACAAACAGAGATGACAGTTGAAGGATCAAGAACCAAGACACTAGAAGGACAAGACCCTACATACCAAGAACAAGATCAGTCTGAGAGTAACCCATTAGAGCCTATTGTTCCTTCTAGCAGTACAGTGTGTTGTAAATTAAAGTTTCCTATGGCTAGGGTTTAAGAGGCCATCAACGTAATGGGGTTGAAAGGTGGATGAAAATGTTTAGAAAGAATATATAAGCAAGTTTCAAAGATTAGAATAGTTCATACCTTAGCCAAATGAAGGTTGATCCAAGCAGCCCTTCAATCCTCTTCTTGCTCCTCTTTTTCCTCTTGCTCCAAGAGACCTGCAAAACAAATTATACCATCCTCAAACCATTATGACCACATATAAAGCAATGATAATCAAATAAACATGAAATAATAATCTGATTAACATCAACATCTGATCATAAACAGAGATTCAATAACACATTGAACAATGATTTGGGAAGAAGAAGGACATCACATCTTTATTAATATTGAAAACAAGTACAAGTATACCTTCTCTTCAAGTTCGGCACCTCACGAAACCTTGATTTGGTTCTGCTACTTTTCTTCTCCAAGGAACTCAGCCTCCAAGCTATGCAACACAAGGAAAATGCTTCTAGGGGAAAGGTGTGGGAAAAGAGATCTCCAATTCCTCCAGCATAACAATGCAAAGATTCAAGTCTCCTCTCATGGAACTCCCTACCTCTATTTATATGATTTATGAAGAGTTAGGGTCTAATACAAAGTAGTTACAACTGAAGGAACCAGTTGCATAACTACCCAAACTACCCAAATTACCCGAATTTCAAAATATATATTTTTTGACATTTTTTGGAGGCGTACGCAGGTATTATATAGAGAAAGTCACATACGTACACGGGTTTCCTTAAGGAAACCCACGTACACATCAAAAGACTCATTTTTAGGGTATTTTTGGACATTTTCAGACTTTGGTATGTTCTATAAATTTTTAGCTGACACAGATACCTTTCCAACAATGTAGAGATGAGGTCAAACGGAGTTACAAAACTCAAGATATGAGTCCTCCAAGTTAGGTGTTTTTTCAATGACTTTCTTGAAGTGTCGTCATGGAAGTGTCAACATGCAACGAAAACATAGGAAAGTGGTCACATGCAAAGATGTGTCATTTTCAGCTAAAAAAAAGAACCCCCTAATGTATGAGGTTAGAGGGGAAGACGATAGCTGAAATGCATTATAAAGGAAACAGATGAGTATGGAGAGAGCAGAGAATCCAAGATCAAAAGGCTCGAACAAAGGTACCTGAAAGAGAGATAAATGTTAGAAAAAATTAATCTCTGAGACATACAATTCCATATACAAAAAATCACCATAAAGATACAGGTGTATCCAACATATGTATAACTGATGAAACTATCATGGTCGCTCAATATGCAAAAAGGCGCCATATCAAATCTAAAGGAGTCAAGGCCACAAATGAAAAAGGTGAATCCATGCTCAACAATCGATCATAGCCACAAAAATACAAGGTGGATGTATGTCTCACCAAAATGTCATATAAATTATAACAAGGTCTTGCGCAGCTTGGGCAATAGCAAAATGATGATGCTATTGTTAGCCCAAGGTCTTCAATCCAAACCACCCAAAAAAAAAAGGTACGAATCCTAACCATGCGAATAAAGGAGTTGAAGTCGAACATGGAGGAAACCATTTGATTACTGGTCAATAATGAGAACTATTAACAAATGCGAGGGAAACCACCATTAATGAAAATGGTCCCCAAGGTACCTAGTACATTCTAACAAGTGTGAGTACAAGGACTTGAAGTTGAACACTTGAAGAATCCACTGAGTAGGAGACATTAAGGTATTCCCACTACCCAATAGCAAGGGAAATTTCCACTGATGACTTGAATCCGCAAGGTACTGTCATAAAACTCTAAATCTCATCCCCAGAGAAAGATGTGCTACAGTCGATAGGAAAATATCCTTTGGAAGGAAGGCATTAAGGCATCCTTCATCATCCAATATGAGGTAAGTCAAAGACTAATTGGATATGGAATTGGTACTGAATTTCATGACAAGGACCGCCAAAGACATGATGTAATGAACTGATACTAGGGAATGGCTGACACAAAAGGTCAAGGCAACTGCAGAAAGGCCGACAAAGGTTTAATCCTTGAACAGTGAGCACGACACAAAAGTGACTTAGGAAGCTTTTGACACAAAAAGGGACCAACGACACAAATCTACAATGTAGGAGACATTGACAGATTCCCCATATAATTGGAAAAGAGACCAACTGGAGGAGTAAAAAACTCTGAATCATGATAAGGTCAAAATACTAGGACCCAACTGTTGATAGACTCAAAACTGGTGCTTTGTTCAAGGAAACAAGACTTGCTGCCATGATGTAAAATACATGTGAATGAACTTCCCTTCCCCTCTTTCTTGTAAAGGTTTAACGAGTCCAAGAAAGCAAACTCAGGACCATCTTCATTTTGGCAAGCTCAAAGAAGAGACAAAAGAATGCTTGATAAAGCACTGATTCGTGGATTTTACAATCTCGAACTAGTACATGCTTGACAGTGTTTTCATAGTTTAGAGAGTCTGAAAACTCCAAAGAAGAATCTAGGGGGGGAATTTTTCGTCCAATTTAGTCTCCTGAGGCTGGAAAAGTATAAAACAAACCATAGAAGAACTCTCTTAGCTTCAAGAAGTAAGGTGCACCTTTTTTGTATTTAGTCGGGGAGGTCCGAAAAAGGTTAAATTACCACCTACCTAATGCTCCTTCAAAAGCAGCATATAGCCTGAGTTTTACGAGTGTGAAGGAAGGCAAGATCACTCGGAAAGATCGATTTGATTACGAGAAATGGGGCTTACAACAATAAACTCATTGCTTTGTTCTTTAGGGTTTAACGAGCATTAAAAAGACATAAAGTACACTTAGAATCTTTCTCATGTTTAGGTCGAGATCATGAAAAAGAGAAAACTAAGCTCATACCGGGGGTTCCTTTTCCTTAAATTTAGTCCCTCAGGTCCGGAAAAGTGATAAACCTATGCCTGAGAATACTCTTCTCAATCCTGAAGAAAATACAGTGTTCCTTTCTCGTATTATTCCACATGGTCCGAGAAAGTGATAACCTACCACCAATGTGCATTCCCATTCACATATTCTTAACAAGCTTTAATGGACAAGTTTACTTGGTAGTCAAGTCTATTTTGAGGAGTCAAACCTAGGCCTAAAGAAACTCAATATATTTTCCTTGAAGTTTTAACAATTCTGGAAAAGTCAACTCACGACCTCCTTACTGTTTTTAATGAGCTTGAAGGAGAGAAAAAAGAATGCTCTAAATGCAAGGAGACGAGTGTCATAGGCAAGCAAAACTAGTTCCAAGCACGAGGAACAAACCTATGCATAATGCAAGGAACATGATCAAGATAAAGACACTCGAGGAAAGTTTCCTCAAGGTAAAGGGTGTCAAGTTACAAAGGCAAAATGATACAAGGCTTAGCGATAATGAGAACAAAGATGAGGGATTATACAATGAGCTAAAAGCATGGAAGCCGGCATCAGGCTCATAAGCACGAGAAGGGAACATGCAAATGCAGTTATAGCTTGAAAAACAAGACAAGGCCAGTAAACAGTTGAGAATCCAACTAAGAATCCTGTCTCCAAGAAACAACAGTATCAGGATCATATTCAGAATAATCGTTCTGATACATGTCACTTTGGTAGAAACACATGTGACTTTGCTATCTTCTACAAAAGGTAAAGTCAAGGTAGAATCAACCGAAGAAGATTCTATAGCACCAAGGCTCGAGGGTTTATAATAAGTAAGATAAAACTCAGAAGGAAAGCAAATATCAACAGGGGAGATAGAGTCTGCAAGAGAAAACTCAGTACCATAGGAGTTGAAAAATTCAAAAGAAAAATCAAACTCATCAGGATCACTAACTTTCTGTTCGAAGGGAGAGTCCAAAAACTCAACAAGACCAATCAATGGGAAAATCAAGCTTACTAAGAAAATCAGGGTTAGACTTAGTCACAACTGAACCAACATCCAAGAAAATATCAGACTATATCAAAGACTCTAGGAAGACTTCATCCGAAGGAAGGAGATCATCCGAGATAGGACACATTTCTAAAATTTCAAATGGATTGATAGAGTGGAGAGAAGGCTCCACAGTCTGTATAGGATGAATCACCTGGTCAATTACAGTGACCAAGTCTCAAGAAGGTAAGCATGAAAATAGAGTTTTCTTCTTAGTAGCAATTGAATGCAAAGGACATGAGGCCACATAGCTCACCTGTGGTAGGGGAGTGTCTATAGAAACACTAGGAATTGATAAAGGAAAGACCTGGTATCTAGTTGGGTCAAGAGATGGATTAAGAAAATCCAACTGATCGATAGTGACAATTTCTTCGCCATGATTAAAGTACATCACCCGAAAGAATGTTGACACCACAGCTTGCATGGCATAAACATAATCACGTCCAAGGAGCATATTGAAGTCCAAGGGGTCTTCTATCACCATGAATTCAACTAAGATGGTCTTCCCACCCAAAGTAATAGGTGTTTGAGCAAGAATTCCCAAGGCTATACAAGTTCTTCTATAAAACACCAGTAACTGACTAGCAGTCGACACAAGGCTGGGAGATCCAATGCCTCACCAAGCACGAGCAGACAAGATACTAACTGAGGCTCCTTCATCAACAATACAACAAGCCATCATGTATTGTTCAACTTTGACCTTTATTTGGAAAGGTGTATCAGAAGGAAGGCGCGGCTCAACTAGGCTATCCCAATTAAAGGAATCAATCCGAGAGCTTGGGGGGGGTTGATCCGAAGCGAGTTTAGTGCCCCCTTGTTCAATAAGTTCTGAACTGGCAGTGAAGAAAATGTGACTAGAAGACACTTCACTCTCCAAAGGAAGAGTGGGATTGATTGATAGTGGAATCGATTCAACCACTTCATGAAAGTCACTCTCTGAAGGGAGAGTGGGATTGCCCAAAGGTGACATTGGTTCAATCACATTAGGATCACTCTCTGAAATAAGAGTGGGATCGACCAAAGCTGAGATTATTTCGATCACTCGATCAACCAAAGGTTGAGTAGGTTGTTGAGAAACTATAGGTTGCTCAAGAGAAGGAAATTCTCAAGTCTCAGACCACACTCTTTGCACCTCTGCAATAGCAGGGCACTAGTGAGTAAGATGATCTCCCTCGCATAGCTTACAAGGAACTTAAGTTTGCACTTCGAACAACCATTTTTCTCAATGGTGTCAACATGACTAGAAATGGCTGACTGTTTTCGCTCAACATGACCTATAGAGGCTGATATTTTTCCCCCAGCATGACCACCAGAGGCTGGGTTACTGGGTCCAACCTGACTAAGAGAGGTTGGTTGTTGAAAAACTTCATAATGTTCAAAAACAGGATGACCATGAAACCAAACTCTTCACACCTCCACTATAGAAGGGCATTTATAAGTAAGGTGGTCTCCCTCACAAAGCTTACGAAGAAACTTGGGGTTGTGTTTTGAACAGGTAGTCTTTCCAATAGTGTCAACATGACTCATAGTGGTTAACGGATTGTCTTCAACATGAACCACAGAGGTTGAGAGGTTTCCCCCAGCATGACCTACAGAGGCTGAGAGATTGGGTCCAACATGACTTGCATAGGTTGGACAAGCACCACCAGCATGAACAGCATAGGATGAATGGTTAGGATCAACATGCTTTGCAACAGTTGAGTGTGTTCCCCCAGAATGAACTTCAGAGGCTGGGTGGATGGATCCAACATGACTTGCAGAGATTGGATGTAGAGGTTCAACTTGAACATAAGAGGTTGAATGGGTGCCCTCAACATGAACTACAAAGGCTAAGTGTCTGGATCCGACATGACCTTGAAAGGTTGGAAGGATCCCACCAGCATGATTAACAGAGGTTGGATGGTGAATATCAACTTGAATTGTAGAGGTTGAGTGCTTAGATTCAACATGACCTACAGAGGTTGGATAGGTGCCCCCATCATTAATTGCAGAGGCTGGGTGGTGAGGTTCAAATTGACTTGTAGAGGTTGAATAGGTGCCCCCTTACTTATGTTCCTTCTTCCTATTCCTCCTTCTTTTACTCCTTTTAGACTGTAAGTTACTAGCATCAGTACTTTGACCGCATTAGGTAGAAGGAGGAGGAGAATCAACTACAGGTGAAGGGGAAGTAGTGTTTTGATGCCATTGATATAAGGAGCTTACTTGAGAAGCACCAAGAGCATTCAGGACAGTTGGAGTGGAAAACAACCACTCCGGTAGCCCTAGGGTGAATCCAGGTAGATTCAAGGTGGCCATCAAAGGTGTTGAATTTTCATATGCTTAGCTAATACATCAGTATTTCATTTCATTTTCATAACAAAAGCATATAAGAAGGATCACTGAAAGAAACAATATCACAAGAACAACACAGATTTATCCTAGGAAATCCCTTAAGGGAAAAACCCAGCAAAAGCTTCCTCAATATAGATGCCCCAAAAAGGTAAAAGATAAAACAAGCAAGGAGATCAAAGCCTGATCCTCCTCCTTTTCCAGCTACTTCTCTCCTCCACAAGTGTGCTACTCAAGTGAGTGTGTGTGTCTCAAATGAGGAGCACTACACATCTATTTATATTCATCCGTTCACTTAAGTTAACTCATTTGACATGTAGGCTCGAGTTACATATGTAGGCTCAAGTAACCACACTGGGGTGATGATGACCCACCTTTACAATTAGAGGAGACTACCTCATGAATCTTATTAGTTCTTCCGATTAGGAGCATCGAGGTACAATGTAATACAAGGGGTTTCCCGGTAGGACCATTGGGGACCACAAAAAGATACTTATAGAATATTCTTCGAAGTTACAATATTTCAACACAAGTAACCACACTGGGGTGCTGATGACCCACCTTTACAATTAGAGGGGACTACCTCATGACTCTTATTAGTTATTCTGATTAGGAGCATCGGGGTACAATGTAATACAAGTGGTTCTCCCGGTAGGACCATCGGGGACCACAAAAGATACATATAGAATATTCTTCGAAGTTACTATATTTCAACACTCCCCCTTAACAAGAATGGTATTCTACAGCAACATCAACAACAACAAGAGTAGAGATAGGGGACATCATCAACATCAGCAGGGTAACACATCTATAAATCATTGGAGGCTTTTCAACATTATGTAGTCTTCATATTCAATCTTCAGTCTTCATCATCAGCAGCATCTTTAGTCTTTGATCAGCAACATCTTCAGCATTTTGATCTTTCAATTAGCAACGACATCTTCAACACTTGGACCTTTCGATCAACAACATCTTCAGCACTTTGACTGTTCGATCAGCAACAACATCTTCAGCATTTTGACCTCTCAATCCACAACATCTTCAGCACTTTGACTTTTCAATCAGCAACAACATCTTCAGCATTTGACCTTTCGATCATCAACATCTTCAACACTTTGACTTTTCGATCAGCAACAACATCTTCAACACCTTGACCTTTCGATCAGCAGCAACATCTTCAGTACTTTGACCTCTCGATCAACAATATTATCATCAACACTTTTCCCTTTCGATCAGCAACAACATCATCATCATCATATTCTGATCTATCGATCATAATCATCATCACATTCTGATCTTTTGATCAGAAACATCATCATCATACTCCGATCTTTCGATCAGAAACATCATAATCATAGTGTGTCATTGTCATACTTTGATCTTTAGATCAGTACATCATCATCACCATACTCTTATCTTTTGATCAGTACATCATCATCATACTCTTATCTTTCTATCAGTACGTCATCATACTTTGATCTTTCGATCAGTACATCATCATCATCATACTCTTATCTTTCGATCAGTATGGCATCATCATCATCAGCAACATCTTGCAATCCACAACTCAAAGACAAAAAATATTTGGATCACTTTTGGACTTAAAGTCCAGGGATGATACAATCCCACCACATTCTCGACACCCGAAGTTATCGGATTGATTACGGGAGAATCAGTCCCTATCACTTTAGGACTAAGTCCAAGGATGATGCATTCCTACCACATTCTCAAGGACCGAAGCCACCGGATTGATTATGGGAGAATCAGTCCCTATCACTTTAGGACTATGTCCAAGGATGATGCAATCCTACCACATTCTCGAGGACCGAAGCCACCGGATTGATTACGGGAGAATCAGTCCCTATCACTTTAGGACTATGTCCAAGGACGATGCAATCCTACCACATTCTTAAGGACCGAAGCCACCGGATTGATTACGGGAGAATCAGTCCCTATCACTTTAGGATGATGTCCTAGGATGATGCAATCCTACCACATTCTCGAGGACCAAGGTCACTGGATCTATTATGGACAGATGTCCTGGGATGATACAATCTCTCTTCATTCTCGAAAATCAAGGTCTCCGAATCACTTTAGGGAAAGTGCCCAGGGATGATACAATCCCACCATGTTCTCGAGGAGCGAGGTCACCGCATCTATTGTGGATAAATGTCCCGTAATGATACAATCCCTCTTCATTCTTGAGGACTAAGGTCTCTGGATCACTTTAGGGAAAATGCCCAGGGATGATACAATCCCACTGCAACATCACTACTCCCCCTTTCGAGGAAGGTCTTTCCGAACAACACCAAGCTTGTCTCGAAAGTGTTTGAACTCTACTCGAGGCAGAGGCTTCATCAGTACATCATCATCCAAACCATCATCATCTACATCTTCAGTATGTGAATACTGAACTATCACCATCTGTATCTCCAGTATGTGAATACTGAAATATCATCTATATATTCAGTATGGGAATACTGAAATCATCATCATCTATATCTTCATTATGGGAATACTGAAATCATCATCATCTATATCTTCAGTATGGGAATAATGAAACATCATCATCTCTATATTCAATATATAAATACTGAATCACCATCATCTGCATCTACAGTATCATCATCTGCACCTTATCTTGTATGTAGAAATACCGGATTTCTATGTGTTACGTTGGAACACAGGGTTCTTTGTCATCACAACTATGGTTATCACATAGAATCATTGTAGTATCCATCTTCAGGTCAAAGAGACCTGATATCAGCTTCTGAAGCCATATGGCTTCACAACTTAGTAGAGCAATCTGCTATGTATTTTGCTTCAACCATGCTAAGAGAAAAAATGGATGGTTTCCTGCTAAACCATGAACTCATAGCAGACCTCAAACAAAATCATCTACCTGATGTGCTTTTCCTATCTGAGATACTTCCAGCCTAGTCTGCATCTGTGTATCCATACAATCTATACTCATGGCTACCATCATAGTATAGACCAAAGTCTATAGTCCCTTTCGGATATCTCATCACATGTTTTGTGGCTACTAGGTGAACCCATCTTGGTTGAACAAGATATCGACTTAAGGTGTTCACAGCAAAACAAATATCTGGTCTGGTATTTGTTAAGTACATCAATGACCCAATGATTTGTCTGTAGTGAGTCACATCCACTAACTCTAATGATTCATTAGCTAATAGCTTCAGGTTGGAGTCCATGGGTGTGGCCATGACTTTGCATTCCAACATATTGAATCTCTTCAATATCTCTACCGCATACTTTCCCTGGTTGAGAAATATTCCTTCTGAACTTTTCCATATTTCCAGACCTAGGAAATAATGCATTAACCCAAGGTCTTTCATCTCAAATTATTCTGCTAGTTTCTTCTTGCTTTCCATGATCTGTTTCTCATTCCCTGTCAAGAATAATTCATCCACATATAGTAATAGAATGACAGGTTCATCTTCTACAACCTTGTAGGAAAGGTCAGGATCGACTTTACTCTTGGCAAAGCCCATGCTCATTAGGAAGCTATCTATTCTTCCATACCAAGCTCTAGGAGCTTTCTTCAAGCCATAGAGGGCCTTCTTCAACTTGCATACTTGATTCCATCTTTCTTCAACTTCAAATCCTCGTGACTATTCGATGTAAAACTCTTCCTCAATCATACCATTAAGGAAGGCTTGTCTTTACTTCATCATGGAAGAAACTACCATGATAGTTTTGAAGGAAGTGTACCTTGCTTCCTGGAGTAAGTGTCTCTTCAGAATTAAACCTCTAGCCACAAGTCTTACCTTACTTCTATCAGCAACATATCTTATCTTGCAAATCCATTTGGAAGATACCACATTCTTGTTTTATGGTTTGAGTACTATATCCCAAACATCATTCTAGTATCATAACATATTCTATGAGTTTGTCTTCTCAGGTCATCAACATATCCTAGTCTTCTGCATTCAACCTTGAAGGTTGGAACCCACTTTACTCTTGGTAAAGTCTCGATCTATCACGAAGCTATCCATCATGTCATACCATGTCAAACTCAGATATAATTTTCTGTAGTCACTCCCCTTGAAGTGGAGTATCATCTTCCCTCTTCATTCTGTATAGGTGGTTCTATGCTTGATATATACTGGTCAATAGAGTATGTCATGTCATAGTCTATTCTTTCTGAGGCAAATTGCGAACCTTGATTTGTACACTTGTTATTGTAGATCCATATGAAAGATACTACATACTTCCCTTTATGTCTCGAAATCATATCGTATACATCATTCCTCATGATCAACTGTTATTCTTTGATCATATCTTCTTTCATAGCATTCTTTTCTTCATCTTGAGTTATCTCTTATACCCATTGTGGTCTTCATCCTTCAAGGTGGATCTACCACTCTTTGAAGCTCTTTCTTCCGTCATGGTGTCTCTAACCCTGTGAGCTTCAGATTCATGTTTATTGGAGTGAATCTTGAATTTTCATCACTTGTTCTTCGGAACAAGTCTCGTCCTTCTTTTCTTGTAGGAGGTTGTATAGGACCTTTCCTACAATTCAAATGTACCAGTTGCATGGTTAGAACTATTTCATAAAATGACAAATTCTTATGCATCATGCAACTGTTTAGACAATACAACATTTATCCATATCTCACATAAACTTTCTACATGCCTTCCATCTCTACCATGACATCGTTGAGATTGTGCACTAATCCAATATGTCAGCAAAGAGGTTTGATAAGTAGCAATGGAGAGTTGTATAGCACCATGAGCTACTTACCCATCACATGCATATTAGTAGTATACAGTCATTAATGCAAACAATCTATCATGCATAACACATCAACTGAATATAATCAAATGTATAACAAAACAATATCATGAAATGACAATTGAATACTTATCTTTTATTTGTTTCGTGGGTAGGCTCCATCTTGATCATTCTAAATTATCATCTTCTTCATTCATGAAATCATCATTTCTTATCCAAATGATAAGATGAATAATAGGTTCTTCAAGAATTGAGTTCTTCATATTCCTCATCACTTGAGGGATCTTCTTTGAATGGTGAGAGCTTGATATTCAATTGCTCCCATCTTCTTCTTCTCTTCTTATGAGTCGAGCTGAAAGCAATTACTTCCTTCTAGCATATATTCTTTGCATGAATGAATCCCATGATCCTGGGAGGCCATTCAAGGTGGCTATCACCACTTCTGCATTCTCCACTTCTTCTTCTACCGCTTCAAGTTGTTCTGCATTCTGGATCTTCACATTCTTCAACTGTTTTCTCAAAACCATCTTTTGATTTAAGTTATTATCTTCAAACAGCTTGATCAAGGAATCAAACATCTTCGATGTCTTTAGGGAAGACACTTGTCTTACAATTTGATCCATGATTGAATCAACAATGATCTTCTTGGCCATGATCAAGTTCTTCTTGTGTAAGGATTTGAGCCTCATCTCCGTATGGAACTGCAACCTCTCTACTTATGTAGGTGTCCAATTCATTTTCTTTAGAGAGATCAAATACTTCCATGCTTGGAAGTTGTCAACTTTACCAAGCTTATCATCAAGCTGATGTGATATATCACTTTGAAATGAGAACCTCAAATGGAAATAGCAAAAGATTAGATCTTACTGATTTGAGGTGTCCATCTTGCTTCCAGAGCTCGCTGATTTAGGGTTTGTCAGAGAAACCCTAATTTTCAAAACTTGGAATATTTAAGATAGTATTGGATATAAATATATATCTCTTCAAATGGAGCTTTATAATGTACTCCTTTTCTGAAAATAGTGGAGGGAAGCTCCCGTAACAGGAAGCCCTAGTTTTCCAATTTCTTCTGCAGAAATTCCTGTCACTGTTTCTGTGATATCTCTGAAATTACTGCTCCTATGTGTCTAAAATTTATCACTGAGGTAAAATCGCATGTTCTTGATCCAAAACCATAGGTTTCATTAGAATTTGTTTCACCAATTGGGATTTATGATCCTTTTCCCACGGTGACCTGTTACAGGACTGTTCAGAACAGTGAAGTTGTACGGACTACCACGTGTCACTGTTTCATCTTCTAGTTCTGAAATTTGGACCAAAGAAATTAAATTCTGTGATATTGTTGAAACATCTTCAGGAATTCAATTTGGACCTCTGTAGCCCAAGCTATAGCAATTGTACCTAGGTGTCCTGTTTAGGGATGAATTCTGGAAGAGGCTAGAACCCTAACTTGGAGGGATCATATCTCCCAAAATATAGTGAATATGAGGCTTCAGTTTGGACACAGTGTACATAAGGAGTTTATATTAGTCCTCTACAATTTTCAGCTCATGAACCTTCTCCAATCTCAGGATATAGCAAATTTACCAAAACTTAGCAGTTTTAGTATTTAGGGTTTTTCTAACTTGGTGTCAAACTAGGGTTTGACTTTCGTGGAGTTTCACCCAACCAAAAATATTGATCCAGGTCTCTAAAGTTCTATTTTGATGAGGAGATAAATCCTATGCTAGGCTCACTCAAAAATTCCTCTTCAGCAAGAAGCCCTAATTTCTTCCGGGGAGAGAGAGGGAGAGCTATTTTGCCTTGTGAAAGCTGTCCTATTCAGGGTGGCTCTGATACCATGTTGAATTTTCATATGCTTAGCTAATACATCAGTATTTCATTTCATTTTCATAAAAAAATAATATAGTCAGGATCACTGAAAGAAACAGTATCACAAGAACAACACATATTTATCCTGGGAAAACCTAAAAGAGAAAAACCCAGCAAAAGCTTCCTTAATATAGATGCCCCAAAAAGGTAAAAGATAAAACCAGCAAGGAGATCAAAGCCTGATCCTCCTCCTTTTCCAGCTACTTCTCTCCTCCACAAGTGCGCTACTCAAGTGAGTGTGTGTGTCTCAAATGAGGAGCACTACACCTCTATTTATATTCATCCGTTCACTTAAGTTAACTCATTTGACATGTAGGCTCGAGTTACATATGTAGGCTCAAGTAACCACATTGGGGTGCTGGTGACCCACCTTTACAATTAGAGGGGAATACCTCATGACTCTTATAAGTTATTCCAATTATGAGCATTGGGGTACAATGTAATACAAGTGGTTTTCCCGGTAGGACCATCGGGGACTACAAAAAGATACATATAGAATATTCTTCGAAGTTACAATATTTCAACACAAGTAACCACACTGGGGTGCTGATGACCCACCTTTACAATTAGAGGGGGCTACCTCATGACTCTTATTAGCTCTTCCGATTAGGAGCATCGGGGTACAATGTAATACAAGTTGTTCTCCCAGTAGGACCATCGGGGACCACAAAAAGATACATATAGAATATTCTTCGAAGTTACAATATTTCAACAAAAGGAACACCAACATTCCCTGTGAGAGGAATATTACAAGGATTTCCCAGCATGGGGATCTCTTGGTTGGTGTTCAAAGGTTTGTTAGCCATAGCTTCAAACAATAAGGCAAAGTTTGAGGTCAACAGGAAACCAAAAATTACAAAGCACACACCTAAAGGCACACTAAGTACAGACAAACCACACAGCACTCACTAACAAATTCCCAATTCCAAACAAACAAACATGTATAAGATATGCTTTCTAGAAGAAAGCTGATAGACAGTTACTTGGAGTCCCATGTATATGTTCTTAGGCATAAGCAAAGGAATCAACCACCACCCTCCCAGACCTTCTACCGGGGTTACCTTCCAAGCTCGTCCAAGGTCAACCAGAAATAGCCTTCTGGTGTACTTATGTATGAACCCTAGATGTCAAAAGAGACTAAAGGCTACCTTAACTATATGGACAGTTTGGGGGGAAATTTGCAAGCTTGGTTTGTACACATGGGTAGGGTAAAATCCTGAAACCTTGTCTAAGACTGAATCCCCAGAAGCGCAAAAACCTTGGTCTACACTTTGGCAAGGAATTAGAGGGTTATCTCCTCAGTCCAAGCCTCCACGTGGCCTTGTGCTTAAATCCTGTTTGAGAGGAGCTTCCCAGATACAATCAACATAGAAAAGGGTTTACCTAGTGATTGGCCAACTACATCTGAAATTTTAACACTTGTGGGGAGTTTAAACTCCCTATCCCACAAGTCTAGCCTAAGCTAGTTGATGTAGGAGCCTATAAAATAAAACTTACTAATAATTTTTTGAATTATATCATTTATTTTAAAAGGCTATTTTTAGTCAGAGGGTAAATGGCGTGAAACTTATGTGGTGTTTTGACTCAAAGTTGAAACAAAATGACTAAGCAAAGAGAAATGAAATGCAAAAAGCAAAAAGTATTCTCTTTATTTTTCAAATAGAAACTTGAAAGCCACAAAAGAACAATTTATTTTTATTTTTATTTTTTCAAAAACAATGATATGCCATGCAATCTAGACTAATAAACTAATCTACATGCATATACAACAAACATGTGTTTTTTTTCTTTTTCTTTTATAAATGCTAAATAAAAATTACCTACAAACTAAAAGTATGTAGATAATAAGAACAAAGCAAAAGGAACTTTGCTATACAACCACCAAACAGACTCTAGAATGCCCTAAAGTCAGTATAAACCCTACTTGGAAGGAAGGCTTGCATAAGAGACAAGTCAACTATTTTGGCATGGTGAAGTTAGCCAACAAAAGAAGAAGGAAACCAACACCAACAAGCATATGAAATCAAACAAAGATCACAAACAGAGGCTAACTAGAAACATAACCCAAAAATCCAGCCAAGCAAAGGGGGAGAGGGGAAAGAGCAAAGAGTAAACCCTAATGTTATAAAAAGGCTTACCACATAGATAAAGAACAACCAAAAAGGATGAAACTAACTCCCGGGAGTCATGCACCTACATAGGACACCAAAATACCTACCAAACAGCCCACAACAGCAGAAAAACCCACAAAAATGAGGAAAAACACTATTTTAGGGGCACACGTGGGTTGTACTACTGATAGGTCATGTGTCACACGTGGGTTGATAGTACAGCAAGTCGCGTGTACAAGTACATGTGGGTTGTACCACTAACAAGTCATGTATCATACACGGGTTGACAGTATAGAAAGTCACGTGTACCAAACCAGACATGCAACTGTTCAGTCTGTAACTCGCGTATGGGTGGAAAAAATATCAAAAAAGGTCAAAAAATGTCTTACGAAGGCAGGGGAGATATTCTATCAGACTAATAAAGTGATCCTAAGTGGCAAGAAAGACATGAAGCCTTGAAAAAGACTAAAATAAATACAGAGAAACCCCAAACAGACAAGGCTCTCCCCAGTGGAGTCACCAGTTCTATTGTAAAGGAAAGTTTCCTATGGCTAGGGTTTAAGAGGCCATCAACATACTAGGGTTGAAAGGTGGATGAAAATGTTCATCAAGCATATATAAGCAAGTTTCATAGATTAGAATGGTTCATAACTTTGCCAAATGAAGGTTGATCCAAGCAGCCCTTCAATCCTCTTCTTGCTCCTCTTGCTCCAAGAGACCTGCAAAACAAATTATACCTTCCTCAAACCATTATGACCACATATAAAGAAATGATAATCAAATAAACATGAAATAAAAATCTGATTAACATCAACATCTGATCATAAATAGATATTCAATCACACATTGAACAATGATTTGGGAAGAAGAAGGACATCACATCTTTATTAATCTTGAAAACAAGTACAAGTATACCTTCTCTTCAAGTTCGGCACCTCACAAAACCTTGATCTGGTTCTGTTGCTTCTCTTCTCCAAGGAACTCAGCCTCGAAGCTCTGTAACACAAGGAGAATGCTTCTAGGGCAAAGGTGTGGGAAAAGAGAGCTCCAATTCCTCTAGCATAACAATTCAAAGATTCAAGTCTCCTCTCATGGACCTCCCTACCTCTATTTATATTCTTTATGAAGAGTTAGGGTTGAAGACAAAGTAGTTACAACTGAAGGAATCAGTTGCATAACTACCCAAACTACCCAAATTACCTGGGATTTCAAAATATATATTTTTTGACATTTTTTGGGGGCGTACGCGGGTATTATATAGAGAAAGTCACGTACGTACACGGGTTTCCTTAAGGAAACATGTGTACACATAAAACAACTCATTTTTAGGGTATTTTTGGACATTTTAAGACTTTGATGTATTCTAGAAAATTTTAACTGACATAGATACCTTTTCGACGGTGCATAGATGAGGTCAAACGGAGTTACAGAACTCAAGATATGAGTCCTCCAAGTTAGGTGTTTTTTCAGTGACTTTGTTGAAGTGTTGTCATGGAAGTCTCGACATGCAATGAAAACATAGGAAAGTGGTCAAAGGTAGAGATGTGTCATTTTGAGCTATAACAAAATATTCCTCTTACTTTCCAATAACACCATATGATCATGTGCCTAGCTTGGATTTGGGCCATTCACAAGATGTAATGCATTTCCTCCACTTCCTGTACATAAATTGTTTCAATCAAGGGAATTAACAACATTTAGTTACAATTTCTTGGGTTATATCTAGTTTTATTTATCTTTAGAGGATAAGGGAAAATCTCCACTATTAAGTTTCAATGTTTTTGAGGTATTAATCTAGCCCATGATTTGAAGGTTATTCCTTTGCAACAGTTAGGACTGATATGAATCCATCGCATGATTTGGAGGTATGAATATAGCCCTCAATTTTAAGGTATGAATTGAGCCCATGATTTGGAGGTATGAATCCATCCAACGATTTCAAGGTTATTCCTCATCCCACTTAAATAAAATGACCCTAATTATTTATATTACTATGTCAAATTAAAAACCATCCCTTGTCCCCTTAATATGAAGCAATGTATTTTTGAGGTTGTTAGGAGTATTCAAACTCCCAATATGAATGGACATGATATGATATTGCCTCACTAGTGAACCCCACGTGAGCTCAATACAAATATCTCATGGATTCCTTCATTGGCATCAACACGTACTTATATACTAAGTATAATCTAAACAACTATTACTCTCCATGAATGTGGGATAATACAATATACTCATGGGACAGCTTACAAATAATATGTACCCAACAACAATATACAAACGAAGTAAAGAGAAGGGTTCACACGGGTTCCTAACAACCATGTACCTATGAAGGCTAATATGAGGTACCTATGGAGGAGACAAAAGGATAATGTATGTAATGTGGCCATAGGCCCAATTCGTCATTGGTGGGTAACAAATTGACGCACTAGGTTGTTAGAGGAAATAATATAACAATAAGTGATAATTGGTATGGGCCTCTAGGAATATTCACGAGAAAGTATAAATATGCAATAGAATCATTGCATGAGATACGTTGGATGTATCTTTTTGTAGCAAACATGGCTTGCCAATTGATTCTTCCTTAAGGAATATTTTATGGTGTTACCCTATCTTAATGGCCATCTATATATTTGTGGTATTCTTATCATGAATTTCGTTTGGTTATTCATTAAGTATGAGGTTTCTATATTTTTTTGTGATTTAATT
The DNA here is from genome assembly GCA_001517045.1 of Pseudotsuga menziesii. NCBI lineage: Eukaryota > Viridiplantae > Streptophyta > Pinopsida > Pinales > Pinaceae > Pseudotsuga > Pseudotsuga menziesii. The sequence goes on along the minus strand of LPNX010098175.1, from coordinate 246,422 downwards.
TCCAAGTTAAGGATCATTACAAGTGGTACCAAATCACATTTTTGTGCCAAAAAATCGGAATATTTTTTCTTTTTGCATATTTTAAAGAGAAGAAGATGAAAAATTCATCTCAATTTATGAAAATCTCAATTTAAGGAACGAATTGTAGATATGATTTTATCTTTCCAAGACATCCAATTTACAAAGAAATGTCTGAAATAATGTCTAGGAACCACCTAGGAAGTGAAGTTATTGTTGTTTTAAAATCAACTAATTTTAGGGGTTTTCCAATGAAAACCACACATATTATAGAACTAATATATTTTTGTAGAGTCACTATATTTTTGTCACACCAACTCTGATAGATGAAAAATTACCATGGTATTTGATAATTGTGGCTGTAATGGAGATTCCAATGAACATCAAGGGAGTTATTCTTGTGTTAAATTTGACACATCAGAAGTAAGTGATTTTCTTCAAACGCGTAGTTCTATTTTCAAGTTATAGTAAGAAAGATGTAATTTATAGGAAAATGTGATGGTGGTATCATTGAAGAATGCATACAATATATAAATTCACTATATCCATAGTCTTGGAGATATATTATATGTTTTACTTTAATAGAACATACCACTAGATGGTGTAATTTTCTTAACTTGTCTAGATAAAGGCATGTTGAAATGATTAAGTTGAAAATGTATTTGTATATAGGTTGTATGATGTTGTGGTGAATGATAAAGAAAGAACTAAGGGTTTATTTTCATGCATAGACTTCCTTATACATGTTTATGGATGTATTCAAGAAAATTTTATTATTTTATAAACCTTAGTAGCAAGTATAATACACAAGGTATCCACTTGGTGAAACCATGTCATAGCGCCTTCATTCATGGGATATTAAAGAATACCCTAGTTTCACTAGATATTGATAATTACTTACAAAAATAATTTTGTTGGTCCCCCTCCCAATACATATTTCGAATTAAAACCCTCCTATTTTTTACAATATATTCCTTATTTTTACCAGAAACCCATTCCCCCAATACCAATAAACTGCCCATAACCTATTCCTTGCCCCCCAACATACAATATATTTACCTTATTTTTCACAATTAAAAACTCCCCTTTATGAATGAATGTGATAAGATATTGCTGAACAAGGTGAAACCCCCGTGGTATAATCTCAATAATGTCAATTTATCTATAAAGTTATCTGTCCTTATAAGTAATATTCAAAGCACACATATTGAGAGTGAAAAGATTCAAATTTTTAAATATTCGAATATTTCCATGGACAAATATGTGTTTCATTAATATTTTTATGTTATAGATATGGATTATGGTGATATTGTTTTGGGATATCCTTGGATGGACTTACTTGGTACAATTAATATTAATATGAAAAGGAATTTCTTGAAGCTTTGTGGTATAAGAAGAAGAGAATTACATTGAAGGATATATCTTTTACTAAAAACCAAGGGCCCAAGGGATAACATGAATAAGTCATTGTAGGTAAAATAATTGAATACATGGAAGATGTAAATTTTGAGGTTGAATCAGGAAAAAAAGAGTATATACGAACAAGAAGAAAATCCCTCGGTAGGAGATAAAAATGAAGAAAAAGCTAAGGAGATAAATGAAATCAAGGACTAATAGGTTTAAGAGTCAATGAAAGAATAAAAAATAGCTAAGGTTGTATTCTATCAACACCCACACCACCATGAGGAATAATAGTCATCAAGACAAGGTTGGGAGGATCAATGAACATGGAAGAAAAAAGGAAACCAATATGGAGGAACATAGAGGACTAAAAATAAATGCATAGATATATCAAAATAGAAAAAAAACATGGAACAATAGGAGAAACCATAGTCATTATCATGGTGGCAAGGAAGCATATAGACCCCATGCCCACATTTTACTTGAATGGATGGATGCTCACTCTTTGTACTAATTAGATACATTTCTTATAAGATAATATTATATGACTTCCTTTCATGTTTCGAGAATGAAACATATAAACAAGGGGTTGAATTATATGTGTCAAGGTAGGTACCCAAGGGGATAATGTATGTAATGTGTCCATATTCCCACTTTGTAGTATGTGGGTGATAAATAGGCCCACTAGGTTGTTAAAGGAAATAATATAATAATAAGGGGTAGTTGGAATAGACACCTAGGAATTACTAATGATAAAGTATAAACTGTATATATCAATATCATTGTATGAATATGTTGAATGTATTGTTTTGTAGTAAGCATGGCTTGGGAAGTGATTCCTTACATAATATTTGATGGTGTTACACTACCATAAGGGTTATATCTTAGTTGTATTATTATGGTAAATGTATTTTGGTTATTTCTAAATTATAATGGTTATATATCTTTGTTGTGATTCAATTTATAGGTTAAGGATCACTACATATAACATTCAAACCCTTTCTACAGAGGAAGAAGTTTTCTCTTTAGAAGACATCAGTTTTGGTGTTATGTGGTCTACAAAAGGGAAAGTTAAGGACATCAAAGGATACTATTGTTTTTTAAGTTTGTGGTTCCATCCCCATCCATCACATCCATAATCTCTTTGATTCAGAAGTGAAGAAGAGTTTTCTTGAACCCTAGATAGAAAGACTCATTGTTCCTATTTTTAAAAGTAGAGATAAAACAATCCATCTAATAATAGGAAAATTATAATTAACCCTTTTTAATCCAAGTTATATGGAATCATTTTGCAAAATAATATCAAAATGGCTATAAATTCATGGAAAAAGAGCTAAAGTATGTGCATGATTTAGGAGGTATAATTCAATTGTGAACCACTTATTACACTTAAGAATATTTTTAGGAAGTCCTGTAATAATAAAACCAATTTTCTTTGTTGATTTGTTGACTTTAGAAAAGAATTTGACACATTGCCAAAAAAAACCTTTGGAATGTATTAGAATAGCTAAAAGTCTCTTTTGAGTTGAGAGTTCTTGTGATAAAGTTGTTGTATGAGAAGGTAATTTCCAGGTTTATGAAATATGTTGGCTAGTTAGAAAAAAATGATTTTAATATAGGGGTCAAGCAAAGTTGTATCATTTTCCCTACCCTTTTTGGTATATACATTGGCAAGCTAGAGGGTTGTTTGGAAGACATAGGATGTGATGGTGAAAAAATTTCTTGTATAGTCATCATCCTTCTTCTCTCTACATTGATGATATTAACACTACCAAAACAAATATTATGAAAACTAAATCCCAAAATATCACTAATATTAATTCGTGTATGAAAACAGCTTGGAGGAAGTGATTTCATACCAACATCTTGAAATTGTTCTTTCTTAACTAGAATTACAACATTGAGAAAAGGATTAATGCGCACCACAAATTTTATTATGGACCTAAAAATAGTTCTAAATTAGTAGACCTTTATATTTGGCATAAGAAGAAACTCATCTTTTCTACTCTCATCACTCACATTATCTTCAATGGATGCGATGCTTGGGGTTGCACCATCTCTAGACAATTGTTTGAATACATGATAATGTGTCTCACTATATGATATGGTAAATTTATTATGTTATTATAAATTTATTATAAAATTTTAAAATGTGTTTTAATTTTTTTTTAATAATTTTAACAATTCCTTTTATCTTATTTCCATATTCATATTAAAAAATATTGATTTTGAATTCTTAAAGGTATAGTGTTTTGGGTCTTGCTTTTATGTAAACATAAAAATTATTATTTATATTAATAATTTAATAATAATTAAAATATATCATCAAATTAAATTAAAAAAATGTACAACAATCTTAATGAAGATAGATATGGATAGGGATAATTTTAGGGGCGAAATTTAGCCCATGGGCTATTTTTCCATGTTTTTCTCCAAAAAAAGATTCGCCAATTTGCATTTTTTGAAGCCCTATTTCGCCCAATTTTGATGGGGTGAAATTTATTCACCCTAAAAATCACCAAATTATTATAAAAAAGATATAAAATACTTTGAAATTGAAATATTTTTATAGAAATATTGCCAAATATTGTATAGTTGACGTTTTAAGAATTGGTAATATTTGCCAACATTTTTACACTTTTAAATAAGTATGGTTCCTTAAAATCATGCCTAGATATGGGGGGTTGTGGTTTTGTGAATACTTACGAGATATATGAAATAATAATAAATGGTATTTAAAGAAAATAAAATAAATAAGATATTTTTTTTTATTTGAAAAAAAAAACTATATAAAATCTCATTCACATTACATCATTATCTAATTCTTGATGGATTTGTAGAATTATGAACAAATATCTGTATTTCATTAGCTTCATCACCGAAAAAGTAGAAAAAGTGAGACACATTACCATGCTTATTTAAAGTTATTTATAACATATAATATCAAAATTAAAGGAGATACACCCTATCCTATTATCCTCATAGAAGTGACTCTTTTATGTTAAAGTTACAAGAGAAATGGTAAAAGATGGGACACACAAGTGGGCATATTGATTTCATTCTCATTATTAAGAAGATGTATATATAGGACTACATAAAAAAAAAACCATGGGACAATACCATGCGTTGAAAAATACTATGAGTCACTAATAAAGATAAGGTGACCAAATCAAATACTCAACTAACAAACTAATTAATGCACTATAGATCATAGTGGACTGTTGAGATTACAATTCTCAACACACCTCCTTAGTCTCAACTGGGACAATATTTCCAGCTCTATTAATCCCTAATTTCTTTCTCTGAAACTCAAATGCAAGTGTTATTAATGGTTTGGTGATCATGTCCTCCCATTGCTCCTTGGAGCCACAAAACCGTAATGTAATATCTCCATTATTGACTAAATCGCAAATGAAATGATAGTGAGTGTCAATATGTTTTCTCTTTCTATGAAATATATTATGCTTGGACAATGTTATTGTTGAACTATTGTCCCAAAAGATAGGAGTTGGCTCCTTTTCTATGTGTAACATATCCTTTAAAATTCTTCTTAGCCAAACTACATGGCAAGTTGCTGTGGTGGCTTCTACCTCTTCTTCTTCTACATATGACTTCCTAACAATGGGTTGTTTCTAAGATGCTCAAGAGATCAGATTTGTGCCCAAATGGAAAGCATAACTAGATGTGCTTTTCTTATCATCAATACTTCCTGCAAAATCACTATCAGTGTACCCTGTGAGAGTATTGTCTAGTGAATGAGTGTACCAAAGGCCATATCCAAGTGTGCTTGCAACATACCTCATAATTATTTTTTCAACTTTCCAGTGAGAGTCTTTGGGAGACTCCATAAATATGGAAATAAGGATAACAACATACATCAAATGATGCCTAGTTGCATTCAAGTACATTGAACTTCCTACCATTCTTTTATAGAGTGTAGATTTTATTATTGGTCCATCATAATTTTTCATTAACATGATTCCAAGAGAAACGGGGGTTTCTGTTGGTTTACATTTATCCATTCTGAATCTCTACAAAATATCAGTAGCATACTTATGCTGACAAATGAAAATACCTTGATCAATTTGAGTAACTTCCATACCAAGGAATTGCTTCATCAAACCTATATCAGTCATCTCAAATTCCTTTTTCATGACTGTCTTTAATTCTTCAAGCTTCAAATTATAAGTGTAAATCATGTCATCAACATAAAGACATACGATCAACATTTTACCTTCATGATCTATTTCTACATACATGGAGGGATCATTCTTGCTTCTGTTGAACCCATTGTTGATGAGATAGGATTCAATCCTAATGTAGCAATTTTGTGGAGCTCAGCTTAGACCATACAAGGCCTTTTCCTAATTTTCATGAACTTTGAAAGTATATCTAGGTTATTGTTCTACATAGACTTATTCTTTAAGAATATCATTGAGAAAGGAATATTTTGCATCCATTTGATAAATAGACCATTGATTTTTTGTTGCAATGGCAAGTACAGCTCTGATGGTATCCATCCTTGCTACAAGATGAAAGGTTTCATCATAATCTACACCATATTTTTATACATATTCTTTGGAAACCAACCTTTTCTTGTGCTTTCCAAGCTCTCATTTTTCACTCAATTTAGTCTTATAGACCCATTTGACTCCAATATTGGTTTTGTTTGTAGGGATATTAACAAGATACCTGTTTGTGCCAGAAATTGTTTCCAAGGCCAAAGAAACAAGCCAACACAATCTCAAATAAAACTCAATAAAACAAACTAGGTTTAAGGTTTCTGATGTATTTTCTTGGTTATAAACTTAGGGTAAGGATAGGGAATACACTCATGAGAAAAATAATAACCGAATCATAAACAAAAGAAGACAAAGATGATTAATATATTCAACAAGATCCAACAGAACACAGTATTGAAGTTCATTCATAAAAGACAAGCATCACCAACATATAAACATAAACTAGTAATGAATATATCAATTAAGAAACTAAACAAGCTGAACAATGAAGCCAACACAGAACTGAAGGGTGAAAAGTGTCATATATCTCACAATTTTATCATCAAATGCATACAAGAGTTTTGATACTTAACTCATGAACAAGTCTGAAGACCTCCTGAAGCTATTCAAAAAATCCAACCCTTCTTCAGTCCCTTTGTCCTTCTTTTATAATTACAAAGAATTAGTTCTATCTCCCCTTTATTAGGTCGAAATTGAAACTACCCAGCAGTTACATTAACTAACTAACTCAACTAATTGACTAAAAAGACCAAATCGGATTCCTGGCAAATATGGCGAATTTCTGGAAAATAGGTGTCAAAGAAGCTTCCATATTTCTCAATTGGTGACACCTATGTAAACACTGAGAGAGGTGTTTCTAACTGGGTCCGTTATGGACAAAAACCTCTCTTGGTTTTTAAAAATTCATCTCCAGTCAATCCGAATCGGCCCCTAAAAATGAACACTAAAACGGGAAAATATTAAATATTTAAAATCCCTGAACAATAGGCTTCAAATATTAAACTGAATCTTTCAAACCTTCATAGCTGTTGGAAACTTGAGAGAGGTTTCTGTATATGGGTATATTATGAACAAAAACCTCTTTTTTTTTTCAAAAATTTCTCTCCATCCTCTTGTGATATGCATTTAACTTCAATAACTCAAAACAGGAAAAATAGAGAAGAATTCGGTTTCTACTGCCTCCTTTTTTCATTCATAAGTGCTGAGACTTTGTTTTTTAAATTCTTAATAGAATCAACTGTGGATGATGATTTCTCCTTAATATTTTCATTATATTCTTTTAAATTACTAATCTCTTTCTCTAAAATATTTATTCGTTTATCAGCATCCTTCAGCCTCTCATTCCTAGCTTGGAGTTCGATTGACAACATTTTTTGGTGTTCTTGCAATTAACTCATTGACAGTTGGTAGTTTTTAAGAACAGCATCAAACTTCAACATTTGCATAGACTCATCTTGAAGTTTAATTCCAACATTATGTTCCTCGTTATATTTTGTTATGGGTCCATCTTGTAAAGAAGTTGTCCTCTGAATTCTGTGCCAAATATCCTGTTGAAAAGCATTTTTTTCTCTCTCCAAGTTCTGTGTTCTTTCCTCTTTAATATTCATGCAAAGAACTCCACCTGCAATTTCATCTTTGATTCTTTTGTTTTCAACGTTAAAATGGGCCATTTTTATTTGCAAGTCCTTTGCTCTATTTTCAGCAGCCTCATACATCTTCAAACTTTATTGATACTGAAAAAACATGGTGTCATTTTCTGCTTGTGATATTAAAAGAGCCTGGTGCAAGTTTTGTATTTCTTCATTGGCTTTTTGCAACTGATGGACCCCTGTCATAACCTGTACCCTGAGATTATGATTCTTGTGATGAAACTTGAAAAGCTCATGTGGTAAATTAGCAAGAGTTTTCCCATTATTTCTGTGTTCAGGAGTTGAGCATTCATACTGAAGCTCTGATTGGATGTTTTGTCTCTCTGATTGCAATTTCACTTCCAAAAATAGTAAGCTTCAACACCTAACAAAATTAGGTCTCCCTGCAACTTCAGATATTCGGTTCCTTTTTTGTATTGCTTGCAAACAGAAAATCAATTTAAGACATTGAAAACACTGTCGAATGTATAGTTCATCACATCACTGCACTTTGAACTTTGACAAGGTCATGCTTCATTAAAAATTGCTATTTTTCAACCTTCACTCATCTTGGCATCTCAGAGCGTCTTAGACAGCTATTTCTTTGGCCGAAATTTCATTTAAAAACACAATTTAGCATTTCCCTTGATCAATTTTGATAGAATAGACCCCAGCGAAAAAGCCCCAAATTATCAGTTATATTGGCCTATCGTGGAATACCTTTTAAATTCTTTACTGCAATTGCTTCACACCACTTCTCATGCTGTTTGAGTACCGAATTGAAGGATACAGGTGTCTGTCCACATTCAATTTGATTGCAGGTAGTGAAATTAGGAAGCCCTAATTTCATGCGAAACCATAAAAACCTCACCTTTGTTTTCCAACTGCAATGTCTGGTTTTTTAGCAGCTACTGTTGCTCCACTAAGTCTTCTATCATCGAATATGCATGCAAGTAACAACTCACTTCATATTAAACCAAATCTATGCTACTACCTGTCAAGATGAACTACATTCGGAGTAATGATGACCACGATTGCCTCACGACATGAAACTACCTGTTCTCATGACAATTCCTGAGTCCACACGTAGCCAACACCCTCAAATCATGTGATCAGTCACTCCATATTCGAAATCATGCAAAAATATGACTAAAAAATAAGAGAAAATAGAGTCGCGATATTCTTGTAGCCCTCCTTCGTTATTTTTTCACACTTGCGCTACAAGAATAAATTTAACTCTATTTTGGCACTGTTTTACAACTTTTTTCCATTTTGAATACAGTTCAAATGACAAACTATACTCATGATATGATTTGTGAATCCATTATTCAATATATTGACCTTTAGAACCCTTCAAAAGCTTAAAAGAACAAAACTAAATAAAAATCTGAAGGTAAAAATTGAAAACTTCACTAAAAATCTAAAAATTTCCACAGTAAGTAAAAGAGTAAACTCAAGCAAATATGCAAGATAAAATAAAAATGACAATTAAACATAAAATTTGAAGAAACAAGTTCCTGACTTAACATCTGGCTCCAGCTGCGGGATGAAGTCCTCCCTGCGAGGCTTCAAGAACCTGTAGACCAGTGCCTTCTGTAACAAAAACTGCCTGCTTTTCTCCAAAACATCCATTGGGCTATGGAGTTTTTATTCAATCCTTCACACACTGATATATACAATGAAAACAAATCTCTTTTGTGAGGAATCTTCCATTTACTGAATGAAATTGTAATCCCATTTCCAATGTAACCAGGAGAAAATTTCATCAACCCACCAAAACTTGTTTCCAACTCCAAATATATATAATCAGAAATATTGGAAAACATGAAGAGTAATGATCTAACAACTTATACTCACTTTCATCAAATGGTGTCTCTGAAATAACAGATTTATAACCTGGTATTGACTCTAAATAATCTGCTATTGGATCATAAAAAATTCCATAAGTTACCTCCTCCTGCTCTATGAAAAACACAAGCTGTCGATAAGAATATTTTGTTCCATGAATATCAATCAGGCATTGGCGATAAAAGACATCAGGATCAGCCTTAATTTGCTCTGTAAATTTTTGAATAGTATCGCCAATAATGTCAACACTTTGAACCTCCTTTTCCACACTGTCTTCAAATAAATGACTATTAGGAATTGGCTTTTGCTGTTCAAGAATAATAGACTGAATGCATTCTTGAATCTGCTGATTAGATTTTGACCTATCACACACCTCACAGATTTTTGGGTCTTTCTTTTCAATTTCATCATCATATCTATTAAAAATTAGACCATCTTCATAATGATTTTGAACAGCAGATTTATCATAACAATGAATATAAACAACTTCTGAAAAATTTTGAACAGTTTGGCCTTCATCAAATTTAGTATCAAAACCAAAAGGAATAGAATCTAATTCATCATATAATTCTTGTCTTGGAACCCTAATATCTTCATCATAACAAGGAGTATTCTGAGAAATTTCAAATGATGATGCTAAAGGTTCATCTTTTCCTTCAATACAAAGCTGATCTTTAACACAATAATGATTTTCAAAACTTTGTTGAACTAGAGATTGATCTTCAAAAGGATTAACATTCAAACTGCTATTAAGGCTGTTGAAATCGTTATGAGAATGTTCCAAACTATCTCTACTGATCTCATCACTTGGATAATCCTCAAACTGACCTAAAACAACAACTTGACTATCATAATGATCATGGCATTCTTTCTTGACAACAGTATCTAAAAATGTTACCTTTTCACCATCAACAAATTCTGAAACTTCAACTTCTTCATGACATGTTTTGAACCCTTGATTGCACTCATCTTCATGTTTTTTTAAATCAGAAATTGTGTTATAAACATCAGCCTACTCACAACAATATTTTAAAAAGAGTTCAGCTGAGTACAGATACTTACAACGTTTCCGAAAGCATGTGTGGAATTCATTCAGTGAGGAGATGCTAGCAGCGGGAAGAGAAAAATACCAATCTCGTGCATCTTGCTCAAGTGAATACATGAACATCTTCATGAGCATGTCTTCATGCTAGATATTTAACTGGACCATACATTAATGAAATTTGATGAGGTGATCTGAAGGATTATCCTCTTTGCTTTCTCTAAACCGTGGAAGACAATCTCCCCAAACATCCATAATAGGTACTGAATTTGGAAAACCTGGAATATCAGAAAAATTGAAAGGGGCAAACCTTTGAACCAGAATAGCTTCCATGGACATCGGTCTCTGCATGTTGAAATAGTGGAGTCACCAATAAATTTGTCAAGACAGATTTTGTTTCTTCTTCTCAGAAAGAGAAAGGAATAATAGTACTTGAAACTAATTAGGGCTGCATAAAGCTGGGGATAATTGAAACTTTCTAATTCTTCCAACTTCTCTAGTAGCCACTGTGTCAAACCTTGGTGAAAAATAGCCTTATAAAGTGTTGGTTTAAGTCCACTTCTTAAAACCAGTAAAACTGATAAGTATCCCAGGGAAAATATGTCTTCACTTTCATCCCCGGCAATGGCGCCAAAGATGTTTGTGCCAGAAATTGTTTCCAAGGCCAAAGAAACAAGCCAACACAATCTCAAATAAAACTCAATAAAACAAACTAGGTTTAAGGTTTCTGATGTATTTTCTTGGTTATAAAATTAGGGGAAGGACAGGGAATACACTCATGAGCAAAGTAATAATTGAATCATAAACAAAAGAAGACAAAGATGCATAATATATTCAACAAGATCCAACAGAACACAGTATTGAAGTTCATTCATAAAAGACAAGCATCACCAGCATATAAACATAAACCAGTAATGAGTATATTAATTAAGAAACTAAACAAGATGAACAATGAATCCAACATGGAACTGAAGGGTGAAAAGTGTCATATATCTCATAATTTTATCATCAAATGCATACAAGAGTTTTGATACTTAACTCATGAACAAGTCTGAAGACCTCCTGAAGCTATCCCAAAAATCCAACCCTTCTTCAGTCCCTTTGTCCCTCTTTTATAATTACAAAGAATTAGTTCTATCTCCCCTTCATTAGGTCGAAATTGAAACTACCCAACAGTTACATTAACTAACTAACTCAACTAATTGACTAAAAATAGCAAATCGGATTCCTGGCAAATATGGCTAATTTCTGGAAAATAGGTGTCAAATAAGCTTCCATATTTCTCAATTGGTGACACCTGTGTAAACAATGAGAGATTTTTTTCTAAATGGGTCCGTTATGGACAAAAACCTCTCTTGGTTTTTAAAAATTCATCTCCAGTCAATCAGAATATGCCCCGCAAACTGAACACTAAAACAGGAAAATATTAAATATTTAAAATCCCTGAAAAATAGGCTTCAAATATTAAACTGAATCTTTCCAACCTTGACATATGTTGAAAAAATTAGATAGGTTTTTGTATCTGGGTATATTATGAACACAAACCTCTTTTTGTTTTCAAAAATTCCTCTCCATCAGCTCGTGATATGCATTTAACTTCAATAACTCAAAACAGGAAAAATAGCACAGAATTCGGTTTCTACTGCCTCCTTTTTTCATTCATAAGTGCTGAGACTTTGTTTTTTAAATTCTTAATAGAATCAACTGTGGATGATGATTTCTCCTTAAGATTGTCATTATCTTCTTGTAAATGACTAATCTCTTCCTCTAAAATATTTATTCGTTTATCAGCATCCTTCAGCCTCTCATTCCTAGCTTGGAGTTCAATTGACAACATTTTTTGGTGTTCTTGCAATTAACTCATTGACTATTGGTAGTTTTTAAGAACAACATCGAACTTCACCATTTGCATAGACTCATCTTGAAGTTTAATGCCAACATTTTTTTCCTCGTTATATTTTGTTATGGGTCCATCTTGTAAAGAAGTTGTCCTCTGAATTATGTGCCAAATATCCTGTTGAAAAGCATTTTTCTCTCTCTCCAAGTTCTTTATTATTTCCTCTTTAATATTCATGCAAAGAACTCCACCTACAATTTCATCTTTGATTCTTTTGTTTTCAACGTTAAAATGAGCCATTTTTATTTGCAAGTCCTTTGCTCTATTTTCATCAGCCTCGTACATCTTCAGACTTTGTTGATACTGAAAAACCATGGTGTCATTTTCTGCTTGTGATTTTAAAAGAGCCTGGTGCAAGTTCTGGATTTCTTCATTGGCTTTTTGCAACTAATGGACCCCTGTCATAACATGTACCCTGAGATTATGATTCTCGTGATGAAACTTGAAAAGCTCATGTGGTAAATTAGCAAGAGTTTTCCCATTATTTCTGTGTTCAGGAGTTGAGCATTCATACTGAAGCTCTGATTGGATGTTTTGTCTCTCTGATTGCAATTTCGCTTCCAAAAATAGTAAGCTTCAACACCTAACAAAATTAGGTCTCCGTACAACTTCAGATATTCGGTTCCTTTTTTGTATTGCTTGCAAACAAAAATCAATTTAAGACATTGAAAACACTGTCGAATGTATAGTTCATCACATCATTGCACTTTGAACTTTGACAGGGTCATACTTCATTAAAAATTGCTATTTTTCAATCTTCACTCATCTTGGCATCTCAGAGCGTCTTAGACAGCTATTTCTTTGGCCGAAATTTCATTTAAAAACACAATTTAGCATTTCCCTTGATCAATTTTGATAGAATAGACCCCAGCGAAAAATCCCCAAATTATCAGTTATATTGGCCTATCATGGAATACCTTTTAAATTCTTTACTGCAATTTCTTCACACCACTTCTCATGCTGTTTGAGTACCGACTTGAAGGATACAGGTGTCTGTCCACGTTCAATTTGATTGCAGGTAGTGAAATTAGGAAGCCCTAATTTCATGCGAAACCATAAAAACCTCACCTTTGTTTTCCAACTACAATGTCCGGTTTTTTAGCAGCTACTGTTGCTCCACTAAGTCTTCTATCATCGAATATGCATGCAAGTAACAACTCACTTCATATTAAACCAAATCTACGCTGCTACCTGTCAAGATGAACTGCATTCGGAGTAATGATGACCACGATTGCCTCACGACATGAAACCACCTGTTCTCTTGACAATTCCTGAGTCCACACGTAGCAAACACCCTCAAATCATGTGATCAGTCACTCCATATTCAAAATCATGCAAAAATCTCACTAAAAAATCAAAGAAAATAGAGTCGTGAGATTCTTGTAGCGCTCCTTCATTATTTTTTCACACTTGCGCTACAAGAATAAATTTAACTCTATTTTGGCGTTGTTTTACAACTTTTTTCCATTTTGAATACAGTTCAAACGACAAACTATACTCATGATATGATTTGTGAATCCATTATTCAATATATTGACCTTTAGAACCCTTCAAAAGCTTAAAAGAACAAAACTAAATAAAAATCTGAAGGTAAAAATTGAAAACTTCACTAAAACTCTAAAAATTTCCACAATACGTAAAAGAGTAAACTCAAGCAAATATGCAAGCTAAAATAAAAATGACAATCAAACATAAAATTTGAAGAAACAAGTTCCTGACTTAACAATACCAACTTTGATTCTTCTCAATAAGATCAATCTCTTCATTCATTTCTTCTACCCACTATGCATCATTTATTGCTTCATCAAAAGTTGTGGGATGATAGGAAAATAAAGCACACTAGATTTTCTCATCAATAAAATGAGTCAACTCATATAGCTCCCTCAAACTTCTACTTTGTTGGTTATGAGGTGGAATGTCTATTGGTGTTTCTTGTTGTTGTTGTACTTCCAATCTTGGACGTCTGAGAGGTAAATTTGTAATATCTCAACATTCTTGTTGGTGCATGTCTAAAGAACCACTCCAGCATTTGTATTTAAGGAACTTCACATCTCTGCTCACTACAATATTTTTGGTGACAAGATTATACAACTTGTAGGCCTTTTGTTGTTCACTGTAACTAGTGAAAATGCACCTCTTGCTCTTCGTATCCATCTTTCTTCTAAGTTCATCAGGTACATGAGAAAATGCAACAAAACCAAAAACTCTTAGATGTGCAACACTAGTCTTAGTTCCACTTGATGCTTCTTTAGGAATTTTGTCCTAGACACTCATCGTGGGTGATCTGTTGATCAAGTACACCGAGTGTGCAACAACTTCATCCAAATACTCATCTAATAGCTTCTTGTCTGACACCATGATACGTGCCATGTTCAAGATGGTCTGGTTCTTTTGTTTAGCAACTCCATTCTATTGTGGAGTGTATCTAGTGGTGAACTATCTCTAGATTCCATGTTGCGTGCATAAATATGTAAAATCATGTGAATCATATTCACCTCCATGATCTGACCTGAGCACTTTAATGAACTTTCGAGACTGCTTCTTAGTTAGGGCCTTGAACTCTTTGAACTTAGAGAAGGTCTCTAATTTGTTGCTGAGGAAATAAATGCATATTTTCCTACTAAAATCACCAATAAATGTCAAAAAATAAAAGCTACCTCCCATGGATTGGGTTTTCATGGGCCCACATAGGTATGTATGAACTATTTCAAGATGTTCTTTGGCTCGAGATGTGGAAGTGGGGAAGTTGCCCCTTCAATGTTTCACAATCATACAATCCTCGTAGGAGATGGATTGTTCATGTATAACTAGTAACCCCTTGACCATGGACTATTTGTGCACAAGTTTGAGACTCTTGAAGGGAAGATGACTGAATCTATAGTTCCATAACTAGCTTTCATCCATACTAGAAACAATATCAGATACAAACTATGGAAGGTTGGAAATTCTAATACTGAGAGGAAATATTTTGTTCTTGGTCATTTAAACTTTAGTTATGAGTCTCCTACTGGGGGTTTTATCATAAATGGAATAGTATGCATCCTAAAATCGAAGATCATACTTATACTGAAGTAATTGACCCTTATTGATTAGATTGGAATTCATATGTGATACATAAAAACATCATTAATAAACTTCTTTTCATTTTTCTTTGTAGATATAGGAGCAATCCATTTCCCTTTTCTTGGAACCAGAAAGCCATATCCTAGATTTATATTCGTGAAAGAAAGGAATCCAAACTAGATAAAAGTCACTTACTACATGTCATTTGATTGTTGCAACCGCTATCTAGTAGCCATAAATCTGAGCTGCAATGTTCTTCACTATCTTGATAAGGGAGGAACAAAACCTATGATGAATCTTGTTCTTCTTTACAGACATTGGATTTTCCATTGTTCTAATCTACTTATGCCTTTTTGCATTCTTGTTCATTATGGTCATACTTCTTGCAGTAGTTAGACTGAATATTGACTTATTGGTCAATTTATTGCCTCTCCCCCTCTGATCTTGAGAGTTTTGTAAGAGCGCTATGAGTGATCTGAATGTTCATCACTTGTAATGTGAGTCTATATGAGAAGACCATCGGCCTTTTCTTCCTCTACCTAGACCTCTGTTGAGGGAAGCTTGGGTGCTAAAAGCATTGGTTAGCGACTCTTCTTCTTGATTGAGTTGAGCTTCATGAGATAGAAAGGATCCGTTCAATTCTTCTAGGGTGAACTAAGATAGATATTTTTCTTCTTTTATGGTAGTCACCACCATATCAAATTTTTTGGTGAGACACTAAAGAATATTTTGAACAACTACTTTATGTTCCATAACCTCGTCGTAAGTTTGGAATTGGGTCACAATGCCCGAAACACGAGTCATAAACTGATCTACATTTTCAATTTCCTTCAGTTTCAAACTTTCAAACTGAAGTCAAAGAGTTTTCAATATTACCATTTTTACTCAGTATGCTCCCTTGTACGAGGATGCAAGCAGATTCCAATCTTGATGTGCGTTGGTAGCTCCTGATATCCATGGGAAAATGGAATCCTCAATGCATTTTTGGATCAACAATTTGGTTGTAAGATATCAGTCTCGGTGAGATTCTACAACATTCGTCTACGCATTACTCATTGCGTCCATAGCATTTGTTTCGGGTTCTTTGAACTCAGTTTCAACTATATCCCAAAATTTGTTGAGCTATAGAAACATCTTCATCTTTAGAGACCAAAACTCATAGTTGGTACCAGTCAGTATTAGTCCAGATATTTGGTTCAAATTGCTTGTGTTGGTAGTAGTCATGCTGGTATGACTAACTAGATATTTTTCTGAGCTTTTTAAAACAATGACACAGCTTGTATAATAGCAAAGTGACTAGTCAAGAGCATCGAGAAAAATCATTGTAAGTGAATAGTATTCAACGAACTTAGGCTTAAGGACAAGTGCATCAGTCACACATTTTTTTTCGAGTAGAGAGTGCATCGGCAACACGTTTTGATGATGAGTAGAGTGCATCGATCTAGAGGTGATTCTCTTCCCAATAGGATAGGATGTGTCGGTGCTCCAAGACTCAGAGAAAAAAAAAGTACACATGATTCCTCCATGCTAATGTGTTCTGGCTTCGATCACAACCCTCGTGTGTGTGTGTGTGCTTTCCACCATGTGAAAAATATTACCCAGGAAACAAAGAAAAATGGATCAAGCCATATGCTTGGATACCATGTTAAAGTTAGAAGAGAAATAGTAAAATATGGAACACACAAGTGGGAATATTGATTTCCTTCTCACCATTAAGCATATGTATATATATAGGACCACATAACATCAAAACCATGGGACAATACCATGGGTCGAAAAATACTATGGGTCACTAATAAAGATAAGGTGACCAAATCAACTACTCAACTCAGCAAAGTAATTAATGCACTATTAACCATAGTGGACTGTTGAGATTACAATTCTTAACATTTTACACATAAGGCGCATGGCTATGACTAGGCACATAATGTACAAGAATAAATAAAAAACATGAGAAACAAAAGGATTCCTAAAATTGCTTTAGACTCTAGTTAAACCCCCCTACAACTTTGTAAGGCTAGAATAAAGACATCGTGTATTGGCTAAATCAATGGGAAGTGGAGGAAGAGGTCACACTACATAAGAGAGAATATTAAAAGTATAATTACATCTAAATTTAAGGATAATTTATGGTGTAATGTCCCCAAAAATTGAAAATAATAATAAAAAATTATTAGGCTAGTAAAAACTACCTATGCGGAACATTATTGAACTTGCAGATTATAACATACACTGAATGTACCGCTATTTGGTCATAAGTTGCTCTTACATTCTATCATCTTATTTTCAGTTAGGAATATTACTGTATTTTACTTAGGATGTCATAATGTTTTTTACTACATTATTCTTATGGTCATATATTATTGTGTATGTGTCGTTACTTGATTATATGCTTCATTCATTTCTACATAGTCTTACTTGTTATTTATATGGTTCTAACTTAACTTTGTTTCTGGAACTAAAGTGGGTGGAGTAGCGGGACTAGTTCTCCCATGTAACTATCTGAAAGGTAAAGCTTCTACTTGTCTAGCAGGCTTACTTAGTTCAGTTTTAACTAATGCACTCTTTAACTTGTTTACGTACAAGTGTATTTACACTTACACCTTAGTCACACCCACTGATCTTTATTATTGTTTCATACATACTTGGTTTAGTGACAAGGTAATTACCCCGCTTATTCTCTACCAAACCTAGACTACTTACCTAAGTGATGTTTATTATTCATTATGAGTTACTGATCAATTGTTCGTATGTTAACCTAGGTGTATTTCATATTTATTGTATTAAAAGTATTAATGCATATTTTATTTATTCTTGGCAGGTTATAAACTTCGTTTAAAAGACCAAATATTGGTTTTATAAAACAAACAACATACCATGGCATAAGAATGATGCCATGGTCTTATGCAATTTCCCAAAGGGAAATGATAAGCAAGGGTTTAAAGGCTTAGCGCCTAATGCACATAGGGCATATAATGCTTATACCCTGCATTAAACTATGGGGTAGAAAAATATATGATATGGTTCAAACATCATACGATGGGGTTTTAACACTATGCAATTGGAAAGGTGGCGACGATAATGTGTTGGTTGCAAAATATGGAGATGTGTGTTTTGACCTTGATAATGGGCACTAGCTGGTGCCATTAATGCGTATTGGAAATTGTGGCAGCCCTAACATAGGTTTTGGCTCCACAATGGCTTGTCATTTCACTTGGTGTTGGTTGTTTCGGTCTTGGCTCTACACAGTGGTGTAAAGGAGACCTCTAGAAGCCTTGAACGTATGATAGTCATTGTGGTTTTTATAGCATTGTGGTTTGTTTGTTTTCTTACCACGTCTTCTATACTTATCATCTTTCGTTGCTTGGGTTGTGGTTGCAGGTGACAGGGTGGTGAGGAGGCGAGGCATTCATAGCATGACTATGAGCTGTGGGTTGGAACTACTATTACGGTAAGCCTGCTAACAAAATATATGCTCACCACCTCTTGAATTTTAAATTGGGTTGTAGTTTGGAGTTTTAGGATATGGGGTTTCGATTTGCCTTTGGCCTGGGTTTACAGAGATTGGGTTTGTAATTAATGGTGTTGTTAGCAGCGATGGGCCTTGGGACTTTGAACAGGCTCAGTTTGTTTTTGTATAAATCATGTTTGTGCGATGGGCCTTGGGACTTGCAATGGCACTATGGCCCATGGCATGACTATGTAAAATATTTTAATGTAATAAAATGTGAGGATTGCAAAATACATGTTGCATTTATGTTTTCAAATGGTATTTAACAAGACTGTGTATAAATATTTATGCTGCGTTAATTGTTTATTGAACTTGGGTTCCATGTGTCCTCTACTTTTGTGGATGGTCTGCATACATTTTACTTCCATTATTTAAGCGTTGGGTTTATTAAATTGTTGTGTTTCGATCCTTGTTATTATTTGCATAGTATTTGCCTCTGTTTGATGTTAAAATGTTAGAATGATGCATACCCTATCAGCGAGATGGATTTGGGGCCACACCTTCCATGGTGTCGGTACTCTCCATCGTGGCTGTGATAGCGAAGGGGTTTTAGACTTACAATCAGTTTTTAATGTAATATGAAGTGGAAACGTATGGTAGACTGTGTTGTTCATTTTATAAAAGTGCAATTTAGAAAGTTAAGATGGTCATGGCTGTAAACCCTGAGTGGTAATTGTTTCTAAAGGTGGATTCGTTGAAAGGCGTAGAATCGTTAATTATATTATTCTAAAGTTTATTCATAAGCCGTGGCTTATGTAAATGCTCCGCATAGCTTAGTAAAGGTCTTACGACCTCTGTGTAATTATTTTTCGTTTTTATTTAAAGCCTGTGTAGAAGGATGAGGTTGTCATGACCTTGTTGTAGCAATTTTATTTAATTATTACAGCCCGCATACACTCTGTGTATAACATGTCCTTGAAGAGTGTAAAATGACTCTACATGATTCGAATCCTTATCGTTGTTGATACATTTAGTTGTAATAATTGGGTGGTTGCGATTTTGGGCTTAGGTGCCCACAGGATTTGATTCCTGCCCTCTCCTGTATATTTACTTGGATTGTGTGCAAGATTATGATGGGTTTTATAATTCAATTCCTATGTATTAATGTTTGTCATAGCTTATGTAAGCGAAAATGGAAAAGGTCGTCTACTAGACCTTAATGTAATTACATGGTTTTTAATTTTTTATATTGTAATTTTCTTTGTTTAATTATTAAACGATGGTTGTGAGTTGATTTTAGATCAGACTATTCGATTTATGGCATACGATTTGATTATGTAGATTTATAATATTAGTGCTGTGCATTTTAGTTAGGAAAAGGGAACTTGTTTTCAGACCAATGAATGGTCACGATACTTACTATGTTTATTTGCTTATGATGGAGTTATTTTAATGGAAATGATTTAGTAGTTAGCGTGTATTTAAATATGTAGACCTTGAAAGGTCTTTGGTGGTTTTATCTTGGATTTTAATTGGAATGTTTATAAATTGTGCTTTAGATATAGTTACTGTATTAGTAGACTAGATTTGTATTTCTATTTTATATCTGTTGATTTATATATGTATATATATGGTAGTTCAGATGTAGATAAAAGTTTAGGTTAACTAGGTTGTAAGCTTATACTTATATATGTATATATTACTTCTAAACTAGTCTATATAAATCTAAAACATGCCTCTACTGACAAATGGAATATGTCAGTAAAGTTTATAAAAACCAAAAAAATAGATAGGAAAAGATCTGAAATAAAACCTAGCCTTGTAATGAACATAGTTTCAACAGTAAATATAATACAGGAATTAAAACTAGGGTGCAAAACCCTTTTTTTTGGTTGGAAAAGTGGTGGAACCCTCGCGACTAGCAGGGTTGCCATTGGCTAAGTAACTATGAACCAGGGGCATCTAAATCGTCAAAATCACCTAGGGATCGCACATGGCCTCGACCGCACCAACCCTTAACATGGTTGGATTTTTTGGTATCCAGCGGAATTAGAATTGATGACCTTTCAGAATAGGGGGCGTCTTAACCATACCCCGCCACCAACTATTCTACATATCATGGATAGGGTGCAAAACCCTTAATAAACATTTATAAATGAATTAAAATTTCAGAAGTAAACTAAGTAATAAACCCTGGATAAATCTGGTATAGAAACTAACTTACAACCTAGGGTTATAATTTGAAATGTAAACACTAGAATATTTTAAACAGAGAACCAAACACATAGGGTTATGAAACCCAATGTAATCATTTACCTAACATAGCCATCATTTATTCTATAGAAATGGAATAGGAAATATAGGGCTTCATACCTTTAACTCAAAGCTATTTCAATGGCTGAACCTACACACTCAAATAACCGGAATTAACAATTCATAGGCAGATCTGACCTCTGTATTAGATGACCAAATCACTTGGGAACTACCATGTTCCACCCAACCATGACTTGAAACCTTTACTAGTTTAATCCGTATCCCCTAAGCTTGACTCCAACATGCAAGTAGCTGAGAGCTCCTAAGGTAGGGCTTCCTATTTGGTATATCACGTCTGGATCAGTTCTCCTTTTTCTCTTCCAGGAAAATGTTCTCCAAGAATTCACTTGAGAGCAAAACAGGAATAATAATGACTCCCCCAAGATATATCAGAACCTCAAGCCTTTCCTACGCTTGAGACTTTATAAACAAACTTTGCAGTCAAAGGGACAGTTAAATAAAGAAACCTTGATTTCTTGATTTAACCCTTTTTACTCAATTTGGGTAATTTTTAATACTTTAAATTAGGGACTTTAAACTAGTTCCTAATTAGACTTTTGAAGGTATTATACTATTTATTATCTTTTAATAATAACTAATAATGGATGGAGTTTTCCTTTATTTCTTTCATCATTAATATTATTACTATATTTATTCTTTATACATACCATGTATAAAATACATAATAATATAACATTTGTTAACATTTGTCTTTGGGCATCATATACTATGATCCCTAGAATTAATGACACTTCTTCATTAAGGTCAAATAGGTAGATGGTTATCTCTACAAGGCTAGGCAACTCTAAACATCCTTGCATGTTCGATTCCCTCATATAACATGGTAGTTCTTCAGTACTTTATGAGAATACATAAATTCAAAATTTCATTTAATCACTTATAAATAAGTCTGATGAGATCAATATTTTTCTCGAGTTGTTTTCACTTGGAAGTTATTAAAATTATTTTCAGCAACCCCTAGCGCTTACCAGAGGCCATACTCAACATTTAAACAGGGAGTTACAAAATTAGTGCAATTCCAGAGCTCTTCGCTCAACACTAATTCTAGGATATACTTGTACGATACACCTAGGGATACAATGGCCAAGGATCCGATGCTCCAGAGATTATTCTCAACATCAACATGGAAGGATCTAGGGATTATGCCCAACACTTCCACTCATCTTTTCATGTGCTCCAGAGCTTCTCCCTCAACACAAATGTAAGTACTCAGGTGCTCCAGAGCTTCTTTCTCAACACAAAATATTAATTACCCATGTGCTCCAGAGCTCCTCGCTCAGCACAAAACATTAATTACACATGTGCTCTAGAGCTCCTTGCTCAACACAAAACATTAATTACACATGTGCTCCAGAGCTCCTTGCTGAACACAAAAAATCTCATCAATCATGTGCTTCAGGGTCCATGCCCAACACAAACAAGCATATATATATCATCAATAGTTGGCTTAAGCCCAATATATACAACAAATCATCATGTTCATATGCAGTGAGGTCCTCAACCCAATATATCAAAATATTATATCAAGTTAGCATCATAATCAATAGGCTCATGCCTATAAGTGTTAGGTCAAAAATTTAGGATATTACATCCCTCCCCGCTTAGAACAACATTGTCCCTAGTGTTCTAGGGACTCAGAATGACATCATGAAACAAGGCGGGGTAAGCCTTTCTCATGGTGGCTGCATTCTCCCAAGTAGCCTCATCGGTATCAAAATGCTTCCATTGCACTTTCAACTAGACTATGGTGTGCTTCCTAAGTTGCACCTCTCTCTTGTCCATTATATGAATAGGCTCAGAGGCAAACTCCCCTTCAAGTTCCACCTGTAATAAGGACTGATCAACTACAATTTTAGTATCACAAACATATTTCTTTAACAAGGATGCATGGAACACATTATGGACTCTTGCATGCGCGGGTAACGCTAGCTCATATGCCACTAGAATTTTCTTGGCTAGTATTTCAAAAGGTCCACAAAATCTAGGTGCTAACTTACCACACCTACCCAAGCTCAACGAGCTTCATTTTGATTTTAATTTCAAGTAGACATGATCACCTATTTGAAAGTCTTTATATTTTATTTTTCGATCTGTGTAACGTTTCTGGTGGTCTTGTTCTTCTTTAAGGTTCACTTGGACCTTGGTAACCAGTTGTTCCAAGTCCATTAATAAATTAGGCACTAGCATGAGCCGATCCACTGGGCTATACCAAGTAATAGGTGTTATACACTTCTATCCATAGAGTACCTCAAAGGGACTCATCTTGGAGGAAGTCTGATAACCGTTTTTATATGCAAACTCTGTAAGATGCAGGTAGTTTTCCCACTTATTAGGGTTGTTCATGACATACATTCTAAGGATGTCCTCGACAATCTGGTTTACTCTTTCTGTCTGCCCATATGTTTGTGGGTGATACATAGTGCTAAAGTTCAACTGCATATCCAATCTAGAGAATAAATATCTCCAAAATTTTCCTGTAAACTTAACATCGCGATCTGAGATGATTACCTAGGGTATCCCGTGCAATCTAAATATCTCCTTCAAGAAGATATCAGCAATGTTCACTGCCTTGTAGGTCAACTTCACGGGAATGAAGTGTGATGCTTTTGACAACTTGTCAATGACTACAAAAATAAAATCATTTTGCTTCTTACTTTTCATTATACCGGTGATAAAATCCATACTAATTACCTCCTACTTCCATTATGGAATGGTAACAGCTACAACAATCCCAAAGGATGTTGATGCTCAGCTTTGACTAGCTGACATTCTTGAAATTTTGTGATAAACATCGCAATGTTAGCCTTTAAATTAGGCCACAAAAGTGTCTCTTGACGACAAATATCATCTTTTTTATATCCCAGGTACCCTAAGTAGGGTTCCCGATAAAATTCTATGAGGATGTTGGACCGAATGTCCCCTCCTTCTAGAACGTACAATCTATCCTTGGACCATAGCAGTCCGGATTTGTCTACCTTGTATTCCTTTTGTTGTTGAAACAACCTATCCTCTTGGACTTTCTTGAGGATTTCTGAATAGAAAGGGTCAACTCTGTTGGTCGTTCTAATCCTCTCATGCAAATATGCATCGGTTTGACTCAAATTCACCTCATATATCATATGAGTTCATCGGCTCAAAGCATCAGCAACCTTGTTCTCTTTGCCCTTAATGTGCTTTAGCTCGAAATGGTACTCACAAAGGAAAGCCATCCACCTAGATTTCCTTCCATTAGAATCTGTTTGATCGAATAGGTATTTGAGACTCATATCCTCTGTCTTCATAAGGAACTTCCTTCCCATGAGGTAGTGCCTCCACATTTTCAACGCGTGGATGATGGCGGCTAACTCAAGATCGTGTGTAGGGTAGTTCTGCTCATGCTCTTTTAACTTCCGTGATTCATAACAGATCGTGTGATCATTCTGCAAGAGGACTCTTGCAATTCCTTCCTCGCTTGCATCCGTGCAAACAACAAAATCCCCATTAAGATCTGCAATTCATAGTATCGATGCGGTCATCAAAATATGCTTAAGCTTTTGAAAAATTTCTTCGCACTTGGCAGTCCATAAGAATGTATTTGCTTTCTTTTGCAAAATGGTCATGGGGCAAGTGATTCTTGATAAGTTCTCAATGAACTTTCGATAATATCTAGCTAATCCCAAAAAGGACCTAATGTTAGTGACACTAGTAGGGGTAGGTCAATCCTTTATGGCCCTAATATTTTATGGGTCCACATTTATCTCTGTCTCGAAGATAATGTGACCTAAGTACTGTATCTGTGATTTGTAAAAATCACATTTACGAAACTTAGCGTAAATAAGGTGTTCTCGTAACACTCATAGTACTATGTGAAGGTGCTCTTCGTGTTCTAGTTTATTCTTGGAATAAACCAGGATGTCGTCTATAAATACCAAGAAAAACTTATCCAGATATTTACTGAATATGTTGTTCATCATACACATAAAGTTCATGGGTGCATTGGTCAATCCGAACGACATTACTACAAACTCGTAGTGCTCGTACCTCATACGAAAGGCAATTTTTTGAATATCCTCATCATGAATCCGTACCTGATGGTACCCAGATCACAGATCAGTATTTGGAAATATTTGGGCTCCTCCCACCTGATCGAACAATCCATCAATCTAAGGGAGTGGATTTCGGTTCTTGATAGTCATGTTTTTCAACTGACGGTAATCGACGCACATCTGCATCGTACCATCCTTCTTCTTTACGAACATTATTCGTGCTCCCCAATGAGACACACTGGGTTGGATATACCCTTTCTCTATCAATTCCTACAACTACAGTTTGAGTTCCACCAACTCAAGTGCACTCATGCGGTAAGGGGCTTTGAAAGCCAGAACTGGTCCTGGTGTCAGTTCGATGGAAAAGACTAGCTCTCGTTTCGGAGGTAATCCTAGGATTTCCTATGGAAAAACATCCTTAAATTCTTCAAGAACAGGGAATTATTCTATGCATTGTTCTCTTTCAGACTCTAGGTATTGGATGTTTACTGCAAACAACTTGCAGCCTTTCTTGACGCATTTCTTCGCTTATAAGGAAAATATTTGCCTTACGGAAACTTTCTTTGGAATTCCTTGAACCTTCACTTGGTTCCTTTGGCTATCAATACACAAGATTGGCTTGTGTAAGCAATCAAGCATGACATGGTGTTGTTCCAACTAGTCCATGTCGATAAGTATATCGTACGATCCTAAGGGAAGGAAGTTCAAGTTTACTTTTGTAGGAAAACCATTCATGTTTACCTCGCAATCTTTGACTATTTCTGAAACTTTCCATTTCATAACTGTGGCTACTATACAAGCCAAGGTTTATCATGATTTACTTTTCCTAATTTGCACACATCAACAATTTTAGGTGAAACATAGCTCTAGAAAGCACCAGGCTCAATAAGTATTGAAATAGAAGTTTTCAAGATCTCACCTTCTATCTCAACCATGGTAGCTTAATGGTCTACCTGCCAGCCATCCAATGCTGCATAGATCCATGGTGTTCCCACTATTTCCTCAATTGTTGGTTCTTCTTGTAAGTTATGCAATACCCCATTGGTCTTGTTCTTACAATATCAAGCATAATGAGGCCCGCTACATTTCCAGCACTTGATCGGTAGCAGACCAACATTGGCTCCACTTGCTACTGGCTTGTTAAGATTAGGAGTTTGTATGTAAAGCTTCGTACCAGATTTATTAAAATTATTGTTTCTTGGAAAGCTGTTATTCTGCTTTCTATATGGCCGTGGGTTAAACCCAGGTTTGCAATTATAAAAAAAGTTCTTATACTTGTCCCTATTTTGGTTCATGTTCTCGTGTCATAGATGCCCATGCTCATAGCATATTCTAGCCTTGTGTAGTGTAGTATCGAAATTTTTTGGCATGTCGAATTCAATCCTTTCGCAAAATTTGGGAGGAAGACATCCTAAAAATTGCGGGATATTTACCTTTTCATCCTTAATGTATGGTACATAATGTAATAGATCTATAAATTTGTTAATAAAAGCATCTGTAGTCATGGACCCCATACATAGCTCGTGGAACTCTTTCACCTTTCGGTCAAAGAACCTTTTCGACATATACTTTTCTTGGAAGATTTTTCGGAAGTTATCCTAGCGTATTTTTATTAGCTCATATTTCTTGGTGTGTTTCAAATCCCTCCACCATCTTGTTGCCTTACCGTTTAAATTATAGATGGCAAGCGAAGCCTTCATCTCACTCGAGTAGTTATGAACTTGGAAATATTTGCTCATACCCAGCAGTCACTCTTCAGCTTTCTCCCCAGTGTTTACTTCACCTTCATAAGTCGGGGCTCTTATTTTCTAAATTCCCCCTGAAGGTTGTCGTCGCTTCTTTGTTTCTTTTTGCGAGGAGAAAGAGAGCCATCACTGGAAGGACTTTGATGATCTCCTTTCAATATTTCATGGGGACTTTCCTCTTTTTCTTCTTCTCTTGGGATGCTTGTGGAGTGAGTAGGATTTCCCTGTGGGATTCCTCCCATCATATTTCTCAATAATGCTTCATTAATAGCTTGTTGTTCCTTTCTTTCGTTCAGACTATCTTCTCTGAAACTTCGCAATTCTGCTTGAAGACTGTGTATTGTCTTCAAAATATCAGAAAAATAATTCCACCACCAAATCTGCTTCCAGGGTGGGGGTGTTCATCCTTCCTAGCCGGTTGTTATCTTCCTCAATATTCATAATCTAAAATGTTCGATAAAAATTCCTGTAACTTTCAAAAAAAATTAATGACAGAAAAATTTATGTTAGTAACAAAATTTAATAACATACTTTATTTTCCTTGCAATGAATGCTTGGTGCGCCCATATGTCTCTTAGTATTGAAACTGGGCTCTGATACCACTTGTAATGTCCCCAAAAATTGAAAATAAAAATAAAAAATTATTAGGCTAATAAAAGCTACCTATGTAGAACATTATTGAACTTGCGGATTATAACGTACATTGAATGTACCACTGTTTGTCCATAAGCTTCTCTTACGTTCTATCATATTATTTTCAATTAGGAATATTACTGTATTTTACTTATGATGTCATAATGTTGTTTACTACACTATTCTTATTGTTATACATTATTGTGTATGTGTCGTTACTTGATTATATGCTTCGTTCATTTTTGCATAGTCTTACTTGTTATTTATATGGTTCTAACTTAACTTTGTTTCTGGAATTGAAGTGGGTGGAGTGGCGGGACTAGTTCTCCCAAATAACTATCTGAGAGGTAAAGATTGTACTTGTCTAGTGGGCTTACTTAGTTTAGTTTGAACTAAGGCACTCTTTAACTTGCTTACGTGTAGGTGTATTTACACTCGCAGCTTAGTAACACCCACTGATCGTTATTATTGTTTCTTACATACTTGGCTTAGTGACAAGGTAATTACCTTGCTTATTCTCTACCAAACCTAGACTACTTACCTAAGTGACATTTATTATTCATTGTGAGTTATTGATCAATTATTTATATGTTAACCTAGGTGTATTTCATATTTATTGTATTAAAAGTATTAATGCATCTTTTATTTATTCTTGGAAGGTTATAAACTTTGGTTAAAAGACCAAATCTTGGTTTTATAAAACAAACAACATACCATGGCATAAGAATTATGCCATGGTCTTATGCATATGCCTAAAGGGAAATGATAAGCAATTAAAGGCTTAGCGCCTAATGTTCATAGGGCATATAATGCCTATACCCTACATTAAACTATGGTGTAGCGAAAAATATGATACGATTCAAACATTATATGGTTGGGATTTAACACTATGCAATGGGAAAGGTGGCGACGATAATGTCTTGGTTGCAAACTATGGAGATGTGGGTTTTGACCTTGATAATGGACACTAGCTGGTGCCATTAATGCATATTGGAAATCGTGGCAGCCCCAACATAGGGTTTGGCTCCACGATGGCTTGTCATTTCGCTTAGCGTTGGTTGTTTTTGTCTCGGCTCTGCACAATGGTGTGAGGGCGACCTCCAAGGGCCTCAAAAGTATGATAGTCGTTGTGGTTTTTACAGCATTGTGGTTTGTTTGTTTGCTTACTATGGCTTCTATAATTCTCATCTTTTGTTCCTTGGGTTGTGGTTGCAGGTGACAGGGCGGCGAGGAGACGAGGGATTCGTAATGTGACTACGAGCCATGGGTTGGAATTATCATTACAGTAAGCCTGCTAACAAAATAGATGCTCACCACCTCTTGGATTTTAAACTGGGTTGTAGTTTGGAGTCCTTGGATATGGGGTTTTGATTTGCCTTTTGCCTCGGTTTACAGATATTGGGTTTTTAATTAATGGTGTTGTTAGCAGTGATGGGCCTTGGGAATTTTAATAGGATCAGTGTGCTTTTGTATAAATCATGTTTGATTTAAGTCTTTTAAGCCTAGGCAGCAACACTACTTGCAATGGTGCTATGGCCCATGGCACGACTGTGTAAAATATGTTAATGTAATAAAATGTGGGGATTGTGAAATACATGTTGTGCTTATGTTTTGAAATGGCATTTAACTGGACTGTGTATAAATATTTATGCTATGTTAATTTTTTATTGAACTTGGGTTCCATGTGGCCTTTGTTTTCATGAATTGTCTACGTACATTTTACTTCCATTATTTAAGCGTGGGGTTTATTAAATTGTTGTGTTTCAATCCTGGTTATTATTTGCATAGTATTTTCCTCTGTTTGATGTTCAAATGTTAGAATGATGCATACCCTGTCAACAAGATGGCTTTGGGTCCATGCCTTTCATGGCATCGGTGCTCTCCATCATGGCTGAAATAGCGAAGAGGTTTTATACTTACAGCCGGTTTTTATTGTAATATGAAGTGGAAACATATGGTAGACTGTGTTGTTCATTATAAAAGTGCAATTTAGAAAGTTAAGATGGCCGTGGGTGTAAAAACTGAGTGGAAATTGTTTCTGAAGGTGGATTCGTTGACAGACATAGAATCATTAATTATATTATTGTGAAGTTTATTCATAAGTCGTGGCTTATGTAAATGCTACGCATAGCTTAGTAAAGGTATTACGAACTTTGTGTAATGATTTTCATTTTGATTTAAATCCTGTGTAGAAGGTTGAGGTTCTCAGGACCTTGTTGTAGCAATTTTATTTAATTATTACAGCCCGCATACACTCTGTGTATAGCGTGGCTTTGAAGAGTGTAAAACGAATCTACAGGATTCAAATCCTGGTCGTTATTGATACATTGAGTTGTAATAAGTGGGTGGTTGTGATTTGGGGCTCAGGTGGCCACATGATTCGATTCTTTCCCTCTCCTGTATATTTACTTGGACTGTGTGTAAGATTATGATGAGGGTTATAATTCAATTCCTCCGTATTAATCTTTGATGTAGCTTATGTAAGCAAAAATGGCAAAGGTCGTCTACAGGACCTTAATGTAATTACATGGTTTTTAATTGTTTATATTCTAATGTTCTTTTTTTAATTATTAAACGATGGTTGTGAGTTGATTTTAGATGGGACTATTCGATTTATGGCATACGATTTGATTATGTAGATTTATAATATTAGGGATGTGGATTTTGGTTAGGAAAAGGAAACTTGTTTTTAGACCAATGAATGGTCACGATACGTACTCTGTTTATTTGCTTATGATGAAGTTATTTGAATGGAAATGATTTAGTTGTTAGCATGTATTTAAATATGCAGACCTTGAAAGGTCTTTGTTGGTTTTATCTTGGATTTTAAATGGAATGTTTATAAATTGTACTTTAGATATAGTTACTGTATCAGTAGACTAGATTTGTATTTGTATTTTATATCTGTTGATTTATATATTTATATATATGGTACTTCAGATGTAGATAAAAGCTTAGGTTAACTAGGTTGTAAGCTTATACTTATATATGTATATATTACTTCTGAACTAGTCTATATAAATCTAAAACATGCCTCTGCTGACAAATGGAATGTGTCAGTAGATTTTATAAAAGCCAAAAGAACAGATAGGAAAAGATCTGAAATAAAACCTAGTTTGTAATGAACACAGTTTCAATAGTAAATATAATACAGGAATTAAAACTAGGGTGCAAAACCATTGATAAACATTTATAAATGAATTAAAATTGCAAAAGTAAACTGAGGAATAAACCCTGGATAAATCTAGTATAGAAACTAACTTACAGCCTAGGGTTATAATTTGAAATGTAAACCCTAGAAGATTTTAAACAGAGAACCAAACACATAGGGTTAGGAAACTAAATGTAATCATTTACCTAACATAGCCATCATTTATTCTAGAGAAATGGAATAGGAAGTCTAGGGATTCATACCTGCAACTTGAAGCTCTTTCAATGGTTGAACCTGCACACTCAAATAACCAACATTAACAATTCATAGGCAGATCTAACCTCTGTATTAGATGACCGAATCACTTGGGAATGACCACGTTCAACACCTAAGGTAGCATTTCCTATCTGGTATATCAAGTCTAGTTTAGTTCTCCTTTTTCCGTTCTAGGAAAATGTTCTCCAAGAATTCACTTGAGAGAAAAACAGGCAGAATAATGACTTCCCCCAAGATAGTTCAGAACCCCAAGCCTTTCCTTGGATTGAGACTTAATAGATAGACTTTGCAGTCAAAGGGACAGTTAAATCAAGAAACCTTGATTTCTTGATTTAACCCTTTTTACTTAATTTGGTTAATTTTTAATACTTTAACTTAGGAAATTTCAACTAGTTCCTAATTAGACTTTTGTAGGTATTGTACTATTTATTATCTTTTAATAATAAATAAAAATGGATGGAGCTTTCCTTTCTTTCTTTCATCATTAATATTATTACTATATTTATTCTTTATACATACAATCTATAAAACACATAATAATATAAAATTTGTTAACATTTGTCTTTGGGCATCATATACCATGATCCCTAGACTTAATGACACTTCTTCATTAAGGTCATATAGCTAGATGGTTAGGTCTACTATGCTAAGAAACTCTAAATATCCTTGCATGTTGGATTCCCTCATATAACATGGTAGTTCTTTAGTACTTGATGAGAATATATAAATTTGAAATTTCATTTAATCACTTATAAATAAGTCTGATGAGATCAATATTTTTCTCGAGTCGTTTTCACTCAGAAGTTATTAAATTCTTTTCAGTAACACCTAGCTCGTACCAGAGCCCATACTCAACGATTAAATAGGGAGTTAAAAAGTTAGTGCAATTCCATAGTTCTTCTCTCAACACTAATTCTAGGATGTACTTGTATGCTACACCTAGGGATACAATGGCCAGGGATCCGATGCTCTGGAGCTAATGCTCAACATCAACATGGAAGGCTCCATATATTATGCCCAACACTTCTAGTTATCTTTTCATGTGTTCCAGAGCTTCTCGCTCAACACAAATGTAAGTACTCATGTGCTCTAGAGCTTCTTTCTCAATACAAAATATTAATTACCCATGTACTCCAGAGCTCCTTGCTCAACACAAAACATTAATTACATATGTGCTTCAGAGCTCCTTGCTCAACAAAAAACATTAATTACACATGTACTCGAGATATCGTCGCTCAACAAAAAACATCTCATCAATCATGTACTTCAGGGTCCACGCCCAACACAAACAAGCATATATATATATATATATATATATCATCAATAATTGGCTTACGCCTAATATATAAAACAAATGATCATGTTGATATGCAGTGGGGTCCTCGACCCAATATATCAAAATAAAATATCAATTTAACATCATAATCAATAGTCTCATGCCTATAAGTGTTAGGTCCAAAATTCGGGATATTACATCCCTTCCCACTTAGAACAACATCGTCCCCGATGTTCTAGCGACTCGGAATGACATCATGAAACAAGGCAGGGTAAGCCTTTCTCATGGTGGATTCATTCTCTCAAGTAGCCTCATTAGCCTCAAAGTGCTTCCATTCCACTTTCAAATGGACTATGGTGCACTTCCTCAGCTGCACCTCTCTCTTGTCCAATATATGAATAGGTTCAGGGGCAAACTCCTCTTCAGGTTCCACTCGGAATAAGGACCAATCAACTACATGTTTAGTATCATAAATATATTTATTTAACAAGGATGCATGGAACACATTATGGACTCTTACATGCATGGGTAACGCTATCTCATATGCCACTGGCCCTTTCTTGGCCATTATTTCAAAAGGTCCACAAAATCTAGGTGCTAACTTACCACACCTACCCAAGCTCAACGTGCTTTGTTTTGATTTTACTTTCAAGTAGATATGATCGCCGCTTTGAAAGTATCTATCTTTTCTTTTTCGATCCGCGTAACTTTTCTGGCGGTCTTGTGCTTCTTTAAGGTTCACCTAGACCTTGGTAACTAGCTGTTCCAAGTCCATTAATAAATCAAGTCCTAACATGAGCTAATCCACCGGGATATCCCAAGTGACTGGTGTTCTACACTTCCATCCATAGAGTACCTCAAAAGGAGTAATCTTGGCGGAATTCTGATAATCGCTGTTATATGCAAATTATGCAAGATTCGGGTAGTATTTCCACTTAGTGGGGTTGTTCATGACATACATTCTAAGCATTTCCTCGATAATCTGGTTTACTCTTTATGTCTTCCCGTCTGTCTGCGGGTGATACGCAGTGCTAAAGTTCAACTGCGTCTCCAATTCGAAGAATAAAGATCCCCAAAAGTTTCATATAAACTTAACATCTCGATCCGAGATGATTGCCTTGGGTATCCCGTGCAATTTAAATATCTCCTTCAAGAAGATATCAACAATGTTCACTGCCTTGTAGGTTGACTTCACAGGAATGAAGTGTGTTGCTTTTGACAATTTATCAATGACTAAAAAAATAAAATCATTTTGCTTCTTACTTTTCAGTAGACTAGTGATAAAATCCATACTAGTGACCTCCCACTTCCATTTTGGACTGGGTATCGGCTGCAACAATCTCAAAGGATACTGATGCTCAGGTTTGACTAGATGAAATTCCTGACATTTCACGATAAACATCACAATGTTGGCCTTTAACTTAGGCCAGAAAAAGTGTCTCTTGATGGCAGATATCAGCTTTTGATATCCTAGGTGCCTTGAGTAGGGTTCTTGATGAAATTCCATGAGGATGATGGACCGAATGTCCCTTCCTTCTGGAACATACAATCTATCCTTGGACCATAGCAGTCTGGATTCGTCTACCTTGTATTCTTTTTGTTTTTGAAACAACCTATCCTCTTGGACTTTCTTGAGGATTTCTACAAAGAAAGGGTCAACTCTGTTGGTTGTTCTAATCCTCTCATGAAAATCTGAATCGGTTTGATTCAAATTCACCTCATATATCATATGAGTTCGTCAGCTCAAAGCATCAACAACATTTTTCTCTTTTCCCTTAATGTGATTTAGCTCAAAACTAATGGTACTCACTAACGAAAGCCAACCACCTGGATTTCCTTGCATTCAAATTTGGTTGATCGAATAAATATTTCAAACTCATATTGTCTTTGTTCAGAAGGAACTTCCTTCCCATGAGGTAGTGTGTCCACATTTTCAATGCGTGGATGATGGAAGCTAACTCAAGATCGTGCATAAGGTAGTTCTGATCATGCTCTTTTAACTTCCATGATTCATAATAGATCACGTGATCATTCTGCTAAAGGACTCCTCCAAGTCCTTCCTTGCTTGCATTCGTGCAAACAACGAAATCCCCATCGGGATCCACAATTCGTAGTATCGGTGCGGTCATCAAAAGATGCTTAAGCTTTTGAAAACTTTCTTCGCACTTGGCAGTCTAGAAGAACTTATTTTCTTTCTTTCACAAAGTGGTCATGGGGCAAGCGATTCTCGAGATGTTCTCAATGAACTTTTGATAATATCTAGCTAATCCCAAAAAGGACCTAATGTTGGTGACAATAGTAGGGGTATGCCAATCCTTTATGGCCCTAATCTTTCCTGGGTCCATAGCTATCCTTGTCTCGGAGATAATGTGACCTAAGTACTGTATCTATGGTTTGTAAAAATCACATTTACTAAACTTAGCGTAAAGCTGGTGTTCTTGTAACACTCGTAGTACTATGTGAAGGTGCTGTTCATGTTCCTATTTATTCTTGGAATAAACCAGGATGTCATCTATAAATACTAAGACAAACTTATCTAGATACTTACTGAATATCTTGTTCATCATACGCATAAATTTCGCTAGTGCATTGGTCAACCCTAACGGCATTACTACAAACTCGTAGTGCCCGTACCTCATACAAAAGGCAGTTTTGTGAATATCCCCATCTCGAATCCATGCCTGATGGTACCCAGATCGTAGATCAACCTTTGAAAATATTTTGGCTCCTCCCACCTGATCAAACAAGTCATCGATCCGAGGGAGTGGATATTGGTTCTTGATAGTCATTTTGTTCAACTGACGGTAATCGATGTACATATGCATCGTACCATCCTTCTTCTTTATGAATAGTATCAGTGCTCCCCAAGGACACACATTGGGTCAGAGATTCCCTTTCTCTATTAATTCCTGCAACTGTAGTTTGAGTTCCACCAACTCAGGTGCACTCATGCGGTAAGGAGCTTTGGAAGCCAAAATTGATCCTGGGATCAATTCGAGGGAAAATTATAGGTCTCATTTCAGAGGTAATCCTGGGATTTACTCGGGAAAAACATCCTTAAATTATTCAAGAATGGGGAAGTGTTCTATGCGTTGTTCTCTTTCAGACTCTAGGTCTCGGATGTTTACTCCAAACAACTTGTAGCCTTTCCTAACACATTTCTTTGCTTGTAAGGAAGATATTTTCTATATGGAAACTTTCTTTGGAATGCCTTGAACCTTCACTTGGTTCCCTTGGTTATCAATACACAATATTGACTTCTTTAAGCAATCGAGCATGACATGGTGTTGTTCCAACCAATCCATGCCGATAAGTATATCGTACGATCGTAAGGGTAGGATGTTGAGGTTTACTTTTGTAGGAAAACTATTCAGGTTTACCTCGCAATATTTAACTATTTCTGAAACTTTCCATTTCATACCTATGGCTAACTATATCAGCCAAGGTTTATCATGCTTTACTTTTCCTAGTTTGCACACATCAGCACTTTTAGCTGAAACATAGCTCTGGCAAGCACCGAGATCAATAGGTATTGAAATAGAAGTGTTCAAGATCTTACCTTCTATCTCAACCATGTAGATTGATAGTATTTTAAGCAAGTAAACACATTCTATTTTCAGCCATACATGCATTCAACAATCTTCTGTTTTCATGATTGCATAAGTGTATATATATATATATATATATATATATATATATATATATATATCATCAAAAAAGGAAAGAGAGAGAGCAGTAAGAGTTTTTCCCCTCTTTGTCTTGTCCCATTATGGAACCCACACCACCACTGTGGTTTTCATGCTCTTAGCCTCTTTCACTTCACTGTGAATGTTGGACCAACCCTTCTTGGCCATGACACTTAGTGTCTCCGATCTATTCCAAACCTCTCAACCATGGAGCCTCCCCACATGGTTTGTCTACAACTATCAGTTGCTAGGACCTTCGCAGTCCCACTAGCACCTTTTTCATTATTGCTCATTTCGAGCTCATTAGGACAGTCACATGTCCACATGCACCCCTAGGATGACCTCATAGTCCTCGCTCCTAGTGATACCTATATTCAAAAATTGAATAGATTCACATGTTTAGTTTATTCTCATCGGTTTTTATCTCTTAAACAAGAGCTTAGAATATTATAACCAGATCATATACACATGTATATTCTTAAGCAAGAAGTTACAAAATAATCCAATACTTATCTGTATTGTGCATTTCCTCATTGGTCCATAGGGTCCCACTTTGCTTTGTAAGCCTTGGAATTTCGTATGGACTTGGATGTTAGGTCAGCATGCAAGCTACTCCTCAACATCAAATAATTAATGGCCAGCTAGTACAACTTCACGTCGACTGGGAAGGAACAAACCAGCCAAGCCAACACAGTTGGGTTTATCAAGCCATCAACAAATCATCCAAGCCAACACAGTTGGGTTTATTGGGCCATCAACAATAATACATGCACTTATATCAACAATACACTTATATCAACAATAAATGACCATTTCTGGGTCCAGGATCCACTATGGATCCCTAGGAATATAACAGCCCTATTTCAGTGACATCTTCACCACATCCTTTTATACATATCAAGCACAGTCAAGCCAACCTATAGTTGGGTTTATCAGACTATCCAGCCAAGCCAATACACAATTGGGTTTATCAGGCTATAGGAAATCAAGCCAATATGCTATTGGGTTTATCAAGCTACTCATCCAATCCAGCTAATAGTTGGGTTTATTAGACTGCAGATAGTTAAGCCAACAATGTAACGTCCCTACAATCTCCACAACATCCTTTTCCCTTTAGTGTACAACACCAAACTCCATCTGTTTAGCCTGGCAACACAAGAAATATAAGCAAACTCATAAGCGTTATTGCTCTAAAACCATAATCATGTTTCATATCATTCACTATCAAGTATTCAGACACTAGGAGTGCATCCACTCCCTAGGGTGTAGTCAATATTGAAAACCCTTTCATGAATCGATATCGGGAAAAGTGTGCACCCCTTTCTGATGTGAGCCATGTAGGCCCTATTCATACTCAAGAAATCTGTCATAATGGAAATAAAATCAAAACATGATTTGCATATGGAATTTAACAATTTGACATGTATATTCTTAGCTAGGGTTGCATAACACTTATCCATTTGCTGATGTAGTATTCCTTTGTTAAGGAGGAATGGGGGCTCCCTTCTCTGAGTTGACAGTCCCTCGGTTTGCCATCCCAACTCCTTTTTATATTCCATATCCCACACATGTCTTACCGACATAATCTATACCATCTCACTCATGTTGGTTACCAAACATGTAGTGCAGATGGGACATTTCCAAAATGTCCAATGGAGTTTCATCTGAAACCCATTTCCAAGATAGGGGAAAACCTCCCCGTGAAGTTTGGCTCCTACAGGCCATCACACATGGTCTTCCTGCAATGTGTACCCCTGGCACATTCATCAAGTAGCCAAACAGTCAATCATTGTCTAACAATACAATCCAAATTTGATTGTTCCATAACCAAGCAATGGCATCAGTAATTAAATTCAATATGAATGTGCAACTCTGTCTACTATAGAAATTGATTTGCTTGGCAATGAGGTGATCCTCATTTATTGGTCTCTTGTAAGCAGCACCACTATGCCCATTATGATTTTATGATTACTAGCATAACATGAACACCCACTTACAATGCATCCTCCTGACACAATTCTATGCAAGCCAATAGTGATTAGTAGTTGTTAGCAATTTCTTAAATTTGAAATTTACAAATTCAAATTGACCGCTCATTCTGCATACATACTAATTTCACAGCCATGAGACTCTTCTCATGAGGTTTGGCTCTTTCACAGGGTAGATTTTGGCCTTTGTCATGGTCTTACCCATATTTCCACGCCCCAAACAATCTACCTGAAATATGAACTTCAATCAGCCAAACACTTGGTCAATCTTGATGCATATAAATTTTTTCATTGCTGTAACAATCACTGAAGCATTTTCAGAATTATAGAATTCAAATACTTCTAGTTGTTAATCATATCAATATTACCAAAACTCATTTACTTCACATGAATCATTATCATACTAAAATTACAAATTCACATAATTTATGCAATTTAAATGAAGTGTTTAGATACTCCTTACTTCACAAGCGTATCATTTGTACCACCTTGCCCTTCCATAGAGCATTTCTGGCAGCCAATCGATCATGACTACCCTCTTCATGCACTTACTATGCTACATTCATAACAACTCTTGAAATGGTTCTAGAATTATCATCAATTCATCATTTCAGCCATTAGTTAGTCATGATAAACAAGCATTATCTCGATGCATTCATGCAATGCATCACAACATTTGCACCTACACTTATGTATGCATATTTACAACATTTACTCAAACTTTTCATATGCATCCATTCAATGCATAACTACAAGATTTATAAAATCCCTTAATGCATATCCACACAATGCCACCTTGTATTGATTCAGGAGTACTATGCATTCAAACATGCCATGTCCTGACCAGGACTACCTCATATAGGATGTATTACTATAATCAAGACCACCAGTCCTCACTTGTTCTGGTTATTAAGTTCATATCAACATTCACAAGGTAGTATAAATTTTAAATAACCACATGGTATGAGATCTCTTTCTTTTACCACTCCATGCAATTGTCATAATTAAACCATTACCTGCATGGATCCTACTTACACCCTTGACATTACTAGTTTGGTTGGTCTCTTGCAGGAGATTGTAGAATTTCCTCATCAACTTTTGATCCTAGATTTGTTGCCTTATCCCTTTCTCCATAGGGTTGTTGTTCACATTCATCAGCATCAGCAACATATTCAGCCATGCTCACATTGCCATTGGTTTTCCACTAATGCCAACACCAATGCAATATTTACCATTAGTGGTTCATTATAAATGTATAATTCTCACTATTTTTTCCAACATGTAATATCCTATGCATGCAAGGCATATCCTCATACATTTTATGTATAAAACTTATAAAACATAATATAGTTAGTAAGACAGGTTTTAAGGGACTTTCCTTTTCAAAACCCTCATCTTTGCTCGTAATTCCTCTTCCGCATAACAGCTGGCTCGACTTCATAGTCCTTGCTACCTCTAGGCATG
Organism: Pseudotsuga menziesii; assembly: GCA_001517045.1. Classification (NCBI taxonomy): domain Eukaryota; kingdom Viridiplantae; phylum Streptophyta; class Pinopsida; order Pinales; family Pinaceae; genus Pseudotsuga; species Pseudotsuga menziesii. Next base: position 206,973 of record LPNX010098175.1, on the reverse strand, counting down.
CAGTTCTCGGATTGTCCATATGCACATCAACATTTCTTTTTCAACAACCACTAGTACTTTATGCTCCTCATTCAAATTCTAGTGATTCACCTTTGTTCCATGCTGGATAAGCTTTCCAACACCTATCCACATGTTCCATTCTGACCTCAGGTGTGAAAACCACACCCCTTCTAAAATGATGACTTTCACCAAATTTAGGCAAAACACACAACTGTATTTTGGTCTGGAATGCTAACTTCAGCCACCTAGAATTTTTCCTTTTCATCCCTGAAATCCGCTGAAGAACTGTTGAAAATCCCACTGAAAAACTACTAAAATTGCCGAAGAATCCCACTTGAAAAACCCAAATTTTCCTTTGCTCAATCGGACCTCTTCCCAACTAAAATTTCGACAGTTCAGTAGTGAAAACAACTACTTTTCTCTGCTGCTCATTGATGGTATGTTCATCTATTTTTCTCCAAAGTGTCAGACCCTTAGTCATCTAGGCTTCCAGACTATTATTGGCGATGACATTATATCGGTGATCGAAACTATTAACCCCTATAGCATCGGCGAGGAAACTAACTCTGTGGCGCAGTATCGGCGATCAGAAGCACTATTTTTCGGGTGGATAGTTCCTTAGGCATCCGCAACAGCGGGAAACAAACGATCTGTGGGTTCTGCGTACCATACAACTTGTCAGCAATCAGAACCACTAAACACTATGTGTCGGCAATCTGGACAACTAACTTCTTTTGACGCAACGGCGGTCCAAACGACTAACTCCTTTCGACACACCGACGGACCAATCCACTAACCTTCTCTGGCGTATCGGTGGTCAGAGGAACTATGCATCAGGTGGATAGTTCTTTAGGTAGCCGCAACGATGGACTCATGAACAACTAAATTCTTTCAATGCTTTTAACACTTCAGCAAAATTTTCTTTCCTTGTCCGCCACCGTGTCGGCTCCTTCATCATCTATTTTTCTCTGGTGTGTCGACGATCCCATTTTTTTCTTCTTGCCACTGCATCGGTTGGTTCATCATCTAAATTTCACCACCGTCTCGACAATCCAAATAGCTAACCTTTTTCTATGTATCGACGGGCTCATCAACTAAATTTCATCGACGCCCATAGGCGATCCCATCAACTAAATTTCGTCAACGTGTCGACTGTCCAAACAACTAATGTTTTTTGACGAGCCGACAATCTTGGCACTTAGAAAATTTTCAAAATTCCTTCTTCCTGCCCCTTGTCGGGTGGCCTTTTGACTAAATTGTTTGCTGTATCAGAGGAGCTTCCCTCTTAGTTGTTCGATGATCCAACGAGCTTGACACTTAGAAAAAATTTCAACAAAATTTTCTGAAGATTTTTTTGTCATTCATATTTCTTCTGGGTAGAGGGAAACCTGCCTCTGCTAACTGGTTTCTCATGGTCCTCTAAGGCCCAATGCTACAATGATGGCTCTGTCACTGCATCTTTACAGCCCATTCAGGCCCATGCTGCAACATAAGCTCTGATACCATACTGTAACGTCCCCAACCCTCCGACCGGCGAAGAGGACGCTACCATGCCAGTGACCATCCAGGAAACTAGCCCCATGAACATGTACATATATATATAACTGAAATAAAATTCTTGGAAATAAAAACATGCAAGGATGCATAATTACTCAACATACAACGGAAGCAAACATACATTCAGGCATCAACATGTTCATCATGATTCATTAAACAGTAAATGTAATTGTAGAGATGAAATAGTCAAGAATGCTTATCTTATGTAGAATTCGTCCCACAACCAGCTTTGTCGCTGCAACATTCCACCCAACCATAGGCCAGCGTGCTCATAAATCTCTCAGCAACAATGCCACCCCCGAGCTGGGCATGATTTCCCAAGGAATAAGGGACTAAGCAGGCTTACACATAGCCAAGGTACACAAATCAGCCAAGCCAACATAGTAGGGTTTATCAGGCTATCAAGGAGTTGGGAGAAGCTAAATGCTAAGCTGGGGAGCTCATTTAAGAGCTAAGTACTCCTACACTAGAACTAGCCTAACTTCTAGGACACCCACACACACCCAACACTAGGAAATCAGTCCCTTCTCTGCTACACAGTCCCTCAGGCCCTGACCCCCCTTTCCAGTGCTACTTTGGGGTTGTGAAGAAGAAAGCCATCCCTCTAGGTCCATCTGTGTGAATCCCAAACACCCCAAGTTTATCAAGCAAACCAAGCCCTCATCCCCACTCTAACACAGTCCAAATACCAACCATTGCATACACGCAGCCAAACAAGCGGTTCACAGCTTAAACAGGGGAAAAAAATTCCTGAGTCGTTCTTGGCCCTATCATGGCCAAAACGACTCATCAATAGCCACAACAAGACAAAACGTCACTAAACCCACGGCAAATGAACAACGTGGCAAAACAATAGCCCCCGGTCTCAACAAGGAGGCAACCAGACAATTACATAGCCCAAAAATGGAAGAGGAAAGTCAGGTTCTCAGCTAGGTAGGGAAAACACATACACAAAACCCCAAATCAGTATGGAAACACACATACACACCCCCAGAACATGAAGGGATCCTTCACAAGAAATCATGGGTGACAGAGCTCAGCTACCCAACTCACTGCGTGAGTAAAAACCTCGAGGATCCTGTGCCTGAGGAGAACAAAACAATGGGGAGAACGACTCTCTACATGAGGATGGACCAATCCAGCCCCTGCGTGGAGATGGGAAAGAAAAAACAATGGAATACGGCTGTGAATGGAAGAATGGAGTCATGGGAGAGTGGAGAGAATGGAGAGGTTGCTTCTCTGCCCATGCGACGTGAATATGAAGAGTCTGCTAGTGGAGTGGGAACGTGGGCAAGGACTGACAATCCTACCACACCCACCACTACTTAGTAATAACTGCCCCAACTAACATCAGGGGTTTTAAATGAGTGGTTGAGACATGGATTTTTCCCCATAGGCCCAAGGTTTAATAAGTCCTTCTCCTTATCCTTAGGAAAATCATACCCTTTTCATTATCATTGCACCATCGTAGTTGGTTGTAGGTTCATTTTAATTAAAGTGCATATTTACATGACGCCAAAACTATAATGTTCCGTATGGCACGATATACCATCGGCAATGATCCCAATTGCCGAAATATAACACAACCAAATCGATGGTGGGGCTTTTTCCTTTAGCTCCACACCACGATTAATTACAATATACACATAATGTATCTTTTAATGCAAATGGGGTCAAAACTGGGGTGTTACATCTGCAATACCTTAGAAGATGTTTACACCTCTGGAGATTTGATCCCTCTCGGCGCTTGATAGAGTCTAGGATTTGGATCTAGGATGGTAGGTACCAATTTTGATTAATCAACCAAAGGGTGGACTAAGTTGTGAAAAAGTGGGATGACAAAGCGGTCATCTCCGAAGAATCTCCTAAAAATTCAGGGAGCGTAACTATTTTGATGAAGTCCAATTGAAAGGTTGGTTAGGAGTTTAAGTAAATTTGTCCACTTACATTTATGGGATTGGGAAGTGGGTGCATGATCAAAGGCCATGAAGGGCCTATATATATGTAACATGTTGGGATTTTTGGGGTGAGACAGTTTTTGGTAGAAAATAGATGTTTTATGTTCTGTCGAAGTAAAGTTGATGCTCTATTTTGTATAAGCTAAGAATAGTCACCAGTATGATCAAAGATCTGCAGACTATGTGTGTAGATCTTTTGTAATGCACTGATGAGGAGTTTTATGCAGGTTGTGTGTGCATAATTAAGAATTCTAGCTACGACTCTTCAATAAGAATGAGCTCTTTTGGGGTTTTTCCTGTATTGGGTTTCCATGTTAAATCTCTGGTGTCAATTGAATTTGATGTGTGTGATGATTTGTTAATTACTTATTAATGAATCAATGGATATATATATATATATATTCCCGAAGAAAAAAAATCTTGTATTTTATTGATCAGAAAAGAGTTGTTTACATAGAAGTAAGTCCTGCATACCATTGGCATGCTTGCAGCCAGCATTTACAAAGTTCCAAAAAACATATAGAGCTTTGATAACTCCTATGTTTTATCATTTACACATACTCTGTAATTTCTTAAAGTTTGTCTTGAAGTAAAATCCGTAGCATCATTAGGCCGCAACAAAAAAAAATGAAGCAACAAATAAACTATAGCTTCAAACCTGTAGCCTTGGAACCATATCAGAAAAAACTATGAGTAGAGATCATAGCAATCCAAAATCAAAAGAGTTGTATGTCTGTTCAAATATTGTCTTCCCGTATTTGCAAATCGATGAAAGACCTGTGGCATAACTCATATACCTCTGCGTCTCTTGTTTCCAAAAACTTCCAGGATCCATGTTCCATTGTTAGCCCGTTTTTGGAAAGGTGATCAACATCGGTATTTCATTCCCTGCAAACATAATGACATGTAATATGGTCAAAAATTTTCATGATCCTGATAACTTCTTCAAAGATTGCAATGACAAAAATGTTTCTGCATCTTTGGACTTTATTTACCCAGTTAATAATTACTAAAGAATCTCCACAAATCTGGATCCTTCTACTATCTTATTCTAAAGCAAAGCAAAGAAGGAGTTTTAGAGCCATAAGCTCAATAAATTTGTTTTATTCCATCCCCTAGGTCCATTTGAATCTAAAAATAATAGTTTTGATTAAGAAAGAAAATATCTCCACCCCCACATTTGTTATCTTGAGATGCCTCGTCGAAAAACGCTCTTCTGTGATGATACTTGGGGCCGGTGCATCTTTTGTTTGTGGGAAAAAAGAGATAATTTCAAGGCCCTTCTTAGCTAAGGCTTCTAAGGAGGAGGTTGTTTCTTGAAATATGGAAGCATTTCAAGCCATCCGGATTTCCCATACGTGAAGAGGAGGAATGGATTTTATGTATGCTAGTACTGGAAAGGAGGACCAAGTTTTCCATGCATTTTCAACTGAGAGTCCTGCCCATTCAAATCTGAAATTTAACATATATTGAGAATGCGACTAGACCTTTGATGTGAAATAACAGTTAAGAAAAAGGTCATTTACGCTTTCTTCGCCGTCTTTGCACAAAATTCACCAGCTGGTACTTGCCAAAGATATTTTTTGCAACCTATCCCAAGTTGAAATTTGGGTAGTTAGGGCACACCACATAAATACTTTCTCCTTAAGAGGACATTTGATTTTTCATATCCCAGGTTGCCACCACTTTGGTTCATCTTGAAAGGAATTGGCACATAATTGTTGATACCCAGTTTTCGGGGTGTACACTCCATGTTCAGCATGTTCCCAGACAAGTTCATCCTATGAATATTTGAGTCTGATGTGTGAGACACAAAGAGAAGCAATATATATGTTCCAGTCCAGAATCCAGTGGTCTAGGATCTCAATCTCCCTGCTTCCCAACCAGCTCCGATTCCATAAATTGGTGGTGGCATGATCAACAATTTGATTTAAATGAAAAAGTCCTTTTTGCTGGAGAAAATGAACAAGCTGTTGTGGAAGGAGATGGTTTAGCTGGCTACCTGGCCAAGGGTCTGCTCCAATTCGAACTCTCATCCCATTTCCAACTTTCCAAGAGAGGCCACTATGCATAAGAGAAAAATGTTACATATTTCCTTCCATATAATTGAGCGAGTTTGTGAGGCTATGAAGAAAGAGTTTTTGATCCAATCCCATAATGGAACTGGAGCAATGTTCTTGTGAAGGATCACCTCTGTCCATAACTTGGTTGTTGATATAATCCTCCAACCTGCTTTTTCTCCTAATGCTTTTGCAAAAAGAGTGGATTTTTTAGGCCCTCCCCTCCCATGGATTTAGGCCTAGCAATTTGATCCCATCTTACCCATGGAATAAAATTTTTATCCTTATTCCCTGTCTAGAGGAATTTTGAGCAAATTTTTTGATATTTCTCCAAAAATGATTTTGGGATCCAACCTAGAGCCATCCAGCAGACAAGGATGGATTCAAGTACATATTTGACTAAAATCAACCTGCCCACTCTCGAAATCCATCTATTGCACCAATTATTTACTTTGCATTCCATGTTTTCCAAAAGTCGATTCTAGTCTTCCTTCTTATAACAGTTTTTCTTTAGCCTGAAACCCAGATACTTGAGTCCTTCATCCAAGGTATAAACAGTGAAGGGAAGGAGTTCTAGGATATCCCTGATGATATTGTCTTCTAGGTTAAAAGTAGTAATAGTGGAATTCTGAACATTTAGCAGCATCCTTGTGGCTTTGTAGAAAAGGAGAAGAATTTCTGAGAGCTTTTCAGCCTCTTTGATTGATCCATTGCAAAATATGAGAATATCGTCTACAAACAGAAGGTCAGTGATGTTTAGGTTTGTGGATATCTTGATTCCTTCAAACACACCTCTTATTTTTGCATCCAAAATGGCCCTACTTAGCCCTTCTGCAACCAGAAGGAAGAGGAGAGGGGAGAGTGGGCACCCTTGTCAGAGGCCTCTTTCAGAGTGAAAAAATGGGGAGCTTGAACCATTGACGAGGACAACAAAATATGCACTGGTGATGCAATAAAAAATCCATTTTATGAAGGAGTATTTAAATCCCAGATGAGTAAGGAGTAATCTAAGTTATAGCTAGCCGACCCTATCAAAATCCTTTGAGAGATCAATCTTTAGAATTTATCCTTTGGACTTTTTGAATTTTTCACTATACATACCTTCTTGGGATACTGCAATTGCTTCATGAATTTATCTGTCCTCTAGAAAACCAAAACATTAAGTCAAGATGCGTTTTGAGAGAACCTTCTCCAGTATTTGTGCAATCACCTTTGCAACCACTTTGTAAGTGATGGTACATAGAGAAATAGGCCTAAAATATTCTAGACTATCCGCGTTATCTTTTTTTGGAATAAGGGATAAGAATGTTGTGTTGAGTGGGGGATGTAGATGGTCATTTACCCTGGATTCTCACACCAATTGAAGGAGTTCAAGACCAATGGTGTAATAGGTGGTCAATAAAAACTCGATAGTCCATTTGTCTGGTCCTAGGATTTTGTCCTTCTAAAAACTATGCAAAGTTGCTTTCAATTCCTCTTCCGACACTTCCTCCATCAGATCCGATTTATCCTCCTCGGAGATGCTTTCAGGGAAGAATTGTGAGACCTAGAGAACCTATGAAATTGCATGTTGATCTGCCCTGAACAGGTTTCAAAATAAGATTTTCTAGTCTCATCCAACTCCTCAAAAGTGGATACCCTAACATTATTTGCATTCCTGAGTTCCCAGATAGTGTTTTGTTGTTTTCTTCCCTTTGCATAAGCTTGAATTTTTTTTGTATTTTCATCTCCACACTCCATTTAAATGGAGCTAATCTTTAGTCTCCACACCTCCTCTCTCTCTTTTAGAATCGTGTTCCTATTGGATTCAAGGGAGATCAGTCTTTACTTTTCTCCTTGAGAGAGAAAACCCCCTCCTTGAAAATTTTGAATTTCTGCCATCTCTGCCTCAATTTGGATGATTACTTGATCATATTGAATCCTTTGGTTCCTATCCCAGTCCTTTAAGAGGATTTTGATATGGGACATATTTTGAGCAAAGTGGGTGGAATTGTGCATTCCCTCTTCAACCACAAATGGGATCCAATTTGAATGAGAAAGCTTGAGAACCTCCTCATTTTTTAACCAAGAAGAACAGAGTTTGAAGGGGCTTGCTGGATTCTTAGCGTTATTTAAAAATTCCAGGAAAATAGGCATGTGATCTTAATCGGATCCTGAGTCCACCCATTGTCTAAACATTAGATCTCTTTCTAACATATTTTCAGCCAAGAGAAATATGTCATGTCTTTTTTTAATGATGTCCTCACCAGTTCCTCTATTTGTCTAGGTTGGTTTGATATTTTGGGGGTCCAGGTCCACCATCTTGATTTTTTGGAGGAGGTTGCTGAAGAAGGAAGCCAAGGGATCTACTCTCTCTCTTGGACCCCAAATTTCATGTGCACCTAGAGTGAATTTCATATCTCCACCTATAACCAGGTTTTCACACCTTAAAAGGTGGGAAGATCGCAAAGATTCCCAAAAGGACACTCTATTGTTATAAGGCCCATAGATGTTTAGGATGTTCAGTGTTAGGCTTACCTTAGCCTAGAAGATCTGAATCCTCATGCCAAAAGGATCACCCCATGAGTTTGTGAATGCAACATGGACTACTTCCATCCTATTTCCAACCCACCTAAAAGACCTCTAGTGCTCTGAGCTATGAAAGTAAAATTGCTTGTAATTGAAGATAACATCTTTGTAACTTCTAGTTCTGACCCTAACGTTTCATGGAAGAGGACTACATCTGATTTTTGATAGAGAGAATCCCCTTTAGAGCAAGTTTTTTTTGGGTACTTCTGAGGCCCCTACAATTGAGGGAGAGAAACTTCATTTGGAATACCCTTTAGTGGCTTGCACTTCTCTAAGTGACCCAAAAATACTTCTTTGTCTTCCAATTGCTTGATTGCGGTGAGCTTTCTGTTGGGCAGAGGAAAGATGAGTGGTTCTTCCCCTCCCTTTTCCTTTTGGAAGAAGTGTAAGGTTAGTTTCAAGTCCAAGGAGGGGTGCTATCAGGGCATCCAGAGCAGGTATATCCCTTGCTCTTAGGTGGAATCGTACCTTGGAGGATGTGGAGGGTGAATCCAAAGGGGCTGTATGTGGGGGCGAGAGGGGGATCAGTGGGGGAGGAACAAGAAGTGAAGGTGATGGGGGAGGGGGGGGGGGGGGGGGGGGGGGGGGGGGGGGGGGTAATCAAAAGAGAGGGAGGAGGGAAAAAATTCTCACAGGTGTCTGTCAACAGGAAGGTATTATCATTCAAATGTTCATTTAAAGAAGAAAAAGGAAACATACAAGTGGGATGTTGCAATGTTCGTTGAGGAAGATGATTTGTTCTAGAAGCAGGGATGTTTATGAATGTTCCTCTGCAGGGTTCGAGGGATAGCTTGTTGCATCATTTGCATCAAGGTTGCATGCTTCATCATGCCTTGCTGCAAGCCCTCCCATTTCTGGACCCATATCCTCCTTGGAAATCCATCTCTTTCATGTGGCAATTGGAGGCGGTCCCAAATTGTTGTTCTTCGCTAAATGGTCCATCTCATGACATCTATGGCATCTAAACAGGAGTCCTTCATAATCTAGAATTTTTTTTCTGGTTATGGAACCCCAAATCAGATTGATATGATCTCTGAGGTCGGTTTGGATGTTCAAAGATACCAGAATTCTCATAATTGTTCTACGGCGCATCTTCATAAAGGAAATGCCTGCTTCTAAGAAAACCCCCAAAGCATTGCCCAGGCCCCGTAGCAATGTTGGATTCCAAAATTCCAATGGAAGGCCCAGAAGACACACCCACACTGGGATTGTGTCCAATATTTCAGTGTCCACATCAAACAGGGGATTCTATTCTTTAGCATTATAGGCACCATTCCATATTTCCAATTCTGGTTCAAGAATTTTTCTGCATCGTCCTTGCAGTTAAAGAGGAATCCAAACTATCCTTTGGTGAGAGGAGTGGTTTCTGGTTCACATTGCAGCAACCCCATCTAATTTTTTTGAACCCATATTTCTATTTCTTCCTAGCTTGGGTTCCTCCCTTCAATTTTCCCTACTAGGGCCAAGTCTTCAATATCCTATTCTTTTTCAATTGAAATGTTTACACTGCAAACCAGATTCAGAGATCCCCCGCTCAAGTTAAGGAATATGTTTTTTTCTCTTATTGCTAGGGTTTTTTATCCCCTTGTTGTCTCCTTCTAGGGCACCCTCTCTAGAATCCCTTACACTATGGTATGAATCCTACCCTGGTGGGGTTCCAATAAAATCATTTGGCTGTAAAAAAAAAAGATATAAACCCTTCATGGTTGAGAACTTCATTGCCTGAATTCTTGGAAGAAGCCCACTCAAGAAGTGTAGGTATAGTTCAAGGCCATTCGGCCTCTAGCATATTGAGGTCAATGTAGAAACCTTGTTCGAGCAGCAGTGAAGGGTTTCAGTCTGACGCAAAAAAGGCTTCGTTGTGCATGATGATGGCATCCGCTGGCGAGAGATCTGGAGATGCGAAAGGAACAATAGGGAAAAGGGTGAAAGAATTACCTCCAAGTGTTGGGTCCAATAACCTGGCTACTAACTGTGATGGTGAGCGGTCTGCATCTTGGTCTGGCGGGAAATACAAAGTTGATTCACAAATCCTAGAAACCATGACTGCCGCGTTTTCACAATCACTTCTAGCTGGCACTTGTTCCGGTTCCGACTAAAACGAGATAAGGGGAACTACTGCAGTAACTTCCAGAGCAGTGAAAAATGAAAAACAATGCCACGGGTCCTCTGTAAAATCCAACAATTCCTCTTCTCTGTCGTAATCCATGCTGACATAGGTAAAAAACTAAAAAATGGGAAAGTTGACAAGGACCTATTTACTATGTCAGTGTTAACAGGGGCTACCGATCAGCCCCCAAGGGCTTTCCTACCTTTCGAAGTGCCGCAGAAAAAACTGCCATCAAGTCATCCTCTCTCCTATATATATATATATACATATACATATACATATATATATACATATATGTATATGTATATGTATATGTATATGTATATGTATATGTATATGTGTATGTGTATGTGTATATGTATATGTATATATATATATATATATGTATATGTATATGTATATGTATATGTATATGTATATGTATATGTATATGTATATGTATATGTATATGTATATATATACATATACAGATATATATATATACATACATACATACATATATATATATATATATATATATATATATATATATATATATACATACATACATACATATATATATATATATATATATATATATATATATATATATATGCATCGTCATGCTATACAAATAAAGCTTCGACCGAAAGGACTTCGACAGATCAACAACTACGACATGTATTACCATGACAGTTCACCATAACTATGAGATGGTAATTATCCATTCATCAAACAGACACACACACACACACATATATATAACTTCGACTGAAAGAACTTCGACAGATCAACAACTATGACATGTATTACCATGACATTTATGGTGAACTCTCATGGTAATACATGTCGTATTTGTTGATATGTCAAAGTCCTTTTGGTCAAATTTATATTGGTATAGCATGACGATGTTCCCCTTCTATGTTGCAGAAACTTGGTTCCTATATTCCCCATAGGTACTTCGAGTGAGACCTCATCTACCCTATAGGTGTTTCCGAACAAGTTAAACCCCTTTTAGGCCGATTTCTTGGGCCTTTGTTGGTATGATGTTGTTTGTACATGGGTTACATTAATATTGTTCCAACAAATGGTTATGTTTCCGAGACTAGGATTAGTGTGAAGGGGACATGTTTATGTGGCATCCATCGAAGCTTGAGATCAAGGCTTGGCTATATCAAAGGACAAAGGAGTTTTCTCAAGAATAAATTGAGATCTACGACTGACTTGAGGGAAGTGGTTGGGTAAGTATGTCTATTTTGATATCCATGAAATGGTTTTTGACAAGTTTCCTATTATGTTGAATGAGTGGTTATCAAGGTTGAAATTTAAAAAGACAAACTTCCAAGGAGGTGAACCTAAGAGATGGAAACCTAAGTTTATCCAATGAATAAAGAGTGTGAATAGCAAGATATTGCGTGTTGATGAATATTGGGTTGATATTATCCTAGAGGGATAGATCACTGAGTTTTTTGTTGACACTATCAAATCATACAACCAAGCAAAAAGGGAGTTCTTTAGAGGTCCACGAGGTAGGTATTTGCAATCATTGAAGTTGTGGATTAAGATGCGATTGTGTGAAAAGGGGGTATTGAGAAATGAACTCTGATGAGTAAAGAGTTTGTACGCGATGGGAATGGGTGTTGAATGGAGGAAGGAATGGGAGAATGAATGGAGTAATATGAAATGATAAGAAGAGAGGAAGTCAATACTGATGAAGAGTGTGGGTTCCTAAGGAGTGGGAAGAGATTCGAGTCAAATAAGAGGAGAAGGACTGTGACAAGGAGAGAGAGTTGTAGTGTGACCGAAGGGGGAGACTACGAACCAGTACCACAACTCGATGAAGAGTATTGCGACAAAGGGGAGGAATATTAGCTTATTTTTTAGGAAGAAGAAGAACTTGCAAATCCGACTCAGACTTGAGCCTGCAACATAACCATGATTCTGTGTACATATCCAGAGACAAAGGTAATACCTAACAGTTCGTTGCAGTGTTCTCAAATAAATCAAAATAGTAGAAATAGTTAGAATGGTGGTACACCTAGCAGTAAATTTCCTAGTAGTGCTCCTACAAGTTCCAGTCAGTCATCACCCTCTATACCAAGAATGGAGGGGTATGATATGAAGCTAGTTGTTTTTAATGGGAATGGATCCATGATAGCATCGGTTCCTATACAAAGTAGTGTGTATTGTTTGATGGGTCTAAATGACACTATTAAGAGGGCCCAGATGATTATGACCTTTAGGGGTCGTGCATTGGACTGGTATTTAATTGTTTTTTATGTCCCTATGGGAACTTTGCACAAAACGTTAGCTAAGATTAAATCCATATTAACAGAATAGTTCAAGAAGCTAAAGTTTGAGCCACTGTGCATTAAGAGCTAAAGTAGATCAAGCAATCATTGAATGAATCAGTATGGGAGTTCGACCAAAGGTTCAATAATTTGATTGCCAGGGTAAGTTTTTGAATGTTAGATGTACAACAAAAAGAATGGTTTAGAGATCGATTATTTCCACACATACGAATAAATTTGATGCAACAAAAGATTGTATCTTAGTCAAAAGATTTAGATATTTCCATGAAGTTGGAGGCATCACCAGTTGGGGAAACTAGTGTCGAGATGGTTCATATTTAGTCGTAATTGACTACTTTATTGCTGCAAATCCAAGATATAAAGAAAGGGAAGGAATTCTGAGAGGATATTTGGTGCACCAGATGTAAATCATAAGGACATCATAAATATCATTGTCTTTCATTTCACAAATATTTGGTTGTTAGAGGACCGAATTCACTAAACCAATTAAGCATGCCGTGCTGTAGAGTTTTACAAACTAGAGGCCATCGTTCAAAATAATGTTTATATCTTCAAAAAAATAGTAAGTACCCCTCAGATCATGTTTTGTAAGTTCTATTGATTTTTTGTGCATGATGGGAAGGACTATCGAGCATATCACTTGCTCCAAGAGTGTATAGTTGATACTTACCTGATGAAGGGAAATGAGCAAGCTCGAGTTGAAAGGGGAAATGCACAATTTAATTAGCCAATAGGAGGATTCTATGGACATGGTTGAGGAGGATATGGGTGAAGTAGAGGTTAGTTGATATGTTATAATTGCTTCCAACCGAGTCATTATGATAAATACTGCAAGAACCGGACTTTGATGTGTTCCTATAGTAAAGCATTGGATCACACTATCGAAGATTGTCCACAACTCATTGCAAAGTGGTAGATGAAGAAAAATTAGAACCATAGATCCAAAATGCGAACCAGAAGGTCCAAAATATTACAAATGGGCCAAGAGGAAAGACGATGATTTTCTTTGTTGTTACCAGAGGGGGAATTGGGACTAAGGAATATATATCAAGTCATTTCCAGGACTTAAGAGTTAATCCATGTGCACAATGACAAGTACCATTTGATATGTAGAAAGATAAAGGGGTATTTTTTTAGGCTCAAAATGAATTTATGGAAATATAGAATGGAGCTTCAACTTCTGGTGCTCTACCACTATTTGATGAAGGGCCTATATACGACATAGAACCTCAATTTGATCGGTTTGCACTCGAAAACTCGCCTGGAAAGGTAAGTGTTCTACGAAATTTATTAAAAAGTTGTTTAGCTATAGTTAAAGATGAACAAGTGGTAGGAGAGTTGAACAATTTATTGGATGAAACACAAGATGAGGTTAGATAGGATATAGCAGTAAATCATATTCACAAGAAAATGAATACTGGGAGAGAGCTGCGTATGAATGCACAAATCGAGGATTATGACATGGACTATGTCATCTTAGATATATGTCTGTCAGATGTTAACATTATGACTAAACAGACATGGGAAAGTATGGGGAGGCCAAATTTGGTATGGTCTCTGGTCCAACTCAGATTGGCTAATTAACAAAAGGTGATACCATTTGGAAGAATGGAGAACGACCTTGTCGACGTGGAAGGACTTTGTATTTTTTCATACTTTGAAGTCATAGAGATTGTTGATGAAACCATCCCTTATTCAACGTCGATGGGTATTGATTGGGATATTGAGAGTCATACCGTTATTAATTTCAAGAAGAGGATATTTTGATTTGGAATCTCACATATGAGGTTGGTTGCACCTTTGGATCGATTAGAAGGTCAGAGGTATAAGGAACTTGTTAGAGGATAATATCTATAACATTTCTTCTTAATTAGATGACTATGTAAATCCTATGATAGATGGCATGTTGAGTTGGTGAAGTGTTAGTTCACGTTCACTAGATTCTGGTGAAGCATTAGAAATCTAGCAGAACTGATTACATGAGGCTTCAATGAGGAAATGTGCTTGGGTTAACAAGTCACTGCAATGGGTCAGAACAAAGGTATGTAACTTTCTCACTTATGAAGGATTTCCTAATATTGATACATTTTTTAGTGAATTTGAAACCAAAGTACCAAAGAAGTAGTTGTTGTTGGCCTTGGATGTTTCCCTGAAAGTTATGTCAGGAAGGTGGTGGGATGTTCATAAACAGTCTATAGGAGTTTGGTCAGATTGTCAAAGACTCTTGGAGATTCGGTTTGGCGAAGGAACCTTGTATATTCGAGAAAAGTATACTATGTTAGCTAGCCATGTAGACCATATTAATACTTGTAGTACAGTGTGGAAGGCTATCCCTAAGCAGGAATGGGTGCATCTCTCTAGGTGATTAAAGATAATATCTTTGAACAGATATCAGTTCCTTTTTCAAGTCTTTCATAATGGACCACAACTTTCCAGAACCTAATGGAGGGCTACTACATTTTTGGACAACTTGAGCATGTCGAACCGAGAGACATACATATTCCAGAGTTTGAAGGATGCAGATACATAGGAGAACCAGGTATTTCATCTGGAAAAATTCTAAAACCACTAAAGATAATAAAACAAAGGTACACATTGATTCCCTTGAAGATCCGAATTTTGGAAATATTAGTGACTTTTGGGATGATGAGATGATATGGAAGATTAAATACTTGTTACATGAATTCACCATGAATTCCAAAAAAAGTTCCCTACAAAGTTTTCTAATATGAAGGGAATTGTCAGAGACTTTGGTGAGATGAAGATCCCTTTGAAGACAAATGCTAAATCTATGAAGTGAATACTTATAGGTTGAATCTGAGATACAAATAAAAAGTAAAAACTGAGCTCAACAGAATGCTAGAAGAGGGTATTATTGATCCTGTCAAAGAGTTAGACTGGATCAGTCCAACGGTTGTCCAAGATAAGAATACTAGAGAAGTTCACATTTGTGTTGACTTGAAGAAACTGAATGATGCCTGGTTGCATGATCCTTTTTCAATGCCATTTATAGACGAGCTATTAGAGAGTGTAGGGGGATAAGAAGTATATTCATTCAATTGTGGATTCTCTAGATACCATCAAATCCAAATTTATAAGGAAGACTGACCCAAGACCACTTTTGCGACAAAGCGAGGTTTCTTCCAATATATAGTAACGCCTTTTGGTCTCAAGAATGCCCTTGCTATTTTCTCTAGAATTGTTGTTGTTTCCTTTAAAAAAAAATTTCACAAATTTTTATAAGTATACTTTGGGGACTAGACAGTTTATGTGTTGATTAAAAATCATTTTGAAAGTCTTGGACTAATGTTGGAACATTGTAGACAATTTCAAATCTCTTTGAATTTGAAGAAATGTATCTTTGTTCACCGTTTGGTATACTTTTGGGTCATGCTATTTGTAAAGAAGGGATGTTGATGGATCCTGTAAAAATTGCTCTCACAGTGGACTTGCCTCCACCTACTTGAGTGAATCATCTATGGACTACATTGGGTCACACATGGTACTATTGCAAATTTATTCCGGGATATACTGAAACCACAACATCAATGGAGAAATTGTTAAAGAAGGATGCAAAATTCCAATGGAACGACGAGTGTCAACAAAAACTCGACACACTAAAAGAGAAAATGGTCACAACACCTATTTTGGTTTTCCTAGATTGATGGAAGGACTTTCATGTGCATGTCAATGCATCCTTAGTTTCTCTAGGAGCAGTACTTGCTCAGCTAGATAAAGGTTCCATTGATCACCTTATTGCATTTGTTAGTAGGAAGTTATCGTTGATGGAGAAGAATTACACTACGATGGAAAGACAAGGATTTTGCTATGGTCTATGCATTGCAGAAGTTCATACATTATTTTTTTTTTTGGGGGGGGGGGGGAATTTTAAAATTTTGATCGACCATTCTGCACTAAAGTACCTAGTAAATAAACCAACGTTGGGGACAATATTTGTTGATGGCTCCTCCTCTTCCAAGAGTTTGATTTCGAAATTATTGTCAATCTTGGGAGGTTGAATGTTGGGCTTGACCATCTGTCGAGGTTGGAAACATGAGAGGAACCAACTAATTTAGATGACAACCTCCCATATGCACATATCTTTGCAGTAAATATGGTTGATGAATATTATGAAGACACAGTTTCTCACTATAGGGAAGGCCCTAGAAGGGTATAATATAGTACAAAAGAAACAAGTAGTTGTTAAATCTATATATTTCTAGTTGATAGTTGGTTAGTTGTATAAGATGGGACCTAATGAAATTTTGCATTGCTATGTTCTAGAGCATGAGTGACCAATGATGTTGGTTGAAGCTCATGATAGAGTAGCAAGAGGTCATTATGCAGGTAAAGCAATTGCATAGAAAATTCTGCAGGCTGGGTTATGGTGTTTGCTGATAAAAATATATGCTATTTAATTCGACATTAAATTTTCAACCAAAGATCATAAGATTAGAGATGTCCCCACTGTATGTGTAGTATTGAGGTCTAATCTTGTCTAATTTATTGCCGAAAAATTACACTTCAAAGAAAATTTATGACCTATTATTTCATAAACAAATCACATCTAATCATAAACAAACTAAAAATCTTCTATTTGCAAAAAATAAACTATAATAATCACACCCACATAAAATGAATTTCTAATTCTTCCATTAACAGATATTTTAACAAAGAGATTTAACAAACTAAATTCGTTTGCTAGACGAAATCAAACACTATTGTTCCTAAGATTCATGAGAACACAATAAAATTTTAAAAAACAACCCTATATGAATTATACAATTTCTAGAATAAACATTCAAAACCTATAATTTAATTTAAACTTTCATAAGCTCAAAAGTTTAACTCTCTTTTTGTGTTTTCTTTTTAAACGCTGAAACTAAGCTAAAATTCTACAAATAACAATCTAATACAACTCGACTGGTACTGTTTTAATAAAGTGAATCATATAACTCGACCTCATTTGTGAATGAAAACAAAGTGTTTGCAGCTACAGGAGAATATGGGACAATCAGTATGTTTGACTTGTATAATACGGTTCAAATTTAATTCCATTGACATATTATGCTGAGTCTAAACTCTCCAAATTATACACCCATAATCAAATTACTTCTTCAATTATTGGAACAAGAAACTAGAAGCACATGAACAAACGCGTTACGTTTTAAAGTTCACAGTGTTGTTTCTAAAAAAAACTAACTATTTCGAAAACCTGATGCTAAATAAGCCAACATAGATACAATATGAAATTGTAATTGCAATCCTTTAATTATTGGTTAAACATAAAAGGAAATGATATCTGCAAAATTCCAATCCAAACATATTGTATCTACAGTAGCCAAGGCCTGAAAATTTTGTAAAATCCAGAACTATATGTATTAACAATAGGAATATCTTCAATTGAAATTTACACAGGTGAAGTAAAAGATGCAGATCAAGAGCAATGAGCTAAGAAAATTTATAAATAGTCTTGAACAAAACAGAACAAAAAAGAAATGGACAGATATGAGTGAAATATACACAAGATATGAAACAAACCCCGTAAGAGGTGGGCCCAAACCCCAGCCAAGTTTGCTCCTAAAACCTTTAATTCACAGATATAATTTGATCCACAACAAGCACACTATCTCCATTATCCAGTCTCAAATGCCGCAAATAGTTACATCATCAACATGTTTGTATGATTGAAACTTGCAAAGTAATTGTATTATGAACTCAAAAGCAAACAATATAAAAATGGAGAATATTCAATCTATTTTTCTCTCTATCACCATATCCAATCTATTTTCTTGTTATCACTAGTGCAAATTTACTAGTATAGGTTCATTTTAAATCAGGATCTATCAATCACTCATAGGGATCCAGTTTTTTTACATGTATATTTTTTTACAATTTAGATTCCTCTCGGTACTTGATAGGTCTAGGTTTAAAATGTGTTAGCAAAAACTGATTCGGTTAAACTTGAGTTAAAATTTCAAGTCGGGACTTCGACCTCTTCTTACATGTAGGGTAAAACTTGTCTAACTTCTACTAGACAACTCTACCAAAATATTTCAACAATTTTTTTAAAGACTAAATTTGGTTGGACATTTCGACCTGGACAAGTTCTTAGTTTAAGTGAGAGGTTTACTTCTACCGGTTTACTGACTTACTCGACAAGTCTACTAGTTTTCACGGACGGGTAACATGAAGTAAAACTTGACACAACAACAATTCGACAGAATTACAAAATAATATAACCAAACATCTTTTACCTCGACAAGTTCTTAGTTTAAGTGAGAGGTTTACTTCTACCGATGTACTGACTTACTAGACAAGTTTACTAGTTTTCACCGAAGGGTAACATGAAGTAAAACTCAACACAACAACAATTCGATAGAATTACAAAAGCGTATAACCAAACATTTAGAATACTTTGCCAACCACTCTATCGTAAAACCTAGAACTTTTACTAGGTGAAAAAGTTTATGGATTCTTTGATCTTTCACTCAAATCGTAAATGTAAACAACATTTATTCAAGCAATTGTGGAGAGAATGTGCCGCTAAATAAACATGTATTGAACCATAAACTATTTGATCTATATAATTTGTCATGACATAACATAGAGCTATATGTAGTAAATGCAAACTTGGAAATTTACAAAGATATTTCACCTTTTACAGAGCTTTGGCTCTAAACATTTTCAAACCCACAGAAGCTTGAGCTTCCACACTATCCTCTTCACTCTCTGCTCAAAATTTTCTCAGAGTTCTCTCTGTTGTGTCTAACTTAATTTACAATATTCTTCTTCTATTTATAGATAAACTAAAATTGCTTCTTCGTGAATCTATTGGCTTACCATTAAAGACTGTAATAACTATTCATCTAACAACTTAGCTTCAGAAATTTAATTTGACTGGTTTACATTGCAAAATCATGGACTCTTCAATCTTGTCAAACTGTCTGACAAAGGATGAACTAGTACAGGCTCTAGCAGAGTCGGTTGAGCTACGATACGGATATTTGATTAATTAATATTTCCAACACTCCCCCTTAATTATGAGCAGATGGAGATTTTTAAAACAAAATGTTACCAAATGATTGAGAGCTTAAACTTGATATGTGCTTGACAAAGTTCACCATGCAGAACTTGTCATTCCAAGCCTAACTTCGCAAATACTGGAATGTATCATTTGCCAATGGTTTTGTGAAGATGTCTGCAAGTTGATCTTCAAACCTCGAAAATTCTAAACAAATTTCCTTGTTGTTCACCAATTCTCTTATGAAATGAAATCTTGTGTCGATGTGCTTTGTTCTCTTGTGGAACACATGGTTCTTTGACAATGCTATGGCTGTATTGTTGTCACAGAATATGGTTGTTGGTTCTTGTTGGTTCTTGTTGGTTCTGTGACAGGTCTTTTAACATTCTCTGGATCCAGACAGCTTGACATGCAACGCTTGTAGCTGCAACATACTCTAATTCTACTGAAGACAGAGTTACTATGGGTTGTTTCTTTGAAGCCCATGAAACAACACCTGTACCGAAATGAAATGTGTACCCATATGTTCTCTTCCTATCATCTATGTTGTCTCCATTGTCATTGTCAGTGTATCCAATGATTTTAAATTTTTTTGAGGTTGAATACATAATGCCAAGGTCTTTTGTGCCACTTACATACCTCAGAATTCTTTTACCTGCTTGCCAATGTGAGTCTTTTGATGACTCCATAAATATTGAGATCATACTTACTCCATACATGATGTCTAGTCTTGTCGCTGTTAAATACATAAGGCTTTCAACAAGTCTATTAAATAGTGTAGGATCTACAGTTCATCCATCATCATCATTGCTCAATTTTAAACCTGTTATTACTAGTGTTGGGGTTGTCTTGCAATTAGACATGTTAAATATTTTAAAAAATGTATTTGCATATTTAGACCATGATATAAATATACAACTTTCAAACTGTTGAACTTCAATGCCCAGAAAAAATTTCATAAGCCCCAAATTAGTCATTAAAAATTCACTTTCCATGTCTGCTTTAAATTATTCTATGCCAAAGTCACTAGTAAATATTAAATCATATACATATAGGCAACCAATTAACATATTACCTTGCTCGTCAACTTTGGTGTACAAAGCCGGTTCACTTTCACTTCTGTGAAATCCATTTTCAGTGAGATAGGAATCAATATGACTGTACCAAGCTCTAGGAGCTTGCTTCAAACCATAGAGAGAGAATGAATTTGGTGTACGAGCTTCATATATTTCACGCAAAATTCTTGTCTACACAGGTTCTGTCGATATCGACCTCGACGAAATGCTTGATGGAGTCTGTTGTCCTCTTGGTGTGCTTGTTGACATAGCTTGAGCTGCAACTTATGTCAATGTTCCTTGTGTTGAACCATGTTGCAGTGTCATGGGAGTCGACGGTGCTGCAACCGGTTGACTTACATGTGGTGTTTGAACCACTTCTTCCGTCATGTCATCATTGTCGACATTCAACACAATCTTGACATTTATGTCGACAGTTCCATCCCATAATTCATTCTCGACAAATCGAACATCTTGACTGATGATCACTTTCCTTGCGACGGGATCATACAACTTGTATTATTTTGTGTCTTCAGAATAGCCAATAAAAATACATTTTTGTCCCTTCTTGTCTAACTTCTTTCTCGGCTCATCCGGAACATGAGCATATGCAACACAACCAAATTTTTTTAAATGAGAAACACTATTATTCATACATGTCCATGCAAGATTCATCCTGAACTTTTGTTTGAAATACAACCTAAAAATCAACGTTGTCATTTTCTTTCTTGTCGAAGTGCTCGACTACTTCTTTACTTTCTGCCTTGAATGTAGCTCTTGTATTTGTCTTTCTTTTCATGTCTAGAATTATCCTCGATGGAAACAAACGATTGCTTGTCATTTGCACTTTTGCTATCAACTGGTTGCTTGGATGCTTGTCTTTAATCACGTAGTGATCATCTTCTATGTAGAATCTATAGCCTTTTGTATCAATTGTCCAATGCTCAACAAATTATGTTTCATACCTTTGACATGATAGACATCAGGAATAAACTTACTCTCCCCATGTTTGGTTAGAATACCAACAATACCTTTTCCCAAAAATAGTGACTTGGACATTATTTCCAAGTATAACACCAGTTTGAACTGAATTATCTAGACTGGAAAACAAATTTAAATTACCAGTCATATGATTGTTGCAACTTGAATCTAAGTACCATATGTCATGTGGACTTTCTTGGACATCATTACATTCAATTGGAGATGCATATGCCATTAACATTTCACTTGATTCAGTGTTGGTGTTGGCCGACTGATTTGGGCTTTGCTTTCCTTGGTCATATTGTTTCTTCATGCATTCATATGCATAATGACCAAATTTATTACAATAATGACATCAATTGAATATTTTATTTATCAAACATATGACCACTTGGCTAGCTTGGATTCTGATTCTCTCATCTACCAACGACATTTGCAAAACTTGTGTTGCATCATCCTCTAGTAGAACTTCTTCCTCTGCCTCTGGAGTTGTTTCTCCCCCTGCCTCTACCACGGCTTATGGATGACTGTGCTGTAAATGCACCTTCTAATGATGTATTTGATCTATTGATTCGGTGTTCATGATTGATGAGTGAAGCTTGCAACTCATCAATGGTAAACACAATCATGTCTTTGTTTTCTTCCAAGGTCACAACTAAGGATTCAAATCTTGGGGAAAGACTTTTGAGAATTTTTTCAACCACCCTTTGGTATTCTATGGTTTCTCCATGAGATTTCAGTTGGTTTATCAAACCAATAACTCTAGTGTAGAATGAGTCTACCGACTATGTATCTTTCATTGACAGAGATTCAAAATATTTTCTAAGAATCTGCAACTTGGAAGTCTTTACCTTGTCTAAACCTTGATAGGCGGTCCCCAATGTGTCCCATGTTTGCTTAGCGGTAATTGATGCTGCTACTCTTGGGAGTATGCTTTCATGCATGGCTTGGTGTATGTAGAACATAGCTTTTTCGTCTTTCTTCCTTCGTTCCCTCAGAGCATCTTTCTCAGCTTCTGTGAGATTATTATATGTTGTCTGATCTGTTGGTTCTATGTAACCATTTTGAACTATATCCGAGACATCTTGACCTCTGAACAAAGCCTTCATTATTAGAGACCAATACTCATAGTTATTTCCTGTAAAAATTGGAGTTTGTAAACTCAACATATTTGAACCGAAAGTAGAAGCCATTTTTAAAAAAAAAATTTCGTTATAAAATCACTTTTTCTCCTTTTAAGACAAGGTTTTTTTCTTAAACCCGTTGTGATACCAGTTAGCACATACTGAGTCAATTAAACTTGAGTTATCGCTCAGTCACAAAAATTTCACGTCCAGACTTCGACCTCTTTTTACTTTCACGTCGAGACTTTGACCTCTTTTTACTTGTCGGTTAAAACTTGTCTAACTCCGACTAGACAACTCTACCAAAATATTTCAACAAGTTTTTTTTAAAGACTAAATTTGGTCGGACTTTTCAACGCGACTCTTTTTCCCTCGACAAGTTCTTACTTGTCGGTTTTACCGACTCACTTCACTTCGACATGTTTTACTTCGACCAATTTATGGACTTACTCGATAGGTTTACTTCGACTTAACCAAACATTAAGAAGACTTGTGTTGACCACTCTATTGTAAAACCTGGAACTTTTACTCGGTAAAAATTTTTATGGATTTTTTATCTTTCGCTCAAACTGTAAATGTGAACAACATTTACTCAAGTAATTCTAGAGAGAATGTGTGGTTAAATAAACATGTATTCAACCATAAACTATTTGATTTATATAGCTTGTTGGGACATAACATAGAGCTATATGCCTTAAATGCAAACTTGGAAATTTACAGAGATATTTCACCTTTTACAGAGCTTCGGCTCTAAACATTTTCAAACCCACAAAAGCTTGAGCTTGGACACTATCATCTTCATTCTCTGCTCAGAATTTTCTCAAAGTTCTCTCTGGTATGTCTAACTTAATTTACAATCTTCTTCTTCTATTTATAGG
Source organism: Pseudotsuga menziesii (assembly GCA_001517045.1). Classification (NCBI taxonomy): domain Eukaryota; kingdom Viridiplantae; phylum Streptophyta; class Pinopsida; order Pinales; family Pinaceae; genus Pseudotsuga; species Pseudotsuga menziesii. The sequence continues at coordinate 183,367 of LPNX010098175.1, read as the reverse complement.
CAAACTGAAATTGCTTCTTCGTGAATCTACTGACTTATCATTAAAGACTGTAATAACTATCTACCTAACAACTTAGTTTCAGAAATTTATTTCTACTGGTTTGCATTGTAGAATCGTGGACTCCTCAATCTTGTCAAACTGTCTACTAGAGGCTGATTGGTACGGACTAGTTGATTGAGCTCTGATACGGATCTGCGATTAATTTATATTTCCAACAAAATGGATCTAGTTGAATTTTTTTATATTTTATTTAAGTTTAGATGTAATTTATATTTTTCATTTTTTAATAATTTTTTATTTATGTTTGCTAACATAAGGTAATGTGACTAATGTAACAAGATCTCCTCCATAGTGATTTGCGCTTGGAGAGCACGTGGCTTCTCTCGGTACAATAAGAGGTTCTCTTGGTACAATAAGAGGTTGAGAGAAATAACAAGATGACATAATTGTAAGAACCCTATGATAAAAATAAAATGTATCTGTCTTCTCATTAACATAATATTATGTGTTTCTTCTTGAAGAGAGGTTTCATTATGACGAATGCACCCTTATCTTGATGACTAGATAAATAATATCTCATCCAACCTCTTGGATGACTGGGCATTCCACGCCGCGTTGGCTAAACATTTGAGAGGTGGCCGCCACTAAAATTCTGGCGAATTCCCTCTCAATCAGATATTAATTTCTCCCAATATGTTGAGAATTTGAGGAAACGTTCCATGATGTTAGGTAAACGAGGCCATTTCTTAAGTGGGTTTTGAACTGCTCGGTGAGATTCTTCATCATTTGATGAGGAATGAAACTCGAAATCTGCCTCTTTTCAACCATATCTTTGACTTGAAGACGCGTTGTCCTACTGCGAAAAAGAAAAAATGGGACTGTAGGTTGAACTTCATGCTGGAAGGAGGCACAATTCCAAAATTCCTTCAAAACCACCATCCCCATATTCCATTATTTGTAAGCCACAAAGAGTTTGAAAATTTTAACGCCATAAGTGCTAACTGGTTTAAAGTAATGAGCATGTGAATAAGTAGCAAATTTGTTGACCATAAACAGTATATAGGTAATATCAATCAATATTGTAATTGTAATGATCATAAAGTAGAGACAATAAGAAAAGTAATCACTACAACTCTGATTTAAACAATAATATTCATCACATAGTAGAGATAATAAGAAAACTAGTAGTCAATCTGGGCTTCAAACCATGACAAAAAAATAAGGCAAAATGGCATTAAATGATCAAAGTCTTTACCGCGATCCTTGCAAATCGTCAATTCTTGAACTATTCACCTCGTAACATATTCGAGCCAGAAAATCCAGGTGCACAGCCGGTATATATGCAAATTGAAGATCTTCATTTGTGGTAGTACGGAAATGGGTGTCAAAATTACAAAACTAAATTTATTATCAACAAATTAGTTAAAACTATCTAAAATACATTAGAAAATATAAACTCACACTATTATTTTATTATTCTTTTAATTAATATATTTTAAATAAATGATATGCTTGTAAACATATATATGTAATGGTTTATAGTAAGGTATGAGGATAAAATAGTGAAATGAAGTGAAAGAAAGGGAAATTTAAGAGTCCATTAGTGGCGTACTTTGTAATGGGAAGCATGTGAGTATTGGGAAACCATTAAGGTGAGATGAAATACTATTGGTACCACAAGTGACATTGCAAGCGTTCGATAAGTGGGATGTATATTTTTAGGGTCCCATTGACCCACTTGGGAAAAGGACGGGAGCCAAATATATCATTACTACGATAGGCTACCTGACTAGATAGGCTAAGGCTGCCCTTGTCAAGGATTGCATGCTGCTATGAGGTTCTTGTTTGAAAACGTGGTTACTAGGTTTGGATGTTCGAAAATTCTATTAAGTGATCAAGGTACACATTTTGTTAATAAAACTATTGAGGAACTTACATAATAATTTCATATTCATCGTAGAAAGAGTACTCCTTATCATCAACAGGAAAATGGCATTGTTGAAGCCTTTAATAAGATTCTGGAGAATGTTCTAACTAAGGTTTGTAATGTAAACCACGTCGAATGAGAACTAAAAATCCTTGCAATATTGTGGGCTTATAAGACAACTTTCAAGATATTGATGGGTCAAACACCATTCAGGTTAATTTATGGGAAAGAGGTTGTTATGCATATGGAATACATTGTATTGAGTTCAAGGATAGCTTCTTTCACCAGTATGTCTGATATTGGTGTTGTCAAAGAAAGGTTGTCGCAACTACTCCAGTTAGAATAAGATCATTTCATTGCAGAATTTCAACAACAAGTCTAGAAAGAGCGAGAGAAAGATTGGCATGATAGACATATTAAGAAGAAGCAACACTAGCGAGGGGACCTAGTTCTCTTGTATGACAACAAGTTTCTGAAACATCCAGGTAAGCTCCAAACACATTGGCTAGGCCCATATGTTATCAGTTATATCACGAAGGGGGGAACATTTCAGTTGTAGAAGTTAAATGGGGAATCCATGGACGGGTTAGTTAATGAGAGTTGACTAAAACCTGGTAAGGATAGTTGGGTATCCTTCAAATGACTTTGTATATAGGTATGCAAAAAAAAAGTTAAAAAGTTTTGGAAACCCCACCTTTCTCATTTGTTAAAGTTTTGTAAATATGTTAAATTTTTTGTCCCTATTGGATTCTTGTATAGTTATCACTAAGCGTGTTCTTGTTCAAGGTATTGTCTTGTCACAATAGATCACGATGTTTCCTTAAGTCGTAGTGACAAGGACAAGCATAGAACTGTTGATTTTAATATCTTCTCGATCTTGATATTGTGTCACAATTGGTTGTGTCGTAGTTGGAACCCCATCAAATTCATAATTAATACAAATTAAATAACTACTTCTAAGACATAAGTAGTGGCAACGTTAATGGGAACCTGTCATAAATGCTCGAAAAAACTCAAGTGTGTGAATAGATTAGCCGCCACCTTTGTAATCATTTTCAGGATTTGGTCATATTCATTGAACATATGATTGGATAGGTTATCCACGTGTGGAAATCAATTCAAAAATGCCTCTTTCCTGCTAGTATAAACATGGAGATCGATATATCCAACACCAGTACTATCCGAGGATATGCCATCGAAGTCCATCAAGCCATTCCAATTATTGAAGAGCAACCAGAGGTGGCCTTGGTTCAGGTTCCCATGAATCTACCAAGGAGGAAGAGAATAACCAATCGACTGGGGAATCTAGAGGAACAAAAAAGGGTACCCATGATACAAAACACTATAGATCAGGATCTACAACAATTATACTTGATTACATTCCGTCGTGGAATATGGATGCACCTCATGTCCAAATTATGAAGAATGAAAAGTATCCATTGGTGGTTCCTATTATCCCAAAAAATGTATGAGTGTCATGGAATATTTTTCCCAATTTGAAGAAGTTGTCATTTTCTGACCATGATTTGATGAAGTTCCCCGAATTCAAGATGCCCAAATATATGGATACCATTTGTCTTGTGGAGGGTGGAATGATAGAGATGGTACCTATGGAGTGAGCCAGAGGATTGTAAAGGTCGGGTATCCTCTCCTTATTGCATTTACCTAATTTTGGACGTACTGTAGAGGTAAATACTTGCATTAAACAATTTCTAGTGTGCTTTCATGGTGGTTTTCTGTGGCTAGATACTATATATATATATACATGGGTGCTAACCTAGTTTCCCAAATTACAGTGTTTCCCATGGCTGGGGTGGAACCTGGATAGTTTTTTTGTTGGAATGGAAAAACATAAAGACATGGCCATAAGGATGAAGGAAAAGTATATTTTGACAAGGAACAAGTGGGGGTTCAACATTGCTTCTATTAATGACCATCTAGTCCTCTTTGTAGCCAAGGCATTGGCCATTAAAGTGTTGCGAAAGATGAATCCAAACCATGTTACTGTAGGAATTATAGTTGTGGCTGAACAATGTCTTGTTGGGGTTTAGATGAATTGGGAGAAATTTCTATTAAACGTGCTTTTAGTCGATTTTTTCGGCGCCCAGGAGAAAGGTATCCCGTTCACTTATTCTTGGTTGCTAATTTTAGTTTCTTTTGTGGCCTAGGAAGAACCACCATACTTTTAGGGGATGGACATGTATGTTCCTTGCAGTGGGGAGAGATATGCCAATTTGTGATTTTATGAGATGAGGAGGAGGAAACTAGACAATAATGTAGAATTTTATATACATGCCAAGGCACTCTGACATAATGTCTACAAGATCTCCCAGTTGGAGGATTCCAATGTGGAAACATATCGAAACATTATGAGATTTATAGGAAGGCCCTAGCACATCTAATTCATATGAGGCTGGCCCCACATATTCAATGGTTAACCACTAAATTTAGAATGACTAAGGAAGAAATGGATGTCATTGTTCAAGAATGGCCAACTGAACGGAGTGTTCCTATCGTGGATGACTAACTTTCAACAGAAGATTCATAGGTTGAGAAGCCATAGTAGGGAACATTTGAGCCAAACTAGAGTGGCCAACATGACGAGGGAGCAGAGAACCCACCAAGTTCACATCATGATAGTGATCAAGATTCCATTGCTACCCCAACAAACTTGGACTTGGGGGAAAAGGGAAAATCAGTCGAATTAAAGAATAAGGGGAAGAAGAAACAAAAACCCACAAAGGACAATGACATGACATGATTAACAAATGATTACGTCAATATGACCTTTGACAGAATGACTGAGGTAGCAGAAGAGAACCAAAAATTGGCAGAGGAAAATAATGAGTTCTTCGAGGGTGTGACCGATCTACTCTCCACACTATGCCAAGAAGTTAAATAGCTACAAATATAAATTGTTCCACCAAGAGCCGACCAATACGAGGAAGAAAGGAGGGCGGGGAAGGTCCATCTGAAGTGCAACTAGAAGAATTTTCAACTTCAACAAAGAGTCACATAGTCCAAATGTTGTCCACAACTATGAATTTTGGCACCAAAGAAATGAATGTGGTGGCACATGGTATAAATTTCATTGATTTGAACATTTCTATTCTTCTAGTATTCGTGTTACATAATGTTCAACAAAAGGTTGTAGAGGAAATCAAGGCTTGGGAGGACTCTATGTATGACAAAATGAATAAATTTATTAATTGGGCCATTGATCTGGAGAAGGAGTCCTATGACCTTCTACAACATAAATATCATTTAATCCAAGACAAGGAGAAGCTTCAAAGAGGTTGTTGAAGATACTTGTCAGGGAGTACCTAAAGCTACAATTCCTAAAGAGTTGGCTCCTAAGGCCAAGGTATTGACACTTGAGGAATTCATCGCCGACTTATTCTATAAATTCAAAGAATTGGAAGTTAAGTTTGTTCCCAACACACCTCTTGAGGTAAAAAACAATTGACAGAAGGAATTTCAGGGGGTCATTTAAGAAATCAAGCAAGATGAAGCCTACTGTGTCAAATGTTATGTGGACATCTCTCATATTTGGGGAGCCTTGTTGGAGGATGCCAAGATGCAGGACATCACAAATAAACTTGATGCAGAGTCAGTTGAATACTGTATCTTCGATCGAAAGGATAAAAAATGATGCTGAAAACAAAGCCCCGTAACAAGAGAATAATAAACTTCAAGTTCAGTAGTAGAAACAAATGGAGTGAGCAGAAGATATTCAGATAGAGGCTACAAGAGTCTTTGAGGTAATAGGCCCAACACATGGAGATTAAGCAGGATATAATAGTGACCATGGAAAGAAGCATAGGGAACATTAGTTCAGATGTCATAAATGAAGTGACCAAGGTTAAGGAAGTGGTGCAACAATGGATTGAAGAATTAAAGAAAGTATACAAAAATTTCATCTCTTTGAACATCCTTTTTAGTGTCATTATTGTTGTGAAATTAGTAATTTTTTTTGAAAGGGCATAATTTCCTATACTAGTTAGTGATGGAAACAAAAGGCCCAAGAGAGTGAGATGTGGCCTAATCACTAGCATGGGTGGGGGGGGAAATGGCTTAGCTCAAGCTGCCTAGTTACCTTTTTTGTGTGGAAAGAAGCTCTTCTCTAACTTTATTCATTGAATTATTATTCTATCATGAAACTAGAGTTGGATAAGTTGAGGAGGTGCCATCTATAAGAACAACTAAGCATGATTGGATGGGATAAAATGTCTCATACATGAGTAGGGGGATAAACATAGGGGATGGTGGGACTATCTACATGGATAGATTAGGGTGGTGTTTCATGGAGTGTGGCTCAGATAGAGGAATAAAGCATCAAATATCTAGCGATATTACAACCACATAGATTGAACACAACGGTTTGGGATACACAATGTTGGAAATATATGTGAAAGGGTTAAGAAATCATGAGTGACTGATAAGTGAAATCACACAGATGGGACCTTGATGTGGCCAAAGAAGATGAAGTGGAAGACACTTATAATTATGACATGTTGAATGACGTGAAACAATTGAAAATTCATGCAAACGAATTGTGGTTCGATGGATTTGATAAGATGACTGCATTGATACATCATAGAAATGGTATTAGAAGAGATAAGACTGGTGGGTCCCCCCAACCACAATGCTTTGAACGAAATTTCAATGAAATAAATTGAAAAATTACAACTAAGAATGGAAAATAGAAAAATTACTAGAATGAAAATGACCCTAACTCCTAACTAACTCACTCATGGTCATAGGACTTGCCTCTTTCGGAATCACTAGGAAGACTCACATAACACTTCAGGCCTGTTCCATTAACCAAACCTAGATGGAGAAAACCATCGAGTTGTGCAATCTTAAAATCTCTAGAGTCTTTGATATTCACAACAATGAAGGGTCCCAACCAATGCATTTGAAGTAAGTTTCCTGGATGCTTCATTTACTTATTGTCATATAATAAAACTTGATATCCTTTGTTAAACTATTTACATTTGATATGCTAGTCATCCCATGGTTTATTCTTCTCTTTTTCAACTGTTGCATGATAGTTATCCAAGAAGTAGGATTCTTCAAGTTTTGGTGAGTTTTTGCAATTTATTATTTCCATGTTATGTGTGTTGCATGTGCGATATAAACAGTTAGCACTGCAAATTCTGTTGGAACAAATGCTTCTCTCCCATATACCAACTATAATGTCATATTCTTATGCAATTTCTTTGTAGTGGTCCTATAGACCATAATACAACTAATATTCAATCATCAAATTCATCCTATTTTGTGCAACATACTTTTGTTAGCTTGATCTACAATATTTTATTAAAATATTATATGATGCCATTTCCTTGTAGGTGATACGAAATTATTTGATGGTGTTGTCTTAGAAATTCCCTTGTGAGTGCTTCTATGGTGATATTCAAGAAGTTCATACCATGGTCACTTGTGAGGATTTTAGGACACCCAAACCAGTTGATGATGTTCTCATAGATAAATTAGGTTGTTCTTAATGGAGTACTCACAAACAAGTGTTGATTTGGCTCATGTGGTTAATGAATTGGTCGCGGTGATGACATAGCAGGTTTTAGAAAGTTTCATTGGAAAATTATTAGCTCCCACAAATCAATTGCCCACTTATCAAATGGTTACAATTCCCACACTGGTTGGAGTTGAAGTTCATCTGTTTGAGATGGCCTACCGACTTGCTAGTAGACATCACATTTCCTAGTGTATTCCTTAACATCTTTGAATAGTATTAGACACCAAATTACTGCTTGTCGTATATTTTATCCTATGGATTTTCCACTAACATGTCCACCATCAAAACCAGCGTGTCCTTCCCACAAAATGTTCTATTGCGCTTAATTTGATATGTTGTATCATAAAATATGATTAGTTACCAACTTTTAGAGTTGTCCTGCAATCAGGAGGTATTCTACTACTCATATGACCAGGTGGAATTTATGTGTTGAAGAATTATTATTAGGTACCTTCCTGATTGTGAGAAACAATGTGATCTATTTTTTAGCCGAAAATATGCACCTCTTGCGGACAGGAGTTGTTTCCCTAGATCTAAATGGTATAGGTCTAGAACAGATTATGAACCCGAATGTTAGACTCTCCCTAGATCTGTTTAAACACTTGAATGGACTACCACGCTTCTTCTATTAATGGATGTCTTCACTATCCTTGAAGCTTTTTCCTCTTTTTACCTGCAAAGACAAAAGACAACAATAAAAAGTGATAGCATACAAGATATAAAAACCAGATCTAGATGCTTGTGACCAAGGAGTCAAGAAGTACATACACATGATACATCATATATGGGAAAAATAAAACATTATTTATTAACAATAATTGTAAATACTACAACCTTGATGCCTTGGTGTTGAGATTCCCATCCAATAGCCCTTTTTCCTCTAGCTTCACCTTGCCTCTAAATACTGAAGAATTATTTTTGGCAGAGTGTGGGTATGCAACACAATTCTTCCTCCTCCCTCCCATGGGGAATGAGCCAGTATTTAAAGGCATGTGAGGATAGGTATGGTTGAGGATATCATGAGTTAGGTGGAGAGAAGATCCAAAAATGAAGGATCTCAAGCTCCAGCTGATCTTAAGCTATAGGGGTGAGGCTTCATGGAGGCAAGCTTTGAGAAGCCTCTCGAAGCTTCCTTTTTTTCCTTTACAACTCGAGCACTGCACCTTTAATGAAGAAAACATGTGGTGTTAAGGGGGTAACTCCCTTGCAATGAAGGGAAAGAGCGGTGGAACCACTCTTTTGTTGTGTAAAAGGACCATTGCTGACTTAGGTAACGCTTCTCATCAATAGAGAAGGAGCGTTACTAGCTCAACACAAGGAAAAACTCCATGGGAATAATTTATTCCTTCATTTCTATAGGGAAAAATTTGAGGGATTGGAGCAAACAAGGGAATACCTATCTCATAACATGATGATGACGAGATTTAGGTGTAACACTATTCTAGATCATCTAGAATTACCTATACTCATAAGATCATTGGATCTGGTAGTTGGTCATCAACATGTCCATTTGCTTCTCTGGATTCTATCCACGAGAGGTGATGAGGTCCATAATTATGTCTCTCAGGCTTGACTATAACTTCACATGAAAAATCCTGGAATAAAAGTAGTTGATTGCATATACATCCTTTTAAAGTGAGTTTGTTCACCCATTAGTTATGAGAGGAATGAGCAATTAAGAACCTAAAGTGAGGCTCCAAACAAATAGTGGTGGAATTTTTGTAGGGAATAAAGAATTTCTAACCATTCTCATTTTGTGGTTCTATAGTTTCATTCAACTTGAAATAGATTTCCATTGGTGAAATAAAATATATGATCCATCTCATCTTCCCCTGGTCGAGCTATTATGGTGCCAAGAAAAATTCCTAAAGTGTCAACATATACATGGAATTCCTTCTCCCAGTTGGGAAATTTCAAAATAGGAGTGTTAACCATTATCTGTTTTAGTGTTGTGAAGTATTTTCCATAATATTTAGTCCACTTTAAATATTTGTCCTTATTTAACAGTTATTCCAATATCATTGTGATTGACACATAATTGTGGATACATCACCGATAATATCCTATATTCCCCAAAGTAGAGCACAACTTTTTGATCAAGGTAGGTTCCTGTAAGTTAACAATTGCTACAATTTTTTACAGGGTCTACCAACACTCTGTTGCAGTAGAAAATGTCTCCCAACAAGTTTCCAAAAGGAACACAAAAAATACATTTCCACAAGTTCAAAAAGATCCCCATTTGTTGACAATGATCCAACATTAATAAAAGTAACAAAACATGATATTTCAACAGGCCATAAATTGTTCAATTGTGTAAGTAGACTTCTAGAAACTTATGGAGAAACTCTCTGAGGGTCACAATTATTGTCTTGGAGAAAACAACATGTGCATTCTTCAAGTTGAATGCCATGACATTATAAAACATTAGAGGAAATTTCAACTCAAAATGGGATTCCTAAGAAAAATAAGAAAATAATATTTATTAATTGTGGAGGAAGAAAATAAAAAACTACTTTTTTTGTTCATATTTTCGACATATATCCTTGTGTTTTTACTCAAATTTCGATCGAGAGAGCTCATTGGATATGAAATTAAATTCTGCATCCAACGAGTACCCACTCAGCATACTTTTAACGGACTCCTCTACCCCAAAAACAAGATCATCACATTTTTCAGGTATTTCTTGTTTTTGGGGTAGAGGAGTCTATCAAAAGTATGCCAAGTGGGTACTCATTGGATGCGGAATTTAATTTTGCATCCAATGAGCTCTCCCGATCGAAATTTGAGTAAAAACAAAGGGAGATATGTCGAAAATAAGAACAAAAAAGTAGTTTTTTTATATACCTATCCCCAAATTTATATTAAAAAATTGTTTAAGACCTATACGGTATTCCAAATTAAAAAAAAATTTCATTGGCTAACACATGATGACATGGAATTTGAATTAGTGTTAAAAGGCCCATTTTGAGTTGAAATTTCCTCTAATGAAATGATCATCATTCCATAATGAAAGTTTTCTTCTTTTTATCCTGTTCTGCAATTATGACGTAGTGATAGCCCAAGAATCCATATGTGAAAGTGTAGGATCCATTTCCAACCACTTTGATTTAACAGTTCATCACTAAACGATGTTGGGAATGGATTGAGAATACATGGATCATCCAAGATGCTACAGTCGACACAACCTTTGATATCCTCTAGGTATTTCTTGCTCTAGATTACTATAGGGATAGTCTTGTTGGATTCATCTATGGGAAAGATCGGGCCAGTACTAAGCATGTGGATCATTTATTTTTTCACCTTTTGTTTCACTCAGGGACTTAGTCTGTATGTTTGACGCTTTATAGGTTTGGAATCCAACTTCAACAAAATTTTCATTCACCCAAATCCTCTTGGATTCCCTTTATATTTTTGAAATTATGCGGAAAGAGATCACCATATTCCATCAAGAGAGAGGCCATCTAAGATACATTTTCTTCATCCCTATAATCTCATATATATGCCATTTAAATATTATCCTCTATGCCAACATTGACCATTTTGTAGTTTTATAGGTTGTGTGTAAAGTGCTTTGGCCTCCTCTAGTTGTTTTTATGGAAAATTCCTGGATACTACTGACTCCTTGAAATTTAAATGCTACAAGGATTCCAATTTTTCTATATCTAAGTCCTCCTACTCTAACTTTGCAGAAAAAAGAGAAGATATTGTGCAGGGTTCATTAGAGTGAGCTCCAATAGTTCTTGATGGGTAGGAAATATGTATGAGTGTCCCATGTTCTGTAAATAATCTATGAACAATGCTCCTCGTGTTTTTGTCAATGCTTCTATTACTGAGTCAGTGGTCATAGAAAAATAAAAGTTCTAACAAAAATTTGCACGCATTTTCTTCCAACATCTGGTCTGTCACCTTGTCTCCTCATGCAGGTACAAATATTTTAGGATAGGTCGCAACTCATGAAAAAGCTGGTAAACCCAAAATTGTGGATGCAATTACTTGATTCCCACTGATGTTCACATAGGTTAATGTGAGTGTAGGGATCGATCTCCCACATGTAGAAATCCATCACTCTGTTGGAATGTGTAGATGGATTGAATATGAGAACTAATGCTAATTTGGTTTTGTTTAGGTTAAGAAGATCATCCTTGGGTACTGTTCTCCTTATTGTGGGAGATCCTTTGAGAAATATATCGAGGATGTCCATGCAATATTCTTCCTCAACTGAGGAATCCATTTTATATAAGAATTAATCCAAACCATTGGTTTCTTCATATAGTAATGGATTTCTAATTTCAACCTCAATCCATCAAACTGATTTTATCATTTTACAATGCATGGAAGAGAGTTTGTGTCACCGATTCTACGAGTTTCCCAAGGCCTTTTCAGATTCGTTATCAGATGAGTGAATGCTCCTTTACCTTACTAATCCTTCTACTGTTGGATTCAATAGTCTTCTCTCCTTCTTGTCATCAAGGAGTATATATTATATAGGACATCCATTTACATGTTTTCCTACACTAGATCGGTATATCATGATCCTTGGTGGGGTTCTAAAGGCTGTATTACCTTCATACCATTAACTTCAAAGGTAATCATTACTTTCTTCAAATTGGTTACTCCATAGTTTCGATAATCCCACTTAATCCATAATAGGGATCAGATCGATCAATTCTCTCTATTACTTCAAAATCTGTGATGGTGTTAAAGACTCCTAGATCAACTTCAACATTATCCAATCGACCAATCATGAAAATGTGATACTGGTTCACTATTCTTAGTTGAATATATAGGAGAGTAGACCAGAGGTGGGATCCCCATTGCTTCCCAAAATTTCTTTAGAATTTTTTTCACATTGGACCCCAAATCTAACATCACATTCTTGATGTCGTAACCATGCACTTGAAAATTTAATCAAAATTATCGACAAGTCATTTTTTTATTTTCTTTTACACCAACTAAATATTTCTCTCAGGTACTGTGGTGTATATCACTTTGTCACCTTCCACAACTTCCTATATTTTGTGCAGCGTTTAGCACAACATATGTGTAACGATACCATGTTCTAGGATATCCTTGAGTAGGGAAAACCACAAAAACATGGCCCCTTACCTTATCAGTATCAAAATATAGTGTATCATGTCTTTGGTACCAATGAGTCAGTCTTGGATTGTCCCTGGTTGGAGGGGTCGATATCTACTTGAACATCCTAGTAACATCATGACATATTTCTTTTTGTTGTACCGGTACATATTTAGTATTCCTTGGAGTTTCTTTCCTTATCACAGGTGAGGTTGGTCTATAATGATATGGTCCAGTTCATATCCATCCATAGGTAACAATAAATACTACTTCACTTTTTTTTTCTTGCGGTTTAGAGTAAATGAAGTTCGTTGGCCTTCATGTGTGATCCTCCAACTTGGTGATAAGCTATGAGAACTCTTCAACAATGTGGGTGTTTCTATAACAATATGTGAACCAAGGTGTTTTGGGAGTAGGAAATATCAAGCAAGGCTTCCAATTTCATTACACTTGTAATAGTGAAGAGACCCTTTATATCCTAATATTCATCCAACCCAAAATCCTCTTTGTTACGGAGAGAAAATCCTATGGCTTGGGGTACCACAACAGACAGCTTGACTCCAGAAATCAATCCTTTCCAATATGCAAGAGAAAACAAATATCTAACACTAAAGGATCAAAACTTGTACCTTATTTCGGACGGTTGAAGTAGATCCCCATTGAGCTTTCCAACTCTAGCTTGAATTGATAAATTACTTCCTCAACAATCAATAAACAAGACAAGCATGCTATATATATTGGTGTTAGATATACTCTAGCATATATAATCAACAACGTATAAGCATTTGAAATCATCCATGGATAAAATATTCATTCAAACATACATTATTGGATAGGAAAAGATATTTCTATTAATATAAAATCAGAGATTACAATGAATACAACCTCTGTCGGCACGTCTGCAAATCGGAGAAACTGAATCCCCCACTTGGGCCTCCACCACCTCAATCCTCCATCTCTCGATAGCAAGCTCACAAGAAAAAGGCAAGCTTGGGAAGAACACCAAAGTGCTCCAAGGGACAAAGGGATGCAGACTCAAGCATAATTTTCGGCAACAATGGACTATAGTTTCTTTGCTCTAAATTCTCGCATATTCTTCAATGTATCCAAAGGGTTCTTTATATAGCTATTCAATGGGGCAATGAAGGGTCGAATCCGAGCGATCTCAAGGCATATGGAAGGCCAGGAGACAAGTGAGTCAGATCCATGTCAAGGAAAACTCCAAAAGAATTTGGCCTTTTGCACACATCCCGATGTACACGGTTTTAGGGGTCAAACCCGTGTATATACGCGAGAAAGGGTTTAAAAGTTGCGTATAGAAAATTAAGCATGTTTTTAGGGATGATCTTGGAAACATCAAAGGTATAAAAAAGGTCCATGGGGTCCAAAGAGTCTGCAGAGGGACAGGGGAAGGCAAGTGTGATTCACCAGGTGTGGTAAAATCAGCTATAACACTCTTCCTCGTCCTCCTTTGCCTCCTCTTTCTAAGGGTTTATCTCCGACTCGATATATGGAGTAGTCTAATATATCTATTCATTCATCCAACACTTTTCATTTCATAGTGAGAATGGTTTGTACTTGTTCAGATTCCTTGGAAGATGAGGATGTCCCAATGGTGGTATTTAGGTAATTACCCATGACCTCAATCTTCATAGCCTATTTTAAAGCAGTTCTTGATGAATCTATCATTTGTTGCAACATTCTTATTTTGGTTTAGGGAAACAATACTTGGATAAACCATTCTTTATTATGGGAGTCATGCACTATGAATGATAGCTACATTGATACATATTTGAATTGTAGTGCATACTCCCAGGAAGATTCCCCCTACATCTTGGTAATCTCTCTTAGTTATGCAATAGCTTGTTGTTCAAACTTAGGTCACAAAAATTCATCTAGGAATAGTTTATTTACTTATGCTAAAATAGGAGATCGTGTCCTTTAAATAATTTCATGTACCACTATAAATTTATTCCTGATAAGTTTTTCTAAAGATCAACTAGTATGGACGTTTCTAGGATCACTCTAGATTTCCATATTGCCTCACAGAGGAACAAACACTACAACAAAACCCTGTGATTAGCGTCTCTTTTAGCTTCCTTTTAAGCATCCACTATCACTTTTAGTGTATTTTTCATCATTTTTTTGACGAAGTTTAAGCTTTTCCACATGATAGAACTTTGAATGGCATTATTTGCATCCCTTTTTATAGTTGGAACTATTTTTGACACTAATTAGCATCCCAATTAGCATCCCAATTCATGTCCCAATCAACATCCCAATTACCATACCAATTAGCATCCCTTTTTAAAAGTTGGCGCCATTTTGGACGCTAATTAGCATCCCAATTAACTTCCCAATTAGAGTTTCAATTAGCATTCCCATTAGAATCCTAATTAGTGTTCCAATTAGCAACCTAATTAACATCCAAATTTGCGTCCCTTTTTAAAAGTTGGCATAATTTTGGATGCTAATTAGCATCCCAATTAACGTCCCAATTAGTGTCACAATTAGCATCCCAATTATAATCCTAATTAGTGTCCCAATTAGCATCCTAATTATTGTCCCTTTTTAAAAGTTGGCGCTATTTGGGACGATAATTAGCATCCCAATTAACATTCAAAGTAGCGTCCCAATTAGCATCACAATTATCATCCCAATTAGCATCCCAATTAACGTCCACAAAAAAATCCCATATAATGTGAAGAATAGCCTAAAAAAAAATGTCCTGCATAGCATAGCACAATATATTAATCTAGGGTTAGTGATAGGAATTGCACCATAAATTTCGGCAAGAAAAACATTGAACATACTGCCAAGTATAGAGCCAAGAATTGCACCTAGAAAACATCCAACATAGTGTCGGGTATAGATCCAAGTATAGCGCCCGGAATAATGCCAAATTTTTTGAAAGGAACCGTGCTAGGAATCACACTAGGTTAAGAGCTAGGAATTGTGTTCGGAAAACGCCCGACATAACATCAGATATATCATTGTCAATGTCAATGACTATTGTTCATGTGATAGTACTTCTGGATATTAATTTATCACAGTGGCACCTAAATGATCGTAATCATGGCACTTTTGGATCTTGATTAATCCTAATGAGGTGTAAATTACCTTAATGTCACCTAAATTGCTCTAATGGCATTTGATTGTCCCCAACAACATTTGATAGACACTAATGACATATGATTGGCCCTAACAACATGACAATGTTGCATTATGATAATTATGATGGAGCATATGGATATGATTTGATAAGTATAAGACTATATCAGCCATTCTTGTGAGGTAGTATGGATCTTTGCTCATTATTATCGCAATTATATTGATGATGACTACGACGATGACAATGATATTGATTTACTGTATGATGATGATGTCGATGTGGATATGGATGTCAACGATGATTATGCATGTGGTATCACTTTTGGATCCTAATTGATTCTTATGGAACATAAATGTCTGTAATGACATCTAAACAACCCTATTATCATTGAAATGACTGCAACAACATATAAATGAAATTAACAATTACATGACGTGAATCCTAATGTCGATGAGTGATTAAGAACACTAATGGCATATGTGTGACCATAATGACAATGATGAAAATGATGTACTTAATGCTGACGATGATGATGATAATGAGAATGATGATCAAGATTATGTTGGTGTACCATATGGCATTGATGATGATGATGATGATAACGTTCGATGTCCACAATAATGATACATGTCATAATACTTTTGGATACTGTAAAACTTGAGATTTTGGATTTAATAACAAGTAATAGAGGTTGTGAGGTATTGACCATAAAAATATTGTTAGCCGTTGGGTTTTACATTGATTGATATGGCCATTGGGTTTAGTAGTTCCCCCACCACCCCTACACCCCCCCTTGTAGAAAGGTTGTACAATACCGCCTATCATGGTGATACCAAAATTTCACTCTACAAGGTTGTTTTGGACAACCCCCCCATCCATACCCTCATTTTTACCAAGAGCATCCAAGGCACAAGAAGTGGATATCAATCTTAACACAAAATCTAAATTTCTTTGTACTCTTAAAGACATTTTGGTCTTGGTTTAAAATGGAATGAAGCAACAAGAATTTCAATAATGGCCATAGTGTTACTTTGAACAAGTGGATCAAACGTTTTATGGCATTGGTGTATTTTTCATTAAAGATTCAGAATAATTGGTTCAATTTTCAGCAATTCTTTTGAGGTTTTTCCAATTTCTATTAAAGTTTAAAGTAGTTTTGTTTGTTAAGTGATATTCCCTTGTACTGACATATTTGAGTATTATTTTTCATTTTACCTACTGCGAATCTAGGAGATGGACTTTGATAGACTTTATCGGATATCTTTGTTGTGTGTTATGGCCAAGCTCAGGTCACAGGATGTAGGAGTGTCTTCGACTGTAGAGGAAACCCCAACATCTCCACATTCTGAGGATAAAAATTGGTCGGTGAATTTAAAAATAGTCAGTGGTCATCGAAAGGGCAGTGGAGATATTGGGACTCCCGCCATCGCTTTCAATACAAGAAGTGTTAGGAGAAGTGTGAGACTTAATGCTAGGGTAAATCCTGTACTGTTTACTCCAGCTAGTAACCTTGAGCAAGAGTGTCCTTCAACTGTAGTAGTAAATGATGGTGGTGATAGAACCATGGTAGATGGACTAAATTCTTCTATCAGGAATAATAATGGGGGAAGTTCGAGGAGAGGCATGTGCAAAGGAAATGGAAGTAGCAGAGGTCAAGGAAAAAGAAAGGGTAAACACAATTTCTTTGACACTTAGAGAAGCATATTATTATGATGTTTATGTTCTTGTTTGTCTTAAACCTCTTTTGAAACATACATGGTCTACAAGATTCTTCTCTCATAATCATAATTGAGTGGGCTGTCAATGTGGGATCCAAAATTTTGGTTTAATTTATTCCTATTAAGAATAAAGACATAACTACAATGGATTGGATTACATAGAAAATGAATTCACATTAATATCCATAGTCCAAAGGTGTTCGAAAATTTAATTGGGTGGATAAGCATATAAGAACAAAATGGAAATAGTTGGCAGATAAGGTGGGGTGGGAGTGGGGCCACATACGCTTTGATAGGTTTGCATGGTGGTTAATTATCCCATGCATTGTCCATGATTATTAATGGTAAATTTTATGGCTCAATACCTTCTATTTCAATCTCGAACTATGGAATGATCCCCAAGGATCATTCTTAGTTTTATCAACCTTGACATTTCCACCAAATCACACTTGTACGAAACAATATCTTATGAAGTACATGTGTGATGATTCAGAGCCTCACACATTTCCTATAAAACCCAATGATAAATTTTATGGCCTAATAGGTACCCTATATTTCATCCTTAAACCATTGTCTGAGAGGGGACACAAAATATGAGATATAATGGACAAACCAAAACCTAAGAAACCAAACAAATATATATAATAAAATAAAAAATAACTAAAAAATGGACACATAGAACAAAAATTCAAAAAATTCAAAACACTTAACTCACTTACCTCTTGTGCACTTCCAATCAGGAACACACCCTTCCATTAGGGACAGGAATATACCCATTGCTTAGGCACATGCATTCAAAATCATGTTCGAAGACGGGGGATATGAATTCCTAATGGAGCCTCAAAGATGGGATTCCTCAAGTATGTTTTTGTTTCTCTTAGCTTAGTAGGATTCTAAACTCGTGGAATCAACCTATTTCCAATTCCAAATCTAAGGTTAGCTAAGAATCACTTTCCACATGTCATTATTAACCGTAGTTCATAACATCTTTCCAAACTTGTTGTTTGGATGAATCCTCATAAGTGGAGGATTCTAAGTCAATGACATGGATTATATGATATATCAAACAAGAGAAACCTTGAATCCTCACAATAGGATTCTTAAAGAGATCAACTGAATAATCCCTATCCTCCTCCCTTTGCTCATCTTAAAGGGACGACTCATAGACTTGGCTCACTTCTATATCACTAGGAGGATCTCTGAATAACTTTCTCTAGGGAGATCACATATTTAATTTGTAATCCCATTATGGTGGGGTTTGAGGAGCATAGTTGGCTCCCTGTTGATCTCTGAACTTACCATTTGTTCCGATATAATAAGGAACAAGCCATCAATAAAACATATCTGGAAGATTCTATTTTGTTGAGTCCATGGTGGCACCTAGGAGGATGAATATATAGGATAATTGAACCTACATTCCATGGATCGTATTAATCCCTCTATAACTTAGCACTCAAATCCCTCTAAGAATAAACATTATATGCATACTTCATTACTTTTCATCAGAGCAAGTCACATCAAGCTCCTCCTGTGGATA
Source organism: Pseudotsuga menziesii (assembly GCA_001517045.1). NCBI lineage: Eukaryota > Viridiplantae > Streptophyta > Pinopsida > Pinales > Pinaceae > Pseudotsuga > Pseudotsuga menziesii. Next base: position 164,458 of record LPNX010098175.1, on the reverse strand, counting down.
TTTCCTACAAGTTAAATTTATTTCAATAGTCAACAATAACCAATATCAATTTTAAATAATGAAATAGTATTAGCATCCATCCATATATTATATATATTCCATCAAGAGAATATAAATCACATATATGCAACATGTCATGACAATACAAAGAATCAAAACAAATTGGCATAGAAATTCCTCCCTCTTTATATTTTCCCTTATGTAGAAGTCACAGTGATCATCTTGATCTAGTCATCATATTGGGCATGTACTTCTAAAGTGTGAAATTGAATCATCATCACATCATCCTCATGCAATATCACACATTCATTAGTACAATCGAGGTTAAATGATAACCCTAGATATGAGAAATTTAATGCATGATTTCATGCTAATTTCATACATGGATGAACTCTAAATGTTTTTCACTTGCAAACTCATATCGCATTGATCAATGAATCAAAAAAATATTTACATAGTAAAATGATCAAACTAGAAGGAATCCCGATCATGCAAACCCATGATTATTAAAGATCAAGTCAATATCTAAACACATAAAGAGTTAAATAGGCTCGTTACTCACCTAAGGAATACATACCTAGGTTAAACCTTCTAGAAATGCTAGCCATATTTGATATACCTCTTTAAGAGATCAAGTCAACACCTTACTAATTCCATTATCTCTTTTCTGATATCAAATTTAGGGCATATACTAGAAGTGTCGCCGGAGCTATAATAAGCACATCTTTTAAGGGAAAAGATTCCCTTTACATGCCTTGTGGTAGTTTAAAACCATGAGTCACACAACTCTCTTTTAAGACCTAAGACATTGATCTTCCACATACAACATCTAGGTCCTCAATAATCATCTTCATTACAATGACACAAATCCAATACATGCAGGCCAAACATTCTCTTTACAAGGATTTCATTGTGGTTTCATACATAGTGCATGATCCATGAGCACTAAAATCCATTTTTAGACCCTAAGAAATCAGTGTTTCTCCTTTGACCATGTTTAAGCCATCAAGAACCATCCTTGGTGCATGAAAACCTGTAATGGTGAACATGCAACACATGTAGGACAACAATTATCTTTATAAGTATGTGTGGTGACTTTGGACCATGCACTTTAAGGACGCATAGGTTCTAAGGACATATGAGTTTCCTAAATAAGATGTCCATGTCATGAAATTCCATTATTATTGGTTATTCATTGAAGGGCCACCATTGTGATGCCTAGGAAAATAGTACAATTCATTATAGTTCATTTTCAAAGGAAAAATCACTGTAAGGTTACTTTCAATAGCATTCCTCACCCCCTTAAATCTTTATTTATGGGAATTGATGAGCTTTAAGAAAGAGTTTTCATTTCTCTTGAGGGTTATAAATCTATTCATCATTCTTTTACAAAAATGATTAATCTTACAAATCCATATTATGGTGTCTCATACTAGGAGATGGAAAGTTATAGAAACAATTTTCCTTAAATTCTGATGCAAACAAGCTACAACAAGTGATTTTTTTTTTGTTTGCATTTAGTGTATAAGATAAGCCAAATAATCTATTTGATTCATCTCAAAAAAATACTTAAGATAATATTTTAATTCATATTTCATGTATTATCCATGTGTCATTTAGTAGTCACACTTTTTAGCCATCTCTTCACCTTAGATTAAAATTTGAAAAAAAATCATTTTACAATAAATTCAAAAAACTAAAAATTAAAATGTGTGCATTGCATCCATGTGTGATATATGTGTGAATTCCATCAATGTGTTATTTAGTACTCATTTGTTTTATCCATCTCTTCACCTTAGATTAAAATGTGAAAAAAATCATTTTACACCAATTTCAAAAAACAAAAAATCCATCTTTAGGTGCTAAAGCATGTCAAAATACCTTCTATTGCACTAAAACATGCCAAACTACATGCTATTGGAATCATGGATGACTGGGTAGAGCATACTGAAGGATAGCACAGAGTGAAGGCGAGGGGAATGCGGTTTTGAGGGTTTATATCATCCTAGGCAGGTTCGCATGGATAAAAGAACAAACCCCTCATGGTTTTCTGCTAATGGCATTGTGGTCTTCTTGGACTTTACCAGGGTAGCACAGAGTGAAGGATAGGGGAATGTGGCGTTGAGGGTTTATATCATCCTTGGAATCTTCACATGGAGAAAAGAACAGATCCCTCACGATTTCAAAACCGATGTAATAAAACTTGTGACTTGATTCATAATTGATGTGGTTGATATTTACAAAATAAGGTTCAACGACTGAAATGGATGGCCTCAAGATCTCATTCTAAAATCGATGAACCAATATTCATGTACAGAGGGACACAACCCAACAACGAATTAATATTGATGGTGTATGCATATCAAATATTGATAATATTCACATACAAAAGGACACAACCCAACGACGGATTAGGATTGATGGTGTATGCATCTCAAAGATTGACATATAACTGTCATATACCCATGAATTGGGAAGGAATCCCTCTCCCAATAATAGTAAGCCAACATCTCTCCTTGTTTATTTATTATGAAATCTCTTACTAGCATTATTTTTTTGGTTAAATATATGAATATTCGATTAAGATGATCCTAAGATTTTCCTTACTAGCAATTTATATATGATCAGGATATTCTTAGCTGAGCAATGTGGAACAAGTTCATTAATTTCCTTCAAATATATGAAATAGAGTTTATTTTCCAAACCCTGGTACTACTGGTGTGTTTGTTCATTAGTTTCCTTCAAATCTATGACCTGGAGTTGATTTGCTAAACACTAGTACTGCTGCTGAATTCGATTCCCTCAAAATATGAGGTTTGACTATAACTGTCAACTAATATTCTACCTGAAATTTGGGGATATACTCCCCACTATTTCCATAAATTTGTAGATGATTTATTGCAATCCTGTAGCTTTCAAGTGTTCAATCTATGACCCAAATATGCTTTGACATCCTATACTCTGTTATTTGTTCCTCCTTTGAATACCACCTATTAAACGACTGTCTGGAAATGTTCAATTTGATTCCCTTGAATACGGGGTTGATATTTATAGCTGATCTTCAAAATATGGGATTTGAATGTAGGTAATGAGGACCTACTACTTTGTTGGGTGGATGATTTGACACCATAGAGTCCAAATGATATTTCCTTCTCCAAACATCTGTAAATCACCATCGCTAATATTACTGTTGATTACTAGATATTTTGTAATATACTCTATCAGATGTTCATAGTATTACATTTATCAATCTACAACGAATTTTAATAGCCACTACTACGACAAAGGAATTTTCCTTTTTTAGATCGTTACTCAGAGCTAGTAGAGAATTCAATGTTCCAACACATAGGTTTTGATAGGCTAAATATGTAAGTGAAAAAATATCAAATGTATTTTTTATAACCATTCAATGAGGAATCGATGCCAATAGGCTAGTTTCATATGTGAGAACTCCTTCATATTCCTTAACTTTTAGCAAATTCCATTTCAAAGCTCCTCCTTCAGGTGTAGGATGCCATACATTCAACTCTATATTTTCACCTTCAAGTATTCTCTGGCCTCCAATGACCATAAGGTCATTTCTACAAGTCTGAAATACAAGACCCCAACCCTTTATTGAGCTTGCCATTACAGACAATTTTCCCAATATATTCCAAATATGGTATCCTTGTTATATTTATTGACTTAATTTTGCTACTGCTTGATTGCATAAAACTTTATTATTTATCATTGCAACCAAGTATGTTGTTGGTTCACTGATTTTCTCAAGCAGTTATACTATGCTGCCTGTAGAATGCACTTTACTGCTAAAGGAAACCATTTGAGATAACCATACCTTGACAAGAAACTTGTTAAATATCATTGTGCATATATATATTTTCATATTCTAGTTTACCATAGATATCTTCATCCAAATATTGTCATTTCCACAAATCTCATGAAGAAAAAGTGTATGCACAGAGCTAGAACATGTGTAGATGTTGAAGTGTGTGTGGGATGTTGGGACATGATTGTAGGTACTGGAATGTGCATATTGACCTCAAATGTGTGCACATAGGGTCTAAAATTGTGACATCTAGTGACATGGAGTCACACGTAAACAACAAGTACAAACTTGGGCACAAAATTGGTAGTGTCTATTTTGATGAGATATACTTAGGATTTGCTCCATTTTTTATTTTATTCACTCAATGAGAAATTGTTTTGTTGATTCCATAAAATATTAATTCACCAAGTCCCATAGACTTTGAATGGGATTATAGGGTTTTATATGAAAAACGTGGAACATTTAGTTCTTTTTTGGGGTGAATTATAGGTACCAATGACCAAACCAATGAGGAAGTCACCATTAAACTAGTAGGTTATTTGCATTACCCAAGAGAGTGCTCATTCATTGATAAGCTAGACTAAATTGTTCTCGTCTCCAATGAAGTCATGGGCTTGTTGCTTCACAGTTTTGTCAAATACTATAAGTCATATAGGGTCCCTTAATTTTTTCTTGGGACATGGTAATGAATAGAGTTTGGAGGGATTATACCCACTATTAATTATGGTGGGGGATAGGTTGATGAGTAGATTTGGAGGTTTTAAAACCCACCAACCTCACTTTCCATTTGGTAAGCTGACAAATGTATTTTTGCAAGACTAACTTCCATGTTTCATTCCCTTCTAGTTATGGACTAATCTACTTTCCACAAAGGTCTAGGCCTTTTGTTCAAACATTAATCAGCCTTAGGACCTGAAACATTTGGGAGTGCATGACATATTCTACTTCACTTGTAAAATCCATTTCCCCCTCAAACTTGGACTAAAAAAGGAACATAGGGTATTTTCTATTTTTTCACAAGCTCTGCCTGCTATTGCCCAACATGATCAACAATATTAGACATAAGAATCAACAAGTGCCCATGTGTACATGTGGTAATGGTATGCTAATGATAGAGGCTTGATGGATCATTTTGTTGATTTTATATTAAAATTCCTACATAACGATCTGTCATACATCCATATGTCAATTTTTATTCAATTATGTATTGCACTTCATGCCATTTTGATATATTCACCCTTACATGGTATATACATGAATAGACTTGTATATTATGTCTGTAATAGTTTGAAATCATAGCTTGGAATGTTAAATATATATTTTTTCATTAAAATTGTAAAATTATATATATATATATTTTAATATCCCGAGTCATTAAAATCGAACCGCTTCGGTTCAGGTCCGAGTTGACCCTCTACCGATTCAAAAATTTTGTTCCAAGTTTTAAAACATTGGTGAATAGTTGATATGGCCACACTTCCTATTGTGGACTCCAGTCTTGCTGATGTTTGATAGTCCATTTTTTTGAATATCCCTTCTCGGCAGTATTCACCCATGAGGCTAGGTCAAACCTAGAAAGTGTAGTAACTATGATAATATGCTTTTGTATGATTATGTAGAAAATGAACCCAATTTTAGAATAGATTGCAATGTGATAGATAATAGACCAAGTGAGATTTTACATGGATACTAAAAACCCATGCCCGAAATGAGATCTAGACAGAAGAAACAGGAGATAAAGGTACATTTCTCTATATACAAAAAGGGCACTGGGAACTTGATAAATCTCATCCACTTTTAGGAAATGCATAAGCATATAAGCTCAACCATGAAGGGGAATGCATTGGCCAATGAGTTCCCTTTCAATATCGTCTTTCTACGGTCATTTAACTTATTGAAACATATATTTCTTGTTTACGGAATAAATATAACTATTTATGTGAGAGATATTTTTTGTCTATATAAGTTTGAAAGAAATGAACATTAACATATTGTACTCTGTTTTCTTGAACCATGTAAAGACATTTCTTGTTTAAATAATTCATATGCCTAAAAACCACCTGGGATATCTAGAAACATGGCAAAGAGAATAGGAAAGATTATCTAAAGCTTTGAATGCATTTGGAAAACCATGGTAGGTATTCAATTTGTTTGTGCAATAAGTTTTACTTTGAAGCAATTCTTGATATCATTTGATTTCTAATACATAGTTTCACAATTTCCTTCATCTAAAAAATGTTCATACCTTTATTAAGTCTGTGGAGTCCATACAAATAGTTTAAAAGATAGATGTACCTTCAAAAAATCTTTTTAAAAAATCAGGGCTTTCAACCTTTTAACATTTTGACTTGTCGTAATATATTTTTATTTCTTTCTCATAAAGATTGTAATTATTTCATTTCTTTGTTAGATTTTTAACATTAAGTTAGCATTATATTAGGATCTTTAACTGAGAGAATAACAAGTACAGAAATAAAATACAAGAGACAATGAACACAATGTTTTTCCTCGAGGAAACCATAAATGGAGAAAACCCCGCAACTTCCTTAGAGATAGAATCAACACCAAAAGTGAAACCCCAAAACAGTAAGATGATCTCCCGACATCAGTAACCTCTTTCTTCCTAGCCCTAGTTTCTTCTTCTTCCTCAGCTATGCGCTACAACTGAGTGTGAGTGAGTGTGTGATAAATAGAGAGGCTAGATCTCTATTTATACTAATTCCTGACTTGACAAAACCCTACTAGGGCCGACTTCACTAGGTGAGTCTAACAACTCTAGTGCCCTGAAATTGTGGGGACTTTAACCCTTAACCAATAGGAGGGTTACCCACAATGACTTAACATGAATTGTTTACATTATAAAACCTCCCAATAGGAGCATCGGGGCATGACATGACTCAAGTACATTGCAGACACATCTCGGAATAAACATCAAGGTACAATAAATAAGAAATACAAGTGAATACATTCCGAAGTTACAATTACATCAACACTCCCTCTTAACTAGGAAGGTATTCTCTCGACACAGTTTATCAACACAAGTATTCTTCTCTGTATCATCTGGATCATCATAGAGCCCTCGTCATCTTCAAGCCATCTTCATCTTCAAGTTGTCTTCATCTTCAAGTCATCTTCATCATCGGATCTGGATCATCACTCGATCTAGATCATCATCACTCGATCTGGATCTTCACTAGACATCATCACTAGATCTGGATCATCACTGGATTTGGATCATCACTACTGGATCATCATCACTGGAACATCCTGGGTGCTATCTCATGATTCTTCTCATCATAGGAAGTTCTATAGAGCCATCCATTTTTCATGCTGGTTGTAGGCCTAGCCTCCATGTAGGTATTCTTCAGCACTTATAACTAACCCTAAGTCAGAATGGCCCGGCCAACACTTACATCTGACCATGAGAGGAACACATCCAACACCATGTCAGAAAGGCACACCCAACACTCACATCCGGCCATGATAGGAACCAATCCAGTCATGTTAGAAAGGCCCAACACTTACATTCACCAGCATGATAGGACACAGCTACTATCATCTGTGAAAAGGCACAGCACTCACATTCACCGACATGATAGGACACACATACTATCATCTATGAAAAGGCTCAGCACTTACAACCACTAGCATGATATGACACAACTACTATCATCTGTGGAAAGGAACAAAACTCAAATCCACCAGCATGGTAGGACACACCTACTACCATCTGTGGAAAGGCACAACACTTACAATCACCAACATGGTAGGACACACCTACTACCATCTGTGAAAAGATGCAGCACTCACATCCACTAGCATGATAAGAAACACCTACTATCATCTGTGGAAAGGCCAGCAATCACATCCACCAGCATGATAGGGCACACCTACGATCATTTGTGGAAAGGCCAGCAATCACATCCACCAACATGATAGGACAAACCTACTATCATCCGTGGAAAGGCTCTGCACTTATATTTGATCATGTGGGAACCAATCCCTCAATCACATCAGAATGGCTCTCAGTCCCATACTGAGGATTCCTGGTAATGGACCAGGTGCCTCCATTCAAAGAATGGAAACAACCCTTATATATGATCAAGTGGGAACACATCCCTTAATCACATCAGAATGGTCATGCGCTCACATCTAATCATGTGAGAACACATCTCACAGTCATATCAGAATAGCCCTCAGTCCTAGACTAAGTATTCCTGGTATCTGACCAGGTACCTCCATTCCAAGAATGGAAATAGCCCTTATATCTGATCATGTAGGAACCAATCCTACAATCATATCAGAATGGCTCAGAACTCATATCTGACATGGAAGGAACCAATCCTCTCACCATGACAGAATGGTTTAGCCCTTACATCTGACCATGGAAGGAACCAATCCTCTCACCATGTCAGAATGGCTCACAGACTCATCACTTCCCCTTGGAGGGAACCTCGATCTAGAGAACACCAAGCTTCTCCCTAAAGTACTCAAAATTCACTCTGGCTAATGCCTTCGTCAACACATCAACTATCTATTCATCCGCCACAACATACTGGAGCTTCAGTGCTCTCCTCTGCACCATATCCTTGATATAGTGATACTTGATCTCGATATGCTTCGACTTGTCATGGAACACCAGGTTCTTTGACAACTTCACACAACTCTGGTTGTCACAATATATACAAGTAGCATCCAAGTAGCTTCCTTAGCCATACTGCCTCACAACTAGCTGAACAAGCTACGACATACTCTACTTCAGTTGTACTTAGTGTCACATAGGATTTCTTCCTGCTAAAATAAGAGATCACACCTGATCTCATACTGAAGTAGAACCTCGAAGTGCTCTTCCTATCAATGGCATTGCCTACCCAATATGAATCCACACAAACCTCCAGGTTAATCTTCTAATTCGCCTCATACTTGAGCCCATAATCAACTGTACGCATCAGGTACCTCAGAATATGCTTTGCAACAATCAAGTGAACATGTCTCAGATCTGTCACGGACTAGCTCAAGGTGTTCACAGCAAAGCAAATATCTGGTCTCATGTTCATTAGGTACATTAAGGACCCAATCATCTGACGATACATTGTAGCATCAACTGCTTCTGATGAAGCATCACTCAATAGATTCAGGTTCAATGCCATAGGTGTGGTCATGGACTTGCAGTCCATCATCTCAAACCTCTTCAGGATATCTACTGCATACTTCCCTTGTTTGAGGGAGATTCCATCCGCATTCTGCCACACCTCCATGCCTAGAAAATAATGCATCATACCCAAGTCCTTCATTTCGAACTCGACCGCAAGCTTCCTCTTCGTATCAGCAATCAACCCATCCATACCTGTTACAAATAGATCATCTACATATAGTAGGAGCATCACTGGGTTTCCATATTCAACCTTGTAGTAAAGGTTGGATTCTTCTTTACTCTTGGTAAATCCCAAACTGGATAGAAAGCTGTCAATTCTGCCGTACCATGTCCTGGGTGCTTGTTTCAAACCGTATAGGGATTTCTTCAATCTACACACATGAGACTCCCTGTCATGTGTCTCAAAACTGAGTGGCTACTCCACATACACTTCTTCTTCTACTACACCATTCAAGAAATCAGTCTTGACATCCATTTGGTGTATCTTCTAGTTCATCACTATAGCCAAAGCAAGTACTGATCTGATGGAAGTATATCTGGCTACAGGTGAAAAAGTTTCTTCGTAATCTATTCCTTCTTTCTGGGAGAAACCACAAGCAACAAATATTGCCTTATATTTTTTTATGCTACCGTCTACAACATGCTTGATCTTGTAGATCCATTTCAAAGTTACAATAGACTTCCCTTCTGGTATTGGGACAACATCCCAAACATCATTCTTCATGATCGATTGATACTCTTTGATCATAGCATCCTTCCATTCTTTCCATTCTGTTGCTTCTTCATATTTTGAAGGTTCTTTATTGATGAAATCACATAATAAAGCTACATATCCGAAGTAGGATCTAGTTCTCTTTCTTTCTTTGTGATTCTCTTCTAGAGCCCCATATCTTTCCACACCTTGGATAGCTTCTCATACCCAAGCAGGTTTCCTCCTGTGAGGATTCTTCTCTTGAGGTGGATCTACAAGTTCTTGAGGTTCTTCAAATTCTCGATCTTCTTCTTGAGTTTCTTCATTCATGGTTGTATCATGAATTCTAGGTGCTTTTGTTTCTTTAGGTTCTTCAGCAGGTCTCTTTTTGGATTTGTTGTAGGCTGAGTCTTCATCAAATGTCACATCCCTGCTAATGTCGATCTTCTTGAATCCTGGAAAGTATATTCTATAAGCCTTCGAGCTTTCAAAGTATCCCACAAATATACCTTTCTTTCCTGAAGGATCTAATTTTGTCCTCTTCTCTTTTGGAATGTGTATGTACACTAGACAGCCGAATATTATGAGATGGATGACTTATGGTTTCCTACCGAAAAAGAATTCTTCAGGTGTCTTGTTCTCGAGTACTCTGTGTGGAGTATGGTTCTGTACATACACCGCTATTATGGCAGCTTCTGCCCATATATGCATAGGAAGGTCTTGATCATGAAGCATTGATCTTGTAGCTTCCATGATAGTTCTATTCTTCCATTCTGCAATCCCATTCTGTTGTGTATTATATGGAGTGGACAACTTCGTCTTAATCCCTAAGTCTTTGCATAACTCTTTGAATTCATTTGATGTGAATTCTCCGCCATTATCTGATCGAACGGTCTTGTTCGTCTTTTCAGTGTGGTTTTCGATCAAGGCTTTGAATTCCTTGACCTTGCTGAATACTTCATCTTTGTTCTTCATGAAGTAAATCCATGTCTTCCTAGAAAAGTCATCAATAAATGAAACATAGTATACATACCATCTTAATGAACTTGATGACATTGGACCGCATACATCGGAGTGGATGATTTGCAAGATTCCTTTTGCTTTGCTCTCACTACTTGGAAATTTCTTCTCTGTGTTCTTTCCTTTCGCACATCCTTTACAGACCCCATCATGTTTTGCTTGAATTTCTGGAAGACCTTCAACAACTTTGCTTGCAACTGGTAGTGCTCTGTAATGCACATGTGCAATCCTTCTATTCCAAAGTTCATTTGGCTCTACTATGTCATGGACCAAGGCTTGTTCTGGATGGCCCTTCAATTTGTATAAACCTCCTTCTTGTTCCCCAATCACAACTGTATCATTAATAGTCTTTCCCTTTGGCCACATGATAACTTGGCCATCTATAAATGCAACCCTCATTCCTTTTGAATCTAATGCTAATATGGAGAGGAGGTTCTTCTTTAGTCCTGGTACAAAAAATACATCCTTCATTGTCATAGACTTTCCAGAGTCTAGCTTATAGGAGGATTCCCCACTACCTTTTATTGGATACTGGTAGTCATCTCCATGTTTCACCTTGTATGGTGATTCATGTTCTGATAGTTTCACAAAGGATTCCTTGAATCCTGTCATATGTTTGGAAGCCCCACTGTCTATAAGCCAATCATTGCTTCCATGAGTAATGTTTCCCATGAGAGCGGAAATGAAAACATATTCTTCATCACTTGAAGAATATTCACTTTCATATCTAGTTGTCTTTGTGGAAGGTTCATCATCCTCTGCAGCATGAGAATGACGTCTTCTCTTGTTTCCCTTCTTCTTGTGAGAGACATTTTTGTTTCTAGGACATTCTCTAGCATAGTGTTCTTTCTCGTCACATGTATAACATCTAATTCTAGACAAATCTTTCCTAGTGTTATCTTTATGAAAGGGCTTACCTCTGGGGTGATGAGAACTTCTTCTGCTTTTCTTGGAGTGTACCATGAGAGCTTGATCTTCACTTCCCATCTTTTCTTCACGAGCTGCTATTTCGAACTTCTTCTTGAGAGCATTCTTCCCATAGTCTACTGAACTTGACTAACTTCTTTCTGGCACAGATTCCTTGAATAAAGTAGTCCCATGATGTAGGGAGACCATTCAAGGTAGTCATTACAATCTCTACATTCTCCACTTCTTCATCTACTGCTTCTAGCTGTTCCTTGATCTGAGAGACCCTTGTAAAGTAAGACTAGATGGTCTCTACATTTTGGATATTTACATTGTTCAGTTGGTTTCTCAGAGTCATCTTTCGGTTTATGTTCTTCCCTTCAAACAATTTGGTTAGGGCATCAAACATAGCTTTAGGTGTCTTTAGGGAGGACACCTATGGTATAAGATCATCCTTGATTGAATCAGCAATAATCCTCTTTGCCATAACCAACTTCTTCTTATGTAAGGCCTTAGCCTCATCTCCCTATAGAACTGGAACCTCCTCATTGATATAGGAGTCCAACTCATTTTCTTCTAGGACCAAGGAGATCCTATACTTCCAGGCTCGAAAGTTATCAGCTCCCTCAAGCTTTTCATCAAGCTTGGTATGATGAGACATCTTAACTAAGAACCTCAAATGGAAATACAAAATATTTAGATCTTACCAAGTCAAGATGTCAAATCTAGACTTGGAGCTAAAATTCTGTAGTGCTGGTTCAGGAGCAGATTAGGGTTTGGCTTTTCTGGAGTCTGTCCAACCAAATGCTTTGATATTGATCTCTAAACTTTGATTTTGAGGAGGAGATCAATCTAGGCCTGGGATCACTGAAAAATTCCACTTCTATGGAAAGCCCTAATTTCTGGTAGCAGTGTTGGGTCCAAAACTGAAAAACCTCAAAATTGGACTTTGCTTCGACAGAAAGATGCGCCCTAAGGAGGAGAGTTATTCCAACCTTATTTTTCTGAAAATATATGGAGAGAGATCCACAAAGTAGGAATCCCTAGTTCCCGTAGCTGCACAGTGTCTTCGTCTCAGGTTAGCTCTGATACCATGTTAGATTTTTAACATTAAGCTAGCAGTATATTAGGATCTTTAACTGAGAGAATAACAAGTACAACAATCAAACACAAGAGACAATGACCACAGTGTTTTTCCTCGGGGAAACCATAAATGGAGAAAACCCCGCAACTTCCTTAGAGATAGAATCAACACCAAAACAGTAAGATGATCTCCCGACAGCAGTAACGTCTTTCTTCCTAGCCCAAGTGTCTTCTTCTTCCTCAGTTATGCGCTACAAATGAGTGTGAGTGAGTGTGTGATAAATAGATAGGCTAGCTCTCTATTTATACTAATTCCTAACTTGACAAAACCCTACTAGGGATGACTTCACTAGGTGAGTATTGTTGGAATATAATCCATTGGGATTATATTTTGTAAATAAATAAAGGAAAATGAATAGTTATGTAGGAAGCTGAAAAGGCTGGTCGAAAGATGAAACTCAACCAGCATATGTAATGTATAAATAAATTATATTGCAATGGAATAAATGAATTCGGGAGTTATTTCACCTGACAGTGGTATTAGAGCACCACCTGCCATAACTCCTGGCTGCATTTCAGTCCTAGAATTCTGTCTACCAGACCTTCATTCTGCCCTCTACCAAATTCATTTCAAGCTACCTGCAAGTTGTCAGTCTACCACCACTAGTCTCTCCTGCGTGACTTCAATACATGTGTTTTCCTACAACCTGCTTGTCTTCAATACATGCATTATTCTGCAACAGTTTTAATTTGAGGTATGAGAGATCATTTGGATCCTGCATTTTGATAGCTGCTGCATTATTATTTACTCCCTTAATTTGTTGCACATTTTCGATAGTTCTTTTCTAGAGAATTGAAGTATTGATAAGAATATTGCTATACCTAACCCTAATTCGTAACTACACTCTCTCTTCTTACCATTCCATGTTTACCTATCATGTCTCCACTCAGTTGTTGTATGTATAGAGACTCCCTATACCTGTGATCCTTGGTTTGTGTTTGTGGCTGCATTCTATCATGTGTTGAGTGAGAAAATCGTGAGGAGTATGTGCATTTCACAATAGTGAATATTTGAAGCCGTAATAATATTCTAAGTGTGAGATGCCTTCCATGGTAAATTGCAACCTCTCTCAACTTCCTTTGAATTTTGAAACCATATTCTACTGAACTCGAGTTGCATTCTCATCTTTGGAGAGCTGTGACTCTGCTACTGCTTATTGTTGGGGTGGACGGTACAGTTGGAGAACACGTTGTTTTAGTTGCAAGGAGATATTAAATGATTTTCTGTCGTTTGAACTTCTCCCATTAGTGTGAATTCACTCCACTCTGTGATGTTATTTGTAAAATTGTGAAAGAGTATTTATATCGTTGAAGACTGCTGCTTGTTATGCGGTGAGAACCGTGGAGTGTTGTGTTCATTAATGAGCTGTGGTTTGGTTGTGCGTACTATTGAATGCATTTTCCGGAGTTGATCCATAAAGGCATTGTTTTATTGCTGCGACATCCAAGTTTAAACTAGAGCTGTTTCTTTTGGGTGTGAATACCATTGCTACTATTGAGGACCGAGTTAAAGACTGCTTGAAGAGTGTAAAAGTGCTAGGAACCCATTCATCTTGGGTGCTACTACAACTCTGCTATAATACATTGTATTAATATATCATTGCGTTTTTTCATAAGATGTTTTGAGTTGTTCATGTAATGGCACTCTAAAACAAATGATATAGAGCTATTGAATTATTTTGATAAGCTGCAAAATTATTTGTATGACAATAGCGGAGACATTGACATTGTTGTAAAGCTTGAGGAAGGTGGTAGAGACTTAGACCTGCAACTTTACTCTTTCTTCTTTTTCTCCTATTGTTTTAGTTGCAAGATTCAATCACAGAAGATGCAATCTGGAGAATCACTTTGCTTTGCTCAAAAAGAAAATAACCACACCAAAGACCAATCCAAAGATCATCCCAAAGGAGAAAGTAGCAAGAGAGGCAGAGGAAGAAGAAACTTCAGAGGTAGAGAAGGCAGCAAAAAATCAGATTTGAAGTGCAAGCGTTGTGGAAAGATTGGACACATAGCAGATCAATGTTGGGCTTCATGGGACTCCATCAAAGATAGACATAACCAGAAGAAAGATGACAATAAGAACCAAGATGCTAGTAAATCTTTAGATTCTGCTCATTGTATTGTTGCACATTGTAATCTTGGTATTAATGAAATGACTTCACTTTCATCTTACACAGATTGTTGGCTACTTGATATTGGTGCAACATCACACATGACTTTTAGAAAAGACTGTTTTGGAGAACTTAATGAAACAATAAATGACATAGTTTACTTTGCAGATAAGTCAAGTATTAGACCAAAGGGAATGGGCACCATTCGGCTGAAGATGCCTGGATTCCCTGATTTCTTGTTGAAGAATGTTCTTTATCTTCCAGAGTTGCAGAGAAGCCTCCTGTCCTTGGTGCAGATTCGACAGTAAGGCCATTCCATCCACATGTTTGATGGAATCGTAGAAATAAGAAATTCCTCTGACAACCAAGTCATCATGACTGGATACGAATATGGGAAGCTGCTGAAGCTAAAGGGTTCATCTGCAAGGGTTCAGAACTATGCCTACCTCTCTCAGCATGGAGAAGGTAATTTGTCATCAAGTTTATTGTGACATGGAATATTTGGTCATCTGAATTATAACAGTCTTCGTTTGTTGAGAAATAATGGTGTATTTGGTTTTCCCACCATTCCCAAAGAGAAGAGCAAATGTGATGCATGTATATTAGGGAAACACAGTAAGTTGCCATTCCATGAATCTAATTTCAGAGCAAGTAGGAAATTAGAATTAGTGCATTCTGATTTATGTGGCCCAATGCCAACTCCTTCTGCCAATGGGAATAAGTATTTTATGACCTTTGTTGATGACTACTCAAGAATGTGCTAGATTTACTCATTAAAGACAAAATCAGAAGCATTTCAAACATTCAAGGACTTTCATGCATTAATAGAAAAACAAGCACAATCTAAAATTGGTACACTTCGTACTGACAATGGGAAAGAATACACTTCAAATGATTTTGAAGATTATCTTCGCCAACATGGAATTGCACATCAGACTACAGTTCCCTACAATCCTCAACAAAACGGTGTAGCAGAAAGAATGAACAGAACCATAATGAATATGGTAGGATCAATGATGTTTTTTAAGAATGTAAAACTAATGTTTTGGGGTGATGCAGTGAAGTGTGCAGCCTATTTGAGAAACAGAAGTCCCTCAAATTCCCTTGATAACAAGACTCCACATGAAATGTGGTTTGGCCATCTCCCTTCAGTCAGGCATCTCAGAGTTTTTTGTTCCACCTGTTATGCCTTGATTCCAAAGGAGCAAAGAAATAAGCTTGGTGCTCGAAGCAGAAAATGCATTTTCCTGGGGTACAAAGAAAACTCCAAGGCATACCATCTGTATGATGAGGTAAACAAGAAGTTTGTTATTTCCAGAGATGTCATTTTTCTTGAGACTAATAAAAATGACCAGTCCATTGAGAGACAACTTAATCGTTTGGAAAAATATCCTCATCCAAAGAAATATTCTGAAAATGAATATTAAA
>LPNX010098175.1:6506-147869 GCA_001517045.1 Pseudotsuga menziesii | reverse complement strand
GAAGGAATTGACTATGAAGAAACGTTTTCTCCTACAGGAAAATGGGCTACCATCCGTACCTTACTCTCTTTAGCTGCTCAGAATGGGTGGAAAGTTCATTAGATGGATGTGAAGACTTCTTTCTTGAATGGAGACTTGAAAGAGAATGTCTTTATGTCTCAGCCAGAAGGCTTTGTTGTGAAAGGAAAAGAACAAAAGGTATGCAAGCTTGTCAAATCCTTGTATCGCCTAAAACAAGTGCCTCGCGCATGGTATGAAAAATTAACCGAGCATCTTTTGAAGTTAAATTTTGAACATTTTGATCTTGATGATGCAACATTGTTTATAAAGAAAGTTGGAAGCTCTGTTGTGTATCTTGTGGTGTACGTAGATGATCTTTTGATAACAGGGAACAATGAGAGCTATATAGCATCCATAAAGAAAGATTTGAAAAAGATCTTTGAAATGATAGATATGGGACATCTCCACTATTACTTAGGAATTGAAGTCACTCAACATCCTAAGTACATATTCCTATCTCAGAAAAAATATGTTGGAGAACTACTAGATAAATTTTGCATGCCAGAATGAAACCCTATATCTACTCCAATGAAACAAAAAATGAAGCTCACATCAAGCGAAGGAAAAGAATTTGAAGATGCGACCAAGTATTGACAACTTGTAGGAAGACTTATCTACCTTACAACAACTAGACCAGATATTTCTTATGTTGTTGGCATACTTTCAAGGTTCATGCATAAACCTTGTGAAGTACACTGGTCAGCTGCAAAAAGAGTTCTAAGATACTTGAAGGGGACTCAAGATGTTGGACTCAAGTACTCTAAGTTGGATGACTTCAAACTTATTGGGTACTCAGACTCAGATTTTGATGGCGATAAGGAGACATGAGTATCAACTTATGGATACACTATGAGTCTTGGATCAGCAGCCGTCTCATAGAGATCATGCAAACAGTAAGTTCCGGTAGATTCAACAATAGAAGCAGAATATGTGGCTGTAGCTGAAGCAACGAAAGAAATAGTATGGCTTAGGAAGATACTTGAAGATTTGCAAGAAAAACAAGAGAACTCCACTTCATTATTGATCGACAATACTTCTGCAATCAAGCTGGCTAAGAATCCCAAATTCCATGATCAAACCAAACACATCAACACAAAGTATCATTTGATTTGACATCATGTAGAGGCCAAGACAGTCCATCTTCGACATTGTTCCACAAATGATCAAGTTGCAGACATCTTCACCAAAGCGCTTGGACGAGAAAAGTTTTAAAGATTCAGAAACATGCTCGGACTTACTAACACCCCTTCGGATTAAGGGGGGGATTGTTGGAATACAATCCGTCGGGATTATATTTTGTAAATAAATAAAGGAAAATGAATAGTTATGTAGGAAGCTGAAAAGGCTGGTCAGAAGATGAAACTCAACCAGCATATGTAATGTATAAATAAATGATATTGCAATGGAATAAATGAATTTGGGAGTTATTTCACCTGACAAGTATAACAACCCTAGTGTCCAAGAACTGCGGGGACTTTAACCCTTAACCAATAGAAGGGTTACCCACAATGACTTGACATGAATTTTTTACATTATAGAACCTCCCAATAGGAGCACCGGGGAATGACATGACTCAAGTACATTACAGACACATCCCGAAATAAACATCGGGGTACAATACATAATAAATACAAGTGAATACATTCCGAAGTTACAATTACATCAACATTCTTTTTTATATTTTGGATGCTTATTGGTACTAGAAGAATAGGTAGTCATTGGGTTATTTGCAAGGTACTTTTTGATGGTTTCTAGGTAAAAGATATGAAGGGTGTAAAAGGGAAGGACAACTGAAGAAAAGTTAGGATGTTTTATGTTGAGTTTCTATGCTATCTTGTTTGGTTGAGATTAAAAACGCATCAAACTATAATAGTCAATCCAACAAAAAATGTGGAAGAAGAATGCCAGGTTGGTAGCTAAGTTTCTAGAGTATATTGATGAATTTGAAGATCTTAATTCAAAATCCATGGGTGTGTTTTGTTCTCGTTGGTATCTCATTGTGATTCTACTGTTTGGAGATGACATTGTTCTTCTATCCCACACAACTGCAGAAATCCAAAATAGTTGGATACACTGAATTGATTATGTGATCATTATGGATTATAAGTCAACCTTGGAAATATTTAAACTATCATATTAAATAGTTTTAAAGATATCTATTGAATTATGTTCTCATGTATAAAGAAACAGTGGTGGAGGTAGTGACATTTTTCACATTCTTAAGTGTGGCATTTCCTAGATGGTTCTTAATCCAAGTTCCAATCATAGAAGCAAGCACGAGGAAGGAATATGAAATAACTACAAACATGGAATTCCAATGCTTCCAAATGAAATTGTTAGGACATTGGGATCAATAATTATCAATTGCAAGTTTTGATTGCATTCTGATCTTTATTTTTATGAGGATTGGATTCCAAGAGGGTTCTTATTATGATTCTCTTGAAACACATTCATGACAAGAAAGTGACTCAACACTTTATCATATTATCTAAGCTTGGTGCTTGTTCCCTCCTCAGTTCAATGACTTTCCATGTTGTTACCATGTTACAAAAGATTCAAGGTATGGTTGGCATAGGTCTTTCTAGCTATTCTTATGTATCTCTTCAATCTTGTATGCACCTTACTAGACAAAGGTTTGAAAACAATTTGTTTGCTAAAACATTTTTAACCTTAAATAGATTAATATGGACTACAAAAAATGACCGAATAAATGATTCAGCTATATCCTTGTCCTTACAACAAGTAGTATAAATAGGATTCATGGGAATTGGATTTATAATGTGTATTGAAGATTCCTTTGGGTTTTTTTATGTCTACCTAATAGTCTGTATGTAATCATGATTCTCAACTTAAAGCATATAAATATCAATATACACACTTTTGTCAACGTTAACATCTACATATGCTAACTCTTCTAATAGTAGGTTCAACACCCATAGGAAGGTTGTAAGCTATAGTATCCCTAATATCAACAACCAATTCATAATTAGATGGAAATTATAAATCAGAATATTGAACTTCGTGATCTTCAATTATGTTAACAATAGTAATCTTTCATATACAATCTTATCACCACTAATATCGACCTTTCCAATCATACCAGTTCCTATAGAATGGTATGGAAAGAACTCAGTCCTAGAGGGAATAATGTATACACCAATATCGGGTTCACCATTTCTCTATATACAAAAAGGGCCATTACGAGAGTATACCATGTGATCTCAAACCTGTTTATGTTATTCCAGACATATATTTTCTACTAAAAATTATATCATTCCATTAATTTGTGATTTAAACTAATTCCAATTGTTACATGTTCCACATATGAAATATGATAGTTTTGAGTATTGTGATTGAATTGTAATAAAAACAAGTATTATTAAGATGAACCCCTAGCAAAGGAATCATTCCACAATAAATTTCAAAACTGAAATTCACAACAGCTGATAAAATAAGGCAGAAAGGGGTTAGTCAATAACTGTTTGACAAACCCAATAACAACAATCACACATATCAGTGAGCTTAAAGCATTATTTTCACACATGGATTTGGGAAGGGATATTACATTCTTGTTAGATTCAATATGGAACTACACCAATAAATGCATGTAGAATGTTGATATCTGGTTTTATTGGTACATTAAAACAATGGATGCATAATCGAATAACACCTACATAAGTGACATCCTGGGAAACTGCCACAATATTAAATAGTCAAGGATTTGCATAAAATAATATGATTGGAAAACTCATAGGAGCAATAGTTGGTGAGTTTGGAGGAGCAGGAATTTCTACGGAAGATAGAGAAAAAATTGAAATAAACATCTTGTTAAATATGAGGTGTAAAAATATCAAAGATTTTGAACAATTCCATACTGAATGGAGGCATAGAATCCATTGTGTTAAGGAAGGAAACATTGATCTTCGAAAGTAGAAATACTTGGCAGTGTTGTCACCAAGATTCTTTGCTTTCATGAAGCAAACCATGTCTGCATATTTCTCAAAATATGGGTATGGTGATTATTATTCAATGGAAATTGTAGGAATTGTTCGGCTCTGTGAAAGAAAAACTATATAAAAATTGTTAATTTGGATGGCCTAGGAGGAATTTGCAAGATGTATGGAATGCATGACGGAGCAAACCAGCATAAGAAAAAGAAAATAAGAAAAGAGAAAGATAAAAAGGACATGGAAACCTGTAAAATGGGAATTTAATCAGCCATGGTCTAACTCTCATCAGAAACATTCCAGACAAAGAAATATATATGGATCTGGATCAAAGCCTCACAAGCCATGGAATCCCCCAAATTTTAGAGCAAATCCCCAAAAATGTATTCCAAACCAACAAGAAAGGAAACAATCTAGATAGAATCCTATTGAAGAAATCCACAAAAATTGGGGAAGAAAATGTGGAATATGTGGTTCTCTCTGGCATAAATCCAGTGACTGTTTAGAAGGAAAAAGAATGGATAGAGAATTTGATAACAAAATTCCCTCATATAAAGAAAGAACAGACACACAAAGCATATGAAGAATTTTTTGAACCATAAACATATCCAGTTGATTCTGAAAGAGAGGATTCATATACAAAAGAAAGATAAAAGGATTACAAAGATTTTCTTGATTCAGAATATTGTATGATGGCCACAAAAGAAAAACCAGACTGGGTTAATATGACCAATTTAGTTGCAAGCATGGAAGCTAGAAGCTTAAAATATTCTTTGGTAGAAATTGTGTATAATTCAATGCACAACAAAGGAAGTTTGTCAAAGCCAAAGCAAAAGAATAAAAATAAGAAAGAGGAGACTATTTCAGAGATATCAGACTCCCCCTGTTCAATCTCTGAAGAAAGAAGAAAATAAAAGAAGAATAAAGAAATAGGTAAGAGACGCGTATTTTCTTCTATTCCTACTTTGAATCTCATACACTTCCAGTCCTTAGAGAAAGGAATATTTTTGGTTATAAAGAAATTACTTTTGTAGATATTCATAGAGAACAAAATATAATGAAGTAAGATATCAGAAAATTATAGAAAAAAATTGCATAAATTGAAACCCAGAATCCACAGGTTGTAGAACAAGAAAGAAAGCAGAAAGGAAGAATGCCTACTCCAAATAACTCAAGTAGCAGTGATTAAATTGCATCTGGAGATGAACTTGAAAAATTTCAAGGTTCTGGACTACATATCTACTCAATAGAAACACAGAGACTAGTCATAGAAACGATGTTCTATATCAGAGGGATCAGAAAGAGTTTCTTACTCTCATTGATTCAAGAAGTGACTGTAATTTTTTCAGTTCAAAAGTTCTACATCCAAGGTTTTGGACAAAAATGACTGTTAAAAGTTAAATTGAAGGAATTGAAGTTAACAGAAGTATATGTTGGTGAAAATATAAGCTAATTAATTCAAACTTAAATTGTCAACCAAGGAAGGTAGCTTGTGAGATGCAAACATTATATGTGTAGGGATAAATTCTATATTATTCTAGTCTATCCTAACCTATTTGCTATCAAATGACACTTCATATGATACTTCATTCATACTCTACCCACTCACTATTCTGAGTGAAGCTAAAGACTTTTATAAAGAAAAGTAATCTTATTTCCATTCTATTTGTTCTAAGAAAAATTTCTATCTAATCAAAGACTTCAAGCTATTTTATAAGACATTCAAATGCAAAGAGTAACATGAACTTAAATTTTGTAAGAAAATCTAAGCATAAGACAATAACTCAAATAGTTGAAAACAAATTGAACTTGTAAGCAAATTCACAATAGAAAAACAGAGTACTACTACCCTACTTCTACAGTAAACTAAGCCACAAAATAAAACATTTTAATCAACCATGGAAATATAATGCAACGAATCTACAATTAAAAAGTAAACCTATACTTGTGAATACTGATATTTTAATTAAAAATCACAACAACAACCTAGAACCACTACATATAAATGAGATTCAAAGAATACTTACTAAGTTTTAATTGAAAATTGATTCTACCCTATTACACCTACTAAAATGAAAAAAACTGAAGAAATGGAACTAACAAAGTCTAAAGCAATGATAAGCTATGTAAATGAAGATAAAAAAAAACTAATTATAAATTCAAATGGGAAATGAAGATGAAATGTTGAACCTACTTGTACCTATTGAAAATTGACAAGATATATGGTAACATATTAAATTTTTTTATGCTATTTAGGTTCTGATCATGATAGTGGATCATAAAATACTTAAATCATAATCAAAAGACAAGTACACTAATCCTATTTAAACCAGAACTATTCTTTATTTGCATAGTAAAATGGATTGTAAGTGGATTTAATTATCATTACAATTGTAATAATTAATCTTCTACATTAATATAAAACTAAATATGAAATATTGAAGATGGATTCGAATCCCAACTAGCTACAGAACATAGTAGAATGCTACAAAATTAACCTATACCTTAGCTAACTATTTCTGCATAAACAAAATACTGAAAATTCTGGAAATGAATTAAAATTCTTCCTAAGTGCGAATGGAGTGATGAAAGACAGTCTGAATGAAGGTGCAAACGGTCAACCTTATGAATTCTGAAGATGCAAATTACATGAAAACATGAGGAAATTGTATTTTATAAACAACTGAACATCATCTATCATTCCTACAAGAACTAAGTCATAAAAACAAAGGACTATTTCTATACAGAGCACTCCCACACATAGTCTACCAACAATATGGGATTTTACATTAAAACAAGCAATATGCAAGTGTATATTGTAAAGGAACATGTTTCAGAAAATAAATCAAGATTATCGCAATGAAGTAAACATATACTGAGATCTCATTCACACATAACAACTGTAACAAAAATATTTGGAACAAGAAGGAAAGGTATTCTAGACAAAGAAAATATAGAAACTAAACCATTACACCATTCACAATTTGATTCACACACAACATAAATGAAAAACACACTACTTATCTAATTCTAAGAACACAATGGACGATTCACGTTGCCACTGAGGGGTCCTCCTATAGAACAAATATCTATACTTACGAACTATTCAATGGATGGGTTCATGCAAAGCCAAAAATGCAGAGGCACAGAACAATGTTTATATTAAAAAATGAAAAGTCTTACAACAGTTACATCTCTTCTCAGCTCTATGGGGATCTATTTATACATGAAGTAGAATTGGGGAGTGGATAAAACCGAATCCCCAAACATCTGAACCATTAAAGCCAAATTATATATTTGAGAAACATCCAACTCAGAAAATGCACATTTGGCAAAAGTTTGCAAAATGCTCCTTCGATAACTCTCTGGTGGTTGCAATTCTCGAGAAAAATATTCTGGGTTTTGTAGCTGGCTAGGTTTTCTTCAAACCCATCATCTTGTTTGAAGAGATATGCTCCAACGTGCAATCAAACGAAGGCGCAATATGGAAGTCCATAAATATTTATTCCTAAAAATATGGGTTTTACATTATTTTAGGCAAGTTTGAGTTAAAAAACCCTCAAGATCTCTTGTAGATGAATGAATGACCTGGGTGGAATCTTGAAGGTGGAGAAGCATGAGAGGAACACCACAAACAAAACCCACGTTTCTATTTTTTCCATTAATGCCTCGAAGTACCCAAACCAATGATTTCGAAAGTGTGAATGACAATCTGAATGGGCGTACGAATGACCTACAACTGTAACAGAAATTAGTTCATAAATCTGATTTCCGAGCTAAATTGATGCTGGGTTGTTGGCCACATCCACTGTTGGGTGCTAGGTTCAAGTTGTGACTAATTTGTATGCTGGATTCCTTGCTCTTCCATTCACAATGCATGCGCTCCTCCTCTCCTTCACGGTGCATGAGTTATTCTTTTCACGGCTTGCACAAAAACTATTCCATTAAGTTATATAATAAAAAGAATGTTTCAAAGTATTGAAACGTAAAGGAAATGTAGTGTTTAAATTCATAACATACATGTATCTTTTAAATACATTAAACTTAATATACATCTTCCTTTATGAAACATGACTCGATTAAAAAGTTTTTAATTCAATTTTTTTTTAAAATATCTTAATACCTTTTTTAAGATAGATTTTAATGTTTTTTTTTATAATTTAAACACATTTTTAATAACTTTTTTAGCCTTTGTTTATTTGTTATTTGTTTAAATTTTAGAATTTTTTTATTATCATTAACTCATGATTTTCATTTTCATTTGCATGATCAACAGGACTAACAAAAATCAGAACATAAAAGTACTAGCATACCCCAAAGCGGGGAAATGAAACACTGAAGAGAATTCTATATGTTTCAAAAAATGAGAGAAAGTCGTGTGTAGATAATATAAGTTTATAAAATGAAAGCAAGTCTAGGAAAATAAGTGAAAATAAGTTACATCAAACTTCTAAATCGCCACATAAGTGAAAATAAGTTTCCTCCAAAAGACTTTTGCACATAAAGTTTTTAAATTTGAAAACATTAGGTGAATAAGTCAATGTTTTAGCCTCATCCTTTGAATGCCAATGAAATCTTACAAAGCAAAAAAGTCCAAAAATCCAAGGGGCATAGTTATAGCAGTGTTCGAAGTTTTAGGTAGCTTTAGAGAACCTCGAAACCCCTAGATGTGGAGAAACTATACCTTTGAATTTGAGAGTTGGCCTGGACGTGGAGAGACTATACCTTTGAGATTGAAACTTGAATTATGAGAGACATCCAAATTTCTGCACATAAAAATTTCTTTGAGCTTATGGGTATTTATTTATTGAAGGTGGTAGAAGAATCAAGGATTATTGGTGAAGTTTCAATGGTAATCAATGCCCCTTTTATAGATTTAATTCCTAAATCTTCTTATCCATATTCCTTCAACGATTTCCATCCTTCATCCTTATGCAATACGGCTACAAATTTATTACCAAAGTATTAGCTAATAGAATAAAACCATTATTGACTAAATCAATTTCAAAGGAACAATTTGGTTTTCTATTCAACCGGGAAATTCTAGAGGTTGTGGGTGCGGCTCAAGATATCTTACGCTTGATTAAGGTAAAAACATTGAAGGATTTGATTATGAAAATGGATATTGTCAAATCTGACAAGGTCACTGGACTTTTGTTAGATTAGTTATTCTTCAAACATGATTAAATCTTGCACTTACCAATTGGATTATTTGGTAAGTTCATGTACTAATTTTGTTGTGTTGATAAATTACTCCCCTACAATTCTTTTGAGAGTTATAGAGGACATAGAAAGGGTTATCCCTCATCTACCATGTGTTTGTTTTCTTTTGGTAGAAGGATTTAGCAAAATCAAAGAAAAGGCTAGAACAAAGGGAAGACTAAAAGGAGTCAAAATTTCATGAAATAATTTTATAACTCATTTTTTGTTGGTTGATGATGTTATCTTCTTTGGGAATGATACTATAAACTAATGGTACGATTTTCAATATCTAATAAAGGTTTTTTTTGTTAGACATTTAGAATGGCTTGGTTAGTATTCAAAAGCATGCTTCTCTGTCACAATGATTAGATAACTCTTTTACGGGTAAGCTCAAGTTATTATTCCCAAATTTTTCCAAATCTTTGTCTAAACAAGAAGTTTATCATTTTTTTTAAATATGAAGAAAAAATTATTAATATTTCAACTTTGAGGGGGTTAAAGATGTAAATTTTCCTCCATCACTTAAGGATTTTGAAGGTCCTTATGTCCTGAGGTTGACCCCAAGGCATGATGATGCTTTTGATGTGAGATATCTTAGTTTTTTTTGGATGTTGTGGGTGAGGCTCTTGTATCAGTTAATGGGGAAGTATTTCCGTGTTCCCTCTATGGGGTTAATGCTTCTCATTTCCCTATCAGTTGAATTTTTGGGTAAGAATGGGTATAATTATTATCCTTTTGGTCCTCCTCCAAATATTACACAAAGATAATGGGACCTTTGACTTCCTATTATATAGAGGTGGTACAAAAAATACCTATACAATATTACTCAGCAAAAAAACATGAATTTACTAAGGATGTTAGTAAGACTCTTATCCTCTTCCAAAATGTTAGGGTGAGGAGAAAATTAGGTGGAAATGAGAGGATACTGAAGGAAAGGGTTCTACATGATGGTCTAACTAAGTCATTAGTATCATCTCGTCATTAGTACCATCTCCACATCATAGTTTAGTTATATAAGAGATTGTTGATTTGGAGAATTTTCCTTCAATTCACTCTACGCCCTTTGAGTACACTTTCTCTTGGAAGTTATTTCTTTGTGAAGACAATATCTTTAAATGTCCGTGGAGCAGGGGGATCTCAAAAAAATGTAGCTTTCAAAAGATTGTTTGAGGTGTCTTTATCTAATGTTATTCTTTTACTAGAAATGATGGTTCTTGGTTATAAAACAACAAAGATATTTTTGAAGTTATTGTTGGAATGAGACTGGTGTACTATGGATCCAATTGGTCTAACTGCGGGAGTTCAGCATGGAATGGTAAAATGGATAGTTTTAGCCCTTTTCACTTGCACCGAAATTATGTTGGAAAGAAAGGATTAAAGACATGGCTCAACACATAAAGATGTTAAATTGTTATAGACCATATTTACATTGAAAAGTTTTTGGGAAAGAGGCCATAAAAAATGGTTTACTATTATTAAGAGTCAATGTTTAAGGGTTGGGTGTCTCCTATTGTCAAGAAGTGTGGTAGTTCAGGCCTTCCAGAACTGTGATACCATTCCCTCAAGGAAGGATGGAGTCCAACTATAATTCCTTACCGTTCCGTCCGAAGGAATTATGGAGTCCACCTAACTTTAAGGACTATTGATCAAGCAATGTGTCGATGACAGACAAAGTAAATTTAGTTGTTACACCATTGTGACCTCCATGTCATAGTATATTTATAGTACAATTAATATTATTTTATTTTATTTTTTAAATTTATATTAAAAAAATAACATAACAATGGGCCTCTCACATTTTCATCCAATCACTATGTAACTAAATCATATTTAAATATATTTAATAATTATTGTTTTTTCTATTCATAGAGTTCAACCTTGTAAGTAAAGTCAACGAGGCCGAGTTATAATAATGTTGGAAATAGTAGAATTGTTGTTTTGTTGGTGATGGAGTGCAATGAGATATGTATTACAAACTCAAAGATATCATTGAGGACTCAGGAGATGAACATTCCAGGGGTGAATACACTGATTGATGGAACGTAGGACATTTTCTGCGTTGAGTGCCATCACTACAATGTGTGAGCCACAATACGATACAATCCCTGTGGAAAATATGTGGGCAATATGGAAACTTGGTTGCTTCCATGTCCTCTTCAATTTTTTCTTGGCAATAGAGGCACACCAATTCCTCTCCTAATTCGTTTTCTTATATAACCATGGATGACCATTCACTTATTGTCAATTCTATGGCCATGCGATGTTCTTGATCAATATCTGCCTCCTCTTCTTCACACATGTAGTCATCTTTCGATTTAGGTGGAAGACTCTCAAAGTCATCATCGTCAGATTCTTAATCTTGGAATTCGTCATCATCTGATTCTTCATCTTGGAAATATTCAAAGGGGTCCAAGGGATAATGACAGAGAAGAGGACACGAGGTATATGCAGCTTGACAAGTTTGTAGGTTGTTTGCAGGACACGTTTCAGTGTCCAAGTACAGTTAATGATATGTAATTTTTTTTTAAACTTCCCTCACCAAACTGAAGGAATTCCTACAATGATTCTATAGAGCTAGCAGAATGCCATGGCAAGGAGGGGCATAATGAAGGAAGGAAGGTAGGAATAACTACTCCTTATTGAGTCTTTCCTCCACATGGATAACAATTTTTCTTAATATGGGTCACCCTCCATTTAAACCATTCCTGATACCATCTTGATACCACCAAGCTTTATAAGAAAGGACTGTCACCAGTCTTCACTGTCTGCCTCAGATTTCATGACATATGTAGCAAATTGCATCACCAAATTAACTGGGTATGGATGAGGTAAATAGTTGACTAAACTATTAGTCTTGCAGCTTAAAAGAGTAGTTGTTAAATCTCTGGAGCATTCTAATACCTCATTATCTTCTCAAACTTAGACCCAATGTATCTCTCTTCTTCGTCAAAGGAGTTTCCACCCCTATCTAAGTCTTCATAAGTTATGGGTCCTAGATCAGGCTTGATAATTGTGAAGAGTCCCTTTAACCCTAAGAGGCCAGGGTACGATCGGTGCCAGTTTTGAGCGGGTGATTTCAATTATGAGGAGGAAAAATAGGAGGTTTATCCCAGTTGAGTTAGGGTTAGAGAGTGGAGTGGACTGGTATGGACTTTCTCCAAGGACAAGATTAAAAGGGACTTGAACACTCAGCAAGTCAAATGTCAGAAGGTCCCTACTGATTTTTGTTTATTGTTGCTGTGTTTTGATCCCACGACTTCTCTGTCACTACTTTTCAATCCCAAGCACATGTCTTTTGAGAATAATGATGAGTTGCAGGGAGGTTGAGAATATGTGTGATTGTCGTCGGTGTGTAAAGAGGTTTGATGGTCGAATCGGCTTAGTGGCATTGCATGGTGGAATTGTGTGTGGTATGGGATGAACCCTTCTGTAAGCTGTTGTACTTCATCGGAGGAACAAGGAGGGATTTAATATCCCAAATACTGATATTTTCTAATTCTATGAAAAGTTATTGAGATAGCTGGGCATGCAAACTGGCATGCAAAATTTCCCTATTTTATAGATGAAATTAGGGTTAGGGTTTGTAGGATAGAATGTAACACTTACCTCTGATAAGCTGGATGGAATGCTCCTGAGAGAATATGCATGCATCAAGAGATGATCTAGAGATGAACTGGTACTTCTGCCTCTGGTGATACCCCAATAGCACATACCCAAAATCAGCTAAGGGTGACATTTTCAATGAAGGAGGTGCCTATTGAAGCTGAGAATTTGCAGGAGTGGTAGTCTTCTAGTGCCGGAGTGGATTCCTAACACATGTAGAAGTTTTGAGGTCTCTAGGCAGGCTAGCAAATTGATCTAGAGGTTTAGCTGCTCACACCCCCTAATCCCGAAACTGCTGATAACTGCTCCGGATGAGCAAGACTGGATCTGATAATCACCGAGTACTGGAATATGATATCGATGATGAGAATGGTGCCTGGTTTCTGAAGGTAAACTGAGATCTAAGGACCCACTGAATGATTTGGGGTTTTCCATCTAAAACCCCCCCCTACGGCTGCACACGTACCCCTGCAAACAATTTCTAATGGATATTGGATAACTGTAAAGGAATGAATAAATTGAAGAGCGGATGGTGAACCTAGATGGTTTACCCTAGATGAGACTAGGGCAGATATCTCACTACCGAAACCCCGTTAGCCGAAGACGTCGTCTTCAACCCCAGCTGCTGTGGCCGCACACTATGCTGCTACTCAAGAGCTCCAAAATCATATAATAATCAAAAGTAAAATCTCCATTCAGTTTATCTTTCTTTTATAACTTTCAACTATGAAAACCCTAACTTTTGACCTAATTAGGTCACTTTAACTTCTAATTTGCAATTGACTTGCATGCATGCACATGGAGACTTAATTGGATGCATGCATCATTAAATAATTCTTAGATGTCATGCATGTCACTTTTAGGGTTTGCATGCATATCACTTTTAGGGTTTGCATGCATGTCATTTTTAGGGTTTGCATGCATATCACTTTTAGGGTTTGCATGCATGTCACTTTTAGGGTTTGCATGCATGTCATTTTTAGGGTTTGCATGCATGTCACTTTTGGGAACATTACAAGGGAAACAAACTGGGTTTCCATGGCGCAACTGTTGTAGGCAAGGCATAATTTCCATGGCGCAACTGTTGCGCGATGGGACTGGGACTGGGATTGGGACACTGAATATTACTCGTAAAAACCATAACCCATTGCTGTTATTTTCTCACCACCTCCATCACCAGACCCAAGATAAATTTTGAAAACAAAATCATTTAAGCAGTGGACAGGGGGCGGCTCCTCATAGGCCATCAACAGACGAAGAAAGCCGAAGGAGGCCATCCTCTTAAGAACACCTTTGGTGTAATTACGGGATCAAAAAATTTCGTAAGACAAAGACAATCCAACTTAGTGCACCAATAAGAAACATGCAATCAAACACAGTGTGAAACTTAGGACTGGAAGAGGTACCGAATAGAGTACCAAAATGAGGGTTGTATGGATGACAATACATCAAAAAAACAAGTAGATTAGGTTTTCTTTACATTTAAGAGTTTTCATTAATAAAAATCAAGTAAATATAGCCTCATTGAACATAGATGTACTAAATTATGGTAGATATGATGGGAAATTAATGTGAATAACATCACTATAAAAGACAATTCTGAATCCCAACACTCCCCTAGACCAAAGGTATGGAACGCTCTCGTGCCATGAATGAATCGAAAGTGGTATTTTATTTATTCAAAAAATTTGCTTGATCATCAATAGTTTGTAGGCAATCGTTCAGTAAAACGAAGCCAACTTTATTAGAGAAATAAAAACTAGAACTTATTGCATAATTTTTTTATTAATGTTATGTTATGAGTAGACCAAAACAACTAATATTTCTTCATACAAACAATTCCGCCAACTAGTAATAATTAATGCTTATATAAATTGAGACTCTATTCCCCCTCCCCTAGACCAAAGGTATGGAACGTCCTCATTCCATGAATGAATTAAGACTGGGTTGTGTTCTCTTATCTTAACACTCTGGATCAACAACACTCAGCAAGTAATATCATACTAAGGAAGATCCTTTAATACATGCAAATTCACTAGTTTATGCTCACGAAGACCACATATAAGCTATGATACGGATTTTCCTTAGATAGAAAACATGAGGGTGTAGATAGTCTATAAATACTATAGAAAATTGGTCATCTTTGCTACTTCTCAAAGTCTTATTGGTATTCAAGTAATATCAACAAATTTTTAATTTGAGTTCATTAGGATCTTGGGCTTATGGGTTTCACTTCTAGGATAGTGACATCCTAGGTATAGTATGAATTAGACGACATGGTCTTAAGGGAAACTTAAAGACATTCTCAAATGGAAGATATATGAGTTTCATTTACCATAACTCAACCATATATACTCTGTTCTAGATGAACTTCACAAACAAGACCATACATCGAGGTATAACAAAACCATATACGTTGAACAAATTATCCTCTCTAGGAAGATTCCCCTCTTTCAGTCAGGCCTGTTTAGTACCCCGTTGTGTTTATCTGGTCATACCACAGGCTGGTATCCCCTGCCAGCAAGCCTGTTTAGTACTCTGGTGGGTTGGCCTCTTAAACCCTTTTTGCATAAGGGGCTCGTGTCCCAGTTTTCCACCCCCTATAAATTTTTGACAATAGATTGCCTATGAACGAGTGGATGGGGGAGCATCTCTGAAAATCATGCTACAGGATGGGATGGTATATGGGTTAAAGGATAATTTATTAAAAACTTTGTTGAAACAAATAAATATATTTCTCCAAATGTATTCGATACTGCAAGTGAGCTAACTAAATCGAAGACATAAATGGATGAGCTTATTAATGTGAAGTGGATGGATCCATAAGATAATGAATGCAAGGTGTATTATAGTCCCTAAATTCGTCTTCTTGCATATAGAATTATAATAGTGTTCCCTAACAAACTAGGAATTTCATTCACCCTTATGCTACTTTATGATTAAAAAATGATTTAAATAACAATCTTCGATAATGAAGCTAGTATGTAGAGTGACCTATAGATTTTTAGATAGATCATAAACCTATGGTAAATCCTCATGATATTTAAAGTTAGTCTTAGCAAATAGTTATAGTAAAAATATGCATGTATGGAAAGAATTAATGATGTAAAATTGTTTTGGTTTAGTTATTAACATTATCTTCTTCTTAGGTGCATAAATATTTAAGCTAAACATGTAATTTTTTATGTATATACATATTTTCCTATCCTAAGAAGGAAGAAAACATTTTTATTCAAGTATAGGAGCTCTTCCAATGTAACCAAGTGCAAATAAACATAGAAAATATACCTTTTTCCACATATGAGAAGGTTACTGCAGTGATTACCTAAATGTGGAATACCAACCAACTTACTTGTTTCTACATCAGATGTTGTCGAAGGAAGGAACGGTAT
The DNA here is from genome assembly GCA_001517045.1 of Pseudotsuga menziesii. Lineage (NCBI taxonomy): Eukaryota > Viridiplantae > Streptophyta > Pinopsida > Pinales > Pinaceae > Pseudotsuga > Pseudotsuga menziesii. The sequence goes on along the minus strand of LPNX010098175.1, from coordinate 131,665 downwards.
TATGACTGCGTTACCTCTTCGAACCAGCGCTTGATGTAATCTTGATAGTCACCTTCCTTTCTCAAACCATGCACCTCCTCTTCTTCTAAATGTTCAATTTATTGAGTACATGAAGAGTTTTTCAATAGATATGTGGAGAACTCTTCAATTTCAGGTCTCTCTCCATTGAATATACTCTCCAAGTTTCTGGTTTCCTTAGTAGATTGGAAAGGAGAGTCGGTTTGTAGCTCACGAGACTGTGGATTTTCTATTATTTCTGGAGAGGTAGATAAATTCTTGACTTCTATCAAGATATGTTCTTCTTGAGAAGAATAAATTGAGATCCTAGTTATTGCTAGGATTTTAGAGAGTTCCCTCATGCTAATAAGCACCTTCGAATCCATGTCTTGGTTAGTAGGTCCTCCCTCACACAAGGATTAGTGGTTGGGGTTCCTATTGCACCCAAAATTTTGTTTTTATTTTTATTATTTTTTTCTTTCTTTTCTTTAGAATCTAATTACTAAACATATCACACACTTAAAAATAAAATACCTTATGAAAAATGAAAACACACCTACAAAAAAAATTAATTGAATGTAACAAATCTGAATGCAACACCCGATGTAAGAAAACACAGTGAAATTTTGCAGAAAATAAACATTCTAAATAAACACACTCAAACTTTGTAGAAAATAAAAACACTTAGCAGAAAGTAAACACACCTAAGCTTTGTTGAAGAGATAACACACTTGCATAAGAGTAATTTGCAGGAAAGTAAACTACCTAAATTTGCAGAATAAAGGAACACATACATGAAATTAAACTATGGAAAAGTAAACCATCTATGTTTGCAGAAAGAAAACTGCATTTGATGGAAAGTAAAACAAAAAGTAAACACTCTTTTACGAAAAGTAAAACTTGCAAAAAGTAAGGACACCTAAGAGAAAATAAGCAAACGTTGCAAAAATAAGCTTGAAGAAAGTATAACACACTTGTAAAAATGAACAACAAGGTTTTGGGGTGACCCACTAAATTGGATGCGTCATGTTGTTACACCGTGGATATCCCATAGTGAATTTGTCTTTGCGTCTTATCGCTTCCCCTCCCCCTTGCTATGTAATGTAAAGGAAGCCTATCTACCTAGACTCCTACCCCTTTAGCACCTCCCCAGTAACGATGCCAAAATGTTGGTGAAAATATATGATAATTAATTCCAACTTAAATTGTCAACCCGAGAAGGTAGCTTGTGAGATGAAAACACTATTTGTGCAGGGTTAAAGTCTAGATTATTCTAGGCTATCCTAACCTGTCTTCTATAAAATGACACTTCATACGATACTTCATTTAGACTCTGCCCACTCACTATTTTGAGTGAAGCAAAATACTTATATAAAGAAAAGTAATATAATTGCCATTCTATTTGTTCTAAGAAAACTTTCTATCTAATCAAAGACTTCAAGCTATTTTATAAAACATTCAAATGCAAAGAGTAACCTGAACTTAAATTTTGTAAGAAAATCTAAGCATAAGACAATAACTCAAATGGTTAAAAACAAATTGAACATGTAACCAAATCTACAATGGAAAAATAGAGTATTGCTACCCTACTTCTACAGTAAACTAAGCCATAAACTAAAACACTTTAATCAACCATGGAAATATAATGCAATTGATCTACAATTAAAAAGTAAACCTATACTAGTGAAAACTGATGTTTTAATTGAAAATCACAATAACAACCTAGAACCACAACGTCTAAATGAGATTCAAAGAAGACTTACTAAGTTTTAAATGAAAATTGATTCTACCCTATGACACCTACTAAAAATGAAATAAACTGAATAAATGGAACTAACAAAGTCTAAAGCAATGATAAGCTATGTAAATGAAGATAATAATACAAAAACTAATTATAAATTCAAATGGAAAATGAAGATGAAATGCTGGACCTACGTGTATCTACTCAAAATTGACAAGATCTATGGTAACATATTAAACAAATTTATGTTATTTAGGTTTTGAGCATGAAAGTGGATCATGAACTACTTAAATCATAATCAAAAGACAAATACACTAATCCTATTTAAAACAGAACTATTTCCTATTTGCACAGTAAAATGGATTGTAAGTGGATTTCATCATCATTACAGCTGGAATAATTATTCTTATGCATTAATATAAAACTAAATTTGAAACTCTGAAGATGGATTCGAATCCCAACTAGCTATAGAACATAGTAGAATGCTGGAAAATTAACACCTTAGCTAACTATTTTTGCATAAACAAAATAGTGAAAATTCTGGAATTGAATTAAAATTCTGTCTAAGTGCGAATGAAGTGCTGAAAGACAGTTTGAATGAAGGTGAGAATGGTCGGCCGTATGAATTTTGAAGATGCAAATTACATGGAAACAAGAGAAAGATGTATTTTATAAACACTGAAACATCATCTATCATTCTTGGAAGAACTAAGTCATAAAAACAAATGACTATTTCTATACAAAGTGCTCGCACACATAGTCTACCGGCAATATGTGAGTTTACATTAAAACAAGAAATATGCAAATGTATAATATAAAGGAAAATGTTTCAGAAAATAAATCAATATTATCAAAATGAAGTAAATATATATTGAGATCTCATTCACACATAACAACTGTAACAAAAATATTTGGAACATGAAGGAAAGGTATTCTAGACAAAGAAAATATAGAAACTAAACCACTATACCATTCAAAGTTTGATTCACACACAGGAGAAATGGAAAACACACTACTTATCTGATTCTAAGAACACAAGGGATGATTCAAGCTGCCATTGAGGGTCCCTCCCAGAGAATAACTATCTATCTTTATGAACTATTCAATGGCTGGGTTCATGCAAATCCAAAAATGCTGAGGTGCAGAACAATGTTTATATTAAAAAATGAAAAGTCTTACAACAACAATAACATCTCTTATCATCCCTATGGGGCTCTATTTATACATGAAATAGAATTCGAGAGTGGATAAAACCGAATCCCCAGACCCTTGAACCATTAAAACGAATTTCTATATTTGAGAAACGACCAACTCAGAAAACACACTTTTGACAAAAGTTGGAGAAATTCCCCTTCGATAACTCTATGGTTGTTGCGATTCAGGAGAAAAAAATTCTGGATTTTGTAGCTGGATAGGTTTTCTTCAAACCCATCATCCCTTTTGATGAGATATTCTCCCATGCACACAAAAACCAAGGCACAATATGGAAGTCCAAAAATATTTATTGCTAAAAACCTGGGTTTTACATTATTTTAGGCAAGTTTGAGTTAAAGAACCCTCGAGATCTCCTGTAGATGAATTAATGACTTGGATGGACTCTTGAAGGTGGAAAAGCATGAGAGTACCACCACAAACAAAACCCACATTTCTGTTTTTTCCATTAATGCATAAAATTACTTGAACCAATGATTTCAGAAGTGTGAATGACAATCTGAATGGGCATCCAAATGACCCGTAACTGTAACAGAAAATAATTCATAAATCGTATTTTTGGGATGAATTGGTCCTGGTTTATTGGCCACATCAACTGTTGGTTTCTAGGTTCAAGTTGTGGCTAAGTTGTATGTTGGATTCCTTCTTTTCCATTCACATTGCATGCGCCCCTCCTCTCCTTCACGATCCGTGAGTTATTATTTTCACGGTCTACACAAAAACCATTCCATTAAGTTATATAATAAAAAGAGTGTTTCAAAGTATTGAAACGTGAAGAAAATATAGTGTTTAAAGTGATAACATACATGTTCCTTTTAAATAAATTAAACTTAATATACATGTGCCTTTATGGAATGTGACTCCGTTAAAAAAAATTTAATTCAAAAGTTTTTTTAAATATCTTAATGCCATTTTTTAGATGGATTTTAATGTTTTGTTTTTATAATTTAAACGAATTGTTTAATTACTTTTTTAGCATTTGTTTATTTGTTATTTGTTTAAATTTTAGGGAAAAAAGTTTATCATTAACTCATTCTTTTCATTTTCATTTGCAAGATCAACAGGACTATCATGAATTGGGAGATAAAATTATTACGGGATCAACAAGAGCTGTAAGACAAAGGCAAGCAAACTTAGTGAACCAATAAGAAACATGCAATCAAACCCAGTGTGAAACTTAGGAATAGAAGAGGTACCGGATAGACTACCAAAATGAGGGTTATGTGGACCATAATACATCAAAAAAGAAGTAGACTAGGTTTTATTTACATTTAAGAGTTTCCATTAATAAAATTAGAGTATATATAGCCTCATTGAACATAGATGTACTAAATTATGGCAGATATGATGGGAAATTAATGTAAAAAAAATCATTATAAAAGACAATTCTGGAGCCCAACACTCCCCCAAACCAAAGGTATGACACGTCCTCGTGCCATGAATGAATCAGAAGTGGTATTTCATTTATTCAAAAAATCATCTTGATCATCAATAGTTTGTAGGAAATTGTTCAGCAAAGCGAAGCCAACTTTATTACTTCATAAAAAACAAGAACTTCTTGCATTAAAAAATTATTAATGTTATGTTATGAGTAGACCAAAACAACTAAGATTTCTTAATACATACGATTCCACCAACTAGTAATAATTCATGCTTCTATAAATTGAGACTCTCTTCCTCCTCCCCGAGACCAAAGGTATGGCACGTTCTTGTGCCATGAATGAATTAAGACTGGGTTGTGTTCTCTTATGTTAGAACTCTGGATCAACAACACTTAGCAGGTAATATCATACTACGGAAGATTCTTTAATACATGCAAATTCATCAGTTTATGCTCACGAAGACCACATATAAGTTATGATAGGGATTTTCCTTAGATAGAAAACATGAGGGTGTATATAGTCTATAAAGCCTATAGAAAATTGGTCATCTCTGCTACCTCTCAAAGTCTTATCGTTATTCAAGTAATATAAACAAAGTTTTCATTTGAGTTCATTAGGATCCTAGGCTTATGGATTCCACTTCTATGATAGTGACATCCCAAGTATAGTATGAATTAGATGACGAGATATTAAGTGCAACTCACAATCATTCTCAAATGGAAGATATATGATTTTTCATTTACCATAACTCAACGATATATACTCCTTTCTAGATGAACTTCAAAAACAACACCATACATCGAGGTATAACAAAACCATATACTTTGCACAAATTATCCTCTCCAAGAAGATTCTCCTCTTTCAATCAGGCATGTTCAGTACCCTGTCGGGTTTACCTGGTCATACCATAGGCCGTTACCCCCTGCTAGCAAGCTTGTTCAATACTTTGGTGGGTTAGCCTCTTAAACCCTTTTTGCATCAGAGGCTCATGTTGCAGTCTTCCACTACCTAAAAGTAAACTAACTATGTTTGTAGAAAGAAAAGTGCATCTAAGGGAAGTAAAACAAAAAAGTAAATAGTATTTTACGAAAAGTAAAACTTGCAAAAATTAAGGACAACTAAGAGAAAATAAGCACACTTTGTGAAACACACTTGTGAAAATAAGCTTGAAGAAAGTAAAACACACTTGTAAAAAGGAACAACAAGGTTTTGGGAAAACTCACCAAAGTGGATGCGTCAGGATGTTACACAATGGAAATACCGTAGTGAAATTGTCTTTGCGTCTTATCATTTCCCCTCCCCCTTGTTGTGTAATGTAAAGGAATCCTATCTACCTAGATTCCAACCCCTTTAGCACCTCCTTGACAATGGCGCCAAAATGTTGGTGAAAATATATGCTAATTAATTTGAACTTAAATTGCCATCTTGGCAAGGTAGCTGTGAGATGCAAACACTATATGTGCATGGATAAAGTTTGGATTATCCTAGCCTGTCCTAACCTATCTCCTATCAAATGACACTTCATATGATACTTCATTCAGACTCTACCCACTCACTATTCTGAGTGAATCTAAAGACTTATATAAAGAAAAGTAATCTTATTTCCATTCTATTTGTTCTAAGAAAACTTTCTATCTAATCAAAGACTTCAAGCTATTTTATAAAACATTGAAATGCAAAGAGTAACCTAAAATTAAAGTTTGTAAGTAAATCTAAGCATAAGACAATAACTAAAATAGTTGAAAAAAAATTGAAATTGTAAGAAAATACACAATGGAAAAACATAGTGCTTGTACCCCGCTTTTACAGTAAACTAAGAAACAAACTAAAACATTTTAATCAACCATGGAAATAAATGGAACTTATCTACGATTAAAAATTAAACCTATACTAGTGAAGAGTGATCTTTTAATTGAAAATCACAACAACAACCTAGAACCACTACACTATTAAATGAGATTCAAAGAAGACTTACTAAGTTTTATATGAAAATTGATTATACCTATTACACCTACTGAAAATGGAAAAAACTGAAGAAATGGAACTAAGAAATTGTAAAGCAATGATAAGCTATGTAAATGAAGATTAAAAAAAAACTAATTATAAATTCAAATGGGAAATAAAGATGAAATGCTGAACCTACTTGTACCTACTGAAAATTGACAAGATCTATGGTAACATATTAAACAAATTTATTCTATTTAGTTTCTGAGCTTGAAAGTGGGTCATAAGATACTTAAATTATAATTAGAATACAACTACACTAATCCTATTTAAACCAAAACTATTTCCTATTTGCACAGTAAAATGGATTGTAAGTGGATTTCATAATCATTACAATTGGAATAATTAATCTTATGCATTAATATAAAACTAAATATGAAATAGTGAAGATGGATTTGAATCCCAACTAGCTACAGAACACAGTAGAATGCTGGAAAATTAGCCTATACCTTAGCTAACTATTATTGCATAAACAAAATACTTAAAATTCTAGAAATGAATTAAAATTCTGTTTAAGTGCGAATGTAGTGCTGAAAGACAGTCTGAATGAAGGTGTGAACGGTCGACCATATGAATTTTGAAGATGCAAATTATATGAAAACAAGAGAAAATTGTATTTTATAAATAGTTGAACATCATCTATCATTCCTACAAGAACTAAGCCATAAAAACAAAGGACTATTTCTATATAGAGCACTCCGACACATAGTCTACCAACGAAATGCGAATTTACATTAAAACAAGCAATATGAAAATGTATACTGTAAAGGATAATGTTTCAGAAAATAAATCAAGATTATCACAATGAAGTAAATATATACTAAGATATCATTCACACATAACAACTGTAACAAAAATATTTGGAACATGAAGGAAAGGTATTCTAGACAAAACAAATATAGAAACTAAACCACTACACCATTCAGAATTTGATTCACACACAACAGAAATGGAAAACACACTACTTATCAGATTCTAAGAACACAATGGACGATTCACAATGCCACTGAGGGGCCTTCCCAAAGAACAACAATCTATTATTATGAACTATTCAATGGCTGGGTTCATGCAAAGCCAAAACGAACCCTTGAGATCTCCTGTAGATGAATAAACGACCTGGATGGAATCTTGAAGGTGGAGAAGAATGATAGGACCACCAAAAACAAAACCCACATTTTTGTTTTTTCCATTAATGTCTCAAAGTACATGAACCAATTTTTACGGAAGTGTGAATGACAATATGAATGGGAATTTGAATTACTTGTAACTGTAACGGACATTATTTCATAAATACGATTTTTGAACTGAATTGGTGCTGGGTTTTTGGCCACATCAACTGTTGGGTTCTAAGTTCAAGTTGTGGCTAAGTTGTATGTTAGATTCCCTTCTCTTCCATTCACAATGCATACGCTCCTCCTCTCCTTCACGATGCGTGAGTTATTCTTTTCACGGCCTGCACAAAAACCATTCCATTAAGTTATATACGAAAAATAATGTTTCAAAATTAATGAAACGTAAAGGAATTGTAGTGTTTAAAGTAATAACATACATGTGGATTTTAAATACATTAAACATAATATACATGTGCCTTTATAAAACGTGACTCCATTAAAAAAAATTTAATTCAAAAGTTTTTTTAAATATCTTATTACTTTTTTTATGGATTTTAAAGTTTTGTTTTTGTAATTTAAAGAAATTATTTTATAACTATTTTAGCATTTGTTTATTTTTTATTTGTTTAAATTTTAGAACAAAATGTTTATCATTAACTCATGCTTTTCATGTTCATTTTGTTGGTCTCTATCTCCTTACTTACGCGACCCAAGGTTCAACAACAACGCAATACCAACAGGACACCAAAAGACATCGGCCTGACAAAGCAAGCTTAGTCGGCAACACCCATGAGGTAGACATAGTCTCACCCAATATATCTTAATGTGTAACTGCTAGAACCATGTTTCAGCAGTTGGAGAGGGATTATAGTCCCTTGGCACATGGCCAAGGCACTCGACAAAGATAGGAGGATTGAGTCTATTACTGTGCAACATATGTGCAACTATGTGCCACAATCGACACACGACACAACCTTGTCCCTAACCACTTAACAGCTGGCGCAACCATGCGACATAGCTAATTCCTTACTTATAATGAATAGTGTGTGACTTATGTTATAACTTAGCAAATTTAACCAAGAATTTATACATAACATGTCGACAATGATTTAACATTCGTTCATTCACTGATTGGTAATATTGTGACATACATTCAACATTAACTGTAACAATGCAAAGTAAGCAAACACTCAACATTCACAAAATTATTGAATCATTCAACAAAGGAAACAACGTGGAAACCCATCTGGGAAAAACCACTAAGGTGCTCTTCATATGTCATGAGAAATATAGGTAGCACCTTGAAGCTTGCGACTTGCAGACTATTCTTAAGATACGTCTAATTGACTCAATATTCTTTCTCTCATGCTCTCTAGTTTATTGCTTCTATCTACTCATATTGATCCACACACAGCCTGGATCAACTCTTCTACTTGACCATCTGGGCACTTAGTTGTAGATTAATTCTACTAACAGTCTGTGCACTTAGCTGCACATTACTTCTACTAACAGTCTACGCACTCAACTGCAGATCCGTGGCTCAACGGTCTTGTACCTCTACTAGACTCCTCTTCTAAGTCAATAATACTAAAGCTAACTGAACCTACTTTTGGAAGATACCTCTCCAAGCTAACCCTTATACAGAATGGGTTCCTCTTATTTATAGTATTTACAAGACCGTGCAGGGTCGACTAAGTGCTACTAAGTTATTACAGATGCTAGTAGATAAAAAATATCTGCAATTACATTAATGATAGGCCAAACTTAGCTGCAAAATTATTGCATGACATTAACCACAAGATTAACTAGCAACAGAAACATCTTTCAGTCTATCTGTCGATCATAAATAGCCGCAAAAACTATCCTTGGTCTTCTGTTTATTCGTCCTTCAATAATATTCCTTGAATTTCACATGTTCCGCTTTAACTCTTCTACCTTCCTCTTCCATTGACTCGAGTCTGAATTTCCTCGTTGTAGCGATCCTCATCGCAGCTTCCTCTGCTCTATGCTTGCGCTTCTTCCTTTACCTGCTTTTCTCCCTTTGCATGCCCTCTTTTCCTCTTGCACTTGCATGGCGGATTCTTCCTTATGCACTTTTCCTGGCCCAACAGCCCCCCAACACTCACATGTGGCTCGTCCCAAGCCACTAAGAAAAAATGATGCCTTAGCAAAATTTAGTGTTTCTCCAAACTCAAGGCTCTGGCTCAGGCTGCGTGATAGGACCAACCTTGTCCTGAAATTCCTTCAAAATTTGTTGCACCTCGGAAACTTCCTCTGTTACTTCCTCCACATTCTTACTCAATTGTTCTAGACGGTCGAAACTGATATGTTTCGACCGTCCTGCTTCTATTTACTGCACAATATGCTGAAGCTTCTGCTATATAGGATGAATAAGCCCTATAAATCATGCTACCTCCAACTGGTGCACATCTACTTCCTCATTCCTAGTGCTCTCTTGGTCATGGAGATATTGGACTTCCTACTGGAGCTACTTGATCTCATTAATCTTTGTCACCTTATCCTTAAGCAACAAATTCTTCATCTATGCATCCACTGTAGTGATTTTCTCATCATCTCTCCATGCATCCTCCTTGATCTTCTCCACAATCTCATCCTCCAGAAGCACTTCTCACATCATGGAAACAGCTTCTACTGCCTCAATGCAGAGTTTTTCTCCTTTCTTATCCTCGCAACATCCTCAAAAGCTTCTTTTCTTTGCTCTTCAAGCACCTTAGGAGGTGTGCATGGTACCTTCTTTTCTTGAATCTCTTCTACTTGCTTCTTGAGTTCCAGCATTATATTGGAGAGGCGAGCAACCCTGGAGACTGATTCTTCATATTCTTGACCTGCTTCTGATGGGAACTCAGCGACCGTACCTTTGATAGCTTCAGCAAGTGCAATCCTACTCTATTCTCTGGCCTCAATTCCTGCTCCTTCTCTCTAAGGAGGGTCTTGCATGCTGTCGCCTTTATTTTCTGCTTGGTTTCCTGATATGACACCACAATTCAATGAGGCATTCCTCGGTTGTAGCCGCCTACTGGATAGCATAGAATTCAGCTAACGTGAGTTTATAGAACTCCATGTTCAATGTCTCAAACCCACGCACAACATTGTTGAACTCAGGCGTCCTCGTCTCCATTACTCGTTCCTGTATTTCTACTTTGATCGGCGGTACCAACTCTGGTGTGACTAACAAGATACTGGGATCCATGCCATATATTTCGGCCTTGATGGTGACTTTGACTTAATTGACAGCCTCTGTCAACTGATTGATGTGTTCCACCAGCTCACTGGTCAGTCGCAGTTGTTTCTTACTTATTCCTCTTGAGCTGGACTTGGCCACTTGTGTAATTGCATCAGACAACAAGCCTATGCCATCCTCAGCTAAGTTAACATTGTTAGCTGATTTGTTCTCTTTCCTCTTCTTTTGTTACGGCTGATGCACCTCTTCCCATACTTTCTTGACATAATCATTAGTAGGTGTGTCGTTATATTCAGCATCCTTATCATCATCATCATCCTTGCTTCGCACACTATCATCATCATCAGATCTCAGCATTGGATTACCTTGGCGGTCGCCTCCGTCATTTCCTTTCCCATCATCTTGGTCAATACTCTGACCATTTCCTTGGAACTTTCCTTGGCCACTTTCTTGGCCATCTCCTCCCTGGTTTCCTCCTTGGTACATCTTCTCCTCGACTGGGCCACACCATTATGCTGGTTAGTCCTAGACGATTGCGTCCACATCGGCATCGGTGATCATAAACCCTTCCTGATGCACTTTATTGGTCGGGTCCTTACTTGGCTCTAGGATAATGTTATGAACACCGGCCTAAAAATTTAGAAACGTAATGTACCTTTGTACCATCGCTACCCATATTTTGTGTGACCTCCTTATAACATTGCACGGTGCCTCACCGTGCAGAAATAACTCAATGTTATTGTCAGTCTGGTGAATCTTATCCTCCTTGTTCTCCCAGAGGTTCTGATACTTTGTACCAAGGAAAAGCACTGGGACATCCATTGGCTGGTAGTCCGGTGGGTTGGACCATAGAACAAAGGAAAGAAAAATGAGTAGCCAGGAGTAGTGAAACTTACCTTTAGGTTCCTCCTGCACCTGCTCTGTATCCTCTATGAGCTCATTCAGTAGGAACTGCAACTAGCTGAATATTACTCCTTGTGCGCATTGTTCTACGATTTCTATCACCCCTGCGGTGCACTTAGCAGGTCTCATCTTGTGCAATAGCTTGTGAGACAAGATTCTAGATGCAAACCTTACCATATTGTGCTCTATGGGGGCAATGAGGAGTCCCCTACCTACGTGCTGAAGGTTTCACTTCTTCTTCATCTTTGCGGTGTCTCTATTTGGGATTAGGTATGGTGTAGGGTCTCCTCCTATCTTCGGCAGGCCCGTTATTGACAAGATGAGCTCGACATCGACAGGATAGGGTCGGTTGATCCATAAACATCCTCTATGAAAGAAGACGAGGAGCTACTTCACATATGTGGTTGCCTGTATGTTGTGCCCAAAGTGCGGCATGAGCAACAAATTTAACAAGCCTGCGCTTTTGACATCGTTGGCCCACTCTATTTCCACTAAGAGCTGGGGTGTAGGTGACTCAATCGAAACCGTAGTCATAAGGTTCCTTCTCTCCAAGACCACCTACTTGCGGGTGTTGTAATCCTCAAACTATAGCTTGGCGATCTTCGGCACTGTGTCCATCAAGAGGGGCACACTATTAGGGATCCTGGGTGTCATTAAGTTAGTGTGCTCTTTCTTCGGAAGCATCACCCTCTGTGTGTTGGCTCTCCTTGGCTGGACATATTGTGGAAAGTTCTCCTCATCCTTGGTGTTGTTGGGAACCCTATATGCAAGTTAATTAAAGCCAACATATAGAGTGTTCAATATAAATTGTCAACCTAGGGTATTTTATTTCAAAGATAATGTGCAATGTATATGCTTAAACACTAAGTAGCTGATACCGTAAATGAATTATCCTACTTTCCTGTTCATCCCAACTCATCCCAAGATCAACTTAATCTAATTTACCTTCTCAAGAATGCAGAATCACAAATACCTTCTTACAACCCTTAATCTAGAAATGAGAGGTTCAGAAAATAAACATCTAGATTTACTTTTGCAGAAATTTAAATCCTAAATTACCAAGCCATCTGAAGATCCATCTCAACTATCTTAATTCAACTTAATCTAGGAATTCAAAGTGCAGGAATTAAGTTCCACAATTATAACTTTTAAGGGATGAATTGAAAATATCTAAAGAAAACAACATTTGAAATAACTAGGGATGAACAAGGTTGTTACAACTATCACACAGTTGCATAAGAGAAAGTTAACCTACACAGTCGATTGTCACACCACACCACTGTAGTTTACAGGGAATGCAATTATTGATCATTCAAAGGAACGCATAATAAATCGATGACTATTGCAGCTACTGTAAATAAATGAATTTATCATAAGATTCATACCACACAACAGAATAAATAAAATACCTAATTAACTCAGCAATCTATGTAGGAAGGAGGGCCCAGCCTTTGCACAGAGATGCCGGAGTTGGCACACGTTAGAACGCCAAGATATGAAGAATCAAACTCCTTATAGTAAAATGGCGAGATGAACACACAACCTCTGTCACAACTTATAAAATAAAATTAATTAATCTCCAACCCCTGGCTCAGAATAGTTCCCAGTATTTATACATTCACAATCACAACTTCTATCCACTGATATCGAGCAGCCATGAAGATCTCTGATCTTCAGGCTTCCCCAATTACGATACGTTGTTACAGTTGTGGCGAGATAAAAGCAGAAAATATAGGAATGTTGTTACTTGAGCTAGCAATGAAAATCATGATCAATCTAGAATATGCTCTGTCGGTTCCAGCTACCTTTGAGCAGTGGCGCACTGTTGCATCCGAATATGTTGCATCCTGTTGCATCCACCTTTGTACAGCTTACGTGGAATAGTAACCTTTGACCGCGTTCTTTGGGAAATGATGGAATAGATGGTGATTATCTTAGCAATGAATGTCCATCCCTCTCTTGGCATGTTCAGCCTTCTACACATGTATCCTTTACATCTCGAATTATCTTTATAGAATCACCATATGTTAGCATAATTCAAGATATAGAGCCCTGATTACCACAATCATAAGTATTAATAAGGTAAGACAATAATTAACCATACCTATGTGAATTGAGGGATCAAGTGAAGGAAAACATCTGTTTGGTGTACATAATGGAGTAAGATGAGGCAAAAAAGGGTAGGTAAATGTGGTAAAAAAGGGGTCATTTCTGGGCCCAACATCTCCCCCCAACTGTCCTATTGCATGTCCCCATGCAACAACCTCCATTAGTATGAATCTGAATCTGGCATTGTACTTCATTCATGGAGAGAAGAAAAGTTATATGGGAGTTCATGCGTTCCCTGTTTTTCCAAAAATCCATTATAGGCAACCAAATATCTCCAACACTTCTTCTCTTCTGCCTTTGTCAATGAGAAGTCTTCCCTATATGGTTTTCCTGGCCACCATATGAGAGGGAATTTGAATTTGAGTCCCAGCCAATTAAATCCACATTCCTTCATGCATCCAACATATCCCTTAACCCTGGAAAGTGCATGTTTAAAATTCTTGTAACATTAGGGATCTCTATTTCTCAAGGTTGAAGAGGCAGCCTTCCATCTATGCTGGCTACCTTCCAAAGGCAATTGCTGATGCTTGGAAATCTGGCTGGCACAGGTAGAGATAACCTTTTCTTGAAGTTCCATCATTTGCTAAGTTTGTATGGGACATGAGAGTCTATGTTGATGATGAGCAAGGAGACGACGAGGAAGTTGAGGTTCACTTCGAACCGAAAGGTTAGAGTGGGACTCATTATGAGAAAATGTTTAGAAGGATATTTCCCCATGAACATGATTGCTAACAAAGGAAGCAAAAGTTCTCAGCTAAACATCACCTAAGAATGGGGTAGGATTCGAATAGCGGTCCAAGGGACAAGCTATCTCATGTAAATAAAGCTCACAAAGCAAGTCCTACTCAATAAAATCACTTGGTAGAAGTGTTTCCAGAAATTTAGCTAAGGTAGCTATTTCATAAGGTCTTCCTTATTTTACAGATTTAAGTTTGAACCAAATGAACTGCTCAAATAAAAACATAAGGTAAGAGGAGGATGGGACTCTGATACCCAACAATTCCTGAGAAAGAGTACACAGCTGATGTTTTTCCACCTGCATGGATTTGAACTTTTTCAGCTCCTTCTGTATCTCTTCCCAACAGAGTTTCTGTGTAACGTCCTCGACCCTCCGACCGACGAAGAGGATGCTACCATACCATTAACTATCCAGGAAACTAGCCCCATGAACATGTACATACATAAAAACTAAAATCCTTTGAAGTAAAACATGTAGAGATGCATAATTAATCAGGATAAAGCGGAAGCAAAACATACATTCAGGTATTCAACATGTTCATCATAATTCATTAAACATCAAATATAATTCTAGAGATTGAACACAAGATTACTTATCTTATGAAGAACTTGTCCCGCAACCAGCTACGTCGTTGCAATGTTCCACCCAACCATAGACCAGTGTGCTCCTTAATCTCTCAGCAACACTGCCACCCCCAAGCCGGGCATGATTCCCCAAGGAATAAGGAACTAAGGAGGCTCACACATAACCAAAGGTACAAAAAACAGCCAAGCCAACACAGTTGGGTTTACCAGGCCATCAAGGAGGTGGGAAAATCTGAATGCTAAGCTGGTGGGATCACTGAAGAGCTAAGGGCACCTACACCAGAACTAGCCTGCCTTCTAGGACACCCACACACACCCAACACAAGGAATCTATCCCTTCTATGCTACATAGTCCCTCAGGCCCTGAATTCTCTTCCAGTGCTATTCAGGGGTTGTGGAGAAGAAAGCCATCCCTCTAGCTCTGTTTATGAGGCTCCCAAACACACCAGGTTTATCAAGCATACCAAGCCTTCATTCCCACTCCAACATAGTCCAAGGACCAACCACTACATACACGTAGAAAAACAAGAAATTCACGGCTCTGGGGAAGAAAATCAAACACCATAGAACAACCGAGGTGACAATTTAGGTAATACATAGCCCTGACTGGGAAATTCGATTCCTGAGTCATTCTTGGCCCTATCGTGGCCAAAACGACTCAATAAGAACCCACAACAAACTGAAATCATGGGGAAACCAATGACAATCGATTTCTCAGCTACGTGAGGAAAGAAAAACAACCCATGTGGAGGTGCATTCCAAGCTTGCGTGTGACTATAAAATGTCCAGGAACCCCAATCGTAAATGAGAACCCACAACAACCCAAAACATGAATGGCACATACACAAGAAAATCATGAATGCCATAAAATGGCTCTCCTAGCTCTCTGCGTGAGGAAACAATGAAGAATGGAGTCATGGTGCTTCCCCTGCCCATGTGAGGGTGAATGAGTCTACTGGTGGAGTGTGCATGTGGGAAAGGATTGACAGTCCTGCCATACACCACTACCCAGCAATAACTACCCAACTAACATCAGAGGATTTTAATTTGGTAGTTGACTGGTTGAGACAAGGAAAGGTGAGTAAGTTAAAAGGGTGGGTGACAACTAAATTGGTTTAACAGCTAAAACTTGGATTTTCCCCATTGGCTCAAGTTTTAATAATTCTCCCTTCTTATCCTTAGGAAAAATCATGCCCTTTTCATTATGGTTGCATTGACATAGTTGGTTGGGGTTCATTTTAATTAAAATGCATAATTACATGATTCTAAAATTAATATGTGCCAGATAGCACGATATACCATCGGCAACGATTTCAATCGCTGAAACATAAAACAACCAAATCGATGGTGGGGATTTTGCCTTTATATCCACACCACGATTAATTACAATATATACATCATATACATTTAATGCAAACAGGGTCAAAACCGGGGTGTTACATTCTAGAACATGAGTTCTTCTGCCCATCTTTCCTTTAATTCCCTGATGGTCTTCCTATGTTCAACAAGAGAAACCATCCCTTCTTTGAACCTCTCCACCTGACTCCTTCACTTCCTCACTTCTATTCTTGGGATTGAGAGCTCTTTTGTTAGCCTCTGGATTCCTTCATCTTCAGCATGATCTTCATTATCAGAATCCAAATTGACAAAATTTTGAGGAATTTGAATCCATACCTTATCATTTGATGTTCTAATTTGAACATCCTATACTGCCTGCATGGGTACTTCTGTAATAACTTTTGGGGGTGTTGGTTCGTGTGTAACAACATCCTCTCCTTGGAATTATCCTATAGAAATTTCAACTTGTGTAGGTGCCTCTAAAACAACTTCCATGGAAGTTGGTTCTTGTGTAGTAGCATCCCCTCCTTGGAGTTCTCCTGCAGCAACCTCAGCAGCCAATTGTGAAGGTGTTGGTTCTTGTGTGAAAACCACTTCCTAAATTTCAATGTCCACATCTACCTTATTGTCAGCTGTAGTTTTGATAGGGAGATGCAAGGCTACCGGTTCTTATGTATCAGATCACTGCTCTTTTATTTCTTCATGCTACTTAGGTTGTGCTTGAGTTACTTCCATGTTTTCTGCACTATGGAGCTGTTCTTCGAGAATTTAAGTATCCCCCGAGGACCATGATTTCATTTTTCATCCTATCGTAAATCCAAATTAGGGATTATATCCATCTCAGGATTGATTTCTTCTTGCTACATGAGAATCTCCACAGAAATTTCTGGGGATTTTGGTTCTTATGTGACAACATCCTGGTCAACTTCATCATTATCCTGCTGCTAGGATTCCATTTTTATTAATTTTGTGCCTCGAGACAGTTTAGGAGTCACATCATAGAATTCTTTGTTAAAATCAGGAATGTTTTCAGTCTCTTGTTCATCTCCCCCAATTTGGGTGGCAACTTCAAAAAGAATGTTCGTGGGTGTTGGTTCTTATGTATTAGTACCCTGTTTATCTACTGCTTCCAATTGCTGTGGTATCTCTTGGGGAGCTTCATTGTCCTTCCAATCAGATTGTCCCAGGAGCACTTTTGTTTCTTCTATTGGTTGTGACTGTACTTTCTCATTTTCTCCCTTTTCTGTACTAGAGATCATTTATGCATCCCTCACCTCCACTTCTTGTCTTTGTTCTTCCTCAGCTGCTAGTACAGGTTGTTGTGTCACAAAAGCACAAACTATGACTTTGTAGCCTGATTGGTTAAAGATTTCCCCACACACAAGGCAGACCACTCTCTCTTCCTCCTCACCTCCTTCAGCAGGAGGTGATCCTTCTAATCAATCTGCAGCTTCAACCAGTGTGTACAGCTTCCTTTCTACCTACTTCCTGCATGCTTCCTTCCAATTTTGTGGTTCTTTCCAAAGTGTCTATACTTCTTCTTTCAATAGACCATTTTCGTACAAAAGTCCCTCAATTTGAGGTTCTTCTGTAGTCGGTTTCTATGAGGCATCATTTTCTTTGGGTCTCAGAATGGGGAATTCAATTTGTGCTTCTAGGGTTTCCCATCTTTCCTGTGCTGCTCCAGCTGCTGTAACTGACCTGGTTCTTTTTATTCTTTTGGTAGTGATGCATGTACCTCTTCTTTTGATCTCCTTATTTTGTTTTGTGGTGCAAGAATATCCATATTTGTAGCTGATGTGGAAGGGATATCTTCTACCTCAGCGTTTTCATGTTCTTCTTCAATCAGAGTTCCCCCCCATTCAGGGGAAGATTCAATGGTCAATAACTCTTCGTTTCCTTCTGTTATTGTGGCTCTAACATCCTCGGATTTAGCTATCGCAGCATCCAATGTTGCTCTAGCTTCAGCCTCTGCTATTAGAGCTTCCACATTATTTAATCTTTCCCCAAGGTTTCCTCTTGCATTTTCCTCCAATCCCTGTGCTTGGTCTTTTGACTGATCATCCAATCCAGTCTCATCTCCCCCCTCCCCCAACTAAATTGGAGGGACTCCAGTCCTCCTGTTTCTCCTCACCTCCCCCAAACTGTACATTTGCATGCTCCTCTTGGATTTGAACAACCCCCAAGAGTACGGGTACTTCTACATCTGCCTCTATTGGAACGCTAGGAAAAAGGGTATGGTTTCCTGGCTTATTTGAATTTGACCTGTGAATTGCTCCCAAGTTTGGTTCCTTTGAGCTAAGGCCCTTAAGATTATTAATTTGACTAGGCCATGGTGGGTAATGGAGGAGTTTGGATGCTTGGTTGTTCTGACAAACCTCGCCATATGGTGTAGGTCTTTAAATAGATAAAATGGACTATTCAGTAAGGCCCTATGGTGTAGATGAGACAATAGAGGAAGTTCAGAATAATAAACAATCTGATACCTACCTTCACAAGTGATTTACTTTTTGAGGAAGATTTCTACCTGATCCCATGGCCGATGCAGTGATTGTAACACTATCCCTCACCTTGACTGACAAATTTGTTCCCCCTCTATTAGAAAATCATGTACTACAGTAGCATTGGTGGTTCTTCGACCAAACCAGGCTCTTCCCACCAGGGATGATTTTAAGGAACCATACTTATTTAAAAGTGTATAAATGTTGGCGAATATTACCAATTCTTAAAACACCAACTATAAAATGATTGGTGATATTTTTCAAAAAATATTTTAATTTCCAAGGATTTTATATCGTTTATATAATAATTTGGCAATTTTTTGGGTGAAAAAATTTTACCCCATAAAAATTGGGCGAAACAGGGCTTCAAAAAATGCAAAATGGTGAATGTTTTTTGGGAGAAAAACATGGAAAAATAGCCCACTGGGCTAAAATTAGCCCCTAAAATCATCCATGCTTCCCACCTGAGGAAGGGCGATGACTTCAGCCACTATTGCTTCAGAGACTTCTATATCTAAGCCCCTAACCTATGAGTGGGTTTCTATAATATTTAAGGAAAATTGTAGAGATGTCTCTTGATGGAACCCATTCAGGCATTGGAAGATTTCAGTCCAGCCCGCAGCTTCAAAAATAGCGAAAACTTCAGCATTTATTCTCAATTCTTGTGTATTTGGAGGTTTGTGCCAAGCTGGGATACCCATGTTTGTTTGAATTCTAAATTCTTTATCAGTCCCATAGATTGCAGGTCTCAACACTAGAGGTTAAAGGACACAGTATGCATCAACATTTGAGAGTGGAGTTGGGCAAATTCGGAAATTTAAGAGCATGGAGATGTTTGGAAAATTTATCCCAAATTAGGAAAGGTGGCGGTTATTAGATAAGCTTAAATGGCCATTAAGTCATATGAGTGAACAATTAACAGTATGTGGGTGTAATAATGGGCACAAAAAGGAAGGCATGATTAATTCTGTCAAATCTAGTTAACGCTTAATCAAGTAGATAATTAGAACCATACGTTCGTAAATATGCTATGAACCGTGACCCTTGAGGATAATAAAGCATGTGAAGTGCAGCCATTTAAATTTGAACATTATTGCAAGCACGCTGTCATGAAATTTTCTCTTAGTGTACCAAAACCATCTTGTCAATCCTGCTGGAAACATAATGAATGCTGTGAAGTAATTCGCAATCGTTGGCAGCAGGAATTCTGGCCAGATCTAGAGGAGTCATGAACCAAAATTGCAAAGAGTTATGATAATATTGGGGGAGTCATAGCTGCGAGCCATAGAAAAATCAACCAGTTTGGTGGAGTCGCAGCCGTGAATCATAGAAAAATCAGCCAATTTTGGTGGAGTTGCAACTGCCGAAAAAGGTAAAAATGGGAAAAATTTAAACAGAGTTGTAGCTGCCGGAAAAGGTAAAAATGGGCAAAATTGAAACGGAGTCGTAGCTTCGTGGGATAGAAAAACACATTAGGTTATGATGTTGGAGATCTGGATAAACGAAAAAATAGGAAAGGTTTTACAGTGTTGCAGCTGTATAGAACGGGAAAAAGGGCGTTATTTTACAGTGTTGCAGCTGCGTCAAACGGGAAAAAGGGAGTTATTTTACGGTGTTGGAACTGTGCGGAACGCAAAAAAGCATGTTATTTTACGGTGTTGCAGTGTTAGGTAGATGAAAAAATAGACAAATATTTACGGTGTTGCAGCTGCGTGGAATGGAAAAAAAATTGTTTTTACGGTGTTACAGCTGCAGGTAAATAGAAAAATAGGCAATTTTTATAGCAATCGTAGCTCTGATTGACTGTTCACTATTTATTTTAAGGAGTTTTCTTCTGAAGCAGGAAGTTACAAAAGGACACCCCTGGCCATTAGGCCCGATCATCACCATTTCTCCTCATGTACATCCCTGCACATATTCTTAAAAAAAAACGGATTAAGCTCAAAGGAAAAATAAAAATAATAATAAAAATATCAATTTATTTATGTACAAAAAATTATGTAGGAATCACAGCGATTGTCTAAAGATTGACAGGGGCAGAGAAAGATTCTCGCCCTTGTTCTAACTGGTATTCCAGATCAGCTACAATCTGTGAAGTGAATGCGTCCTTCGAAATGGGCTTATGGTACAGTCGCATCCTCTGACCATTAGCAAATAATGGTGCATGATTCTCATCTATGGTAACTAGGTGGACTGTACCATTATCAAATACTCTATCTACTAGGTATGGGCCCAACCATCTTGTGCATAACTTACCCTTGAAGTCCCTTTTGAATCTTGAATCATATAATAATGCTCATTCTCCTTCACAGAAGACTTTCTTTTTGATGAATCGATCGTGCCAATTGGATCTCTGTTGCTGAATTAAGACTGTTTGATCCACATCATCTAAATGTTTCTCATCATTTTCATTCAATTAATTCAATCTTCTCCTCTGGGCTTCAGTTGCATCTAATTTTACCTGCATAACTGTCTTCAAGGTCTTGATTTCAAATTCAATGGGGAAGACAACACCTTTTCCATACACCAATTCATAAGGAGAGAAACCTGTAGTATTGCGCCAAGTAGTACGATATTCCCACAATGCTCCCGAAAGTCTATCAGCCCAGTCTCTACAATGGCATCTAATTGTTTTGGTAAGGATGGATTCAATAACTTTGTTAGTGCTTTACACCTGGACATTGGCCTGGGGATGGTATGGTGACGCTATCCAGTGCTGAATATGGTACTTCCGTAGCAAAGCTTCAAATTGATGCAACACAAACTGAGGTCCTCCATATGTAACCACTTCCTTGGGTACTCCAAAAAGGGTAAAGATTTCACCATACAGGAAATCGATTACAGCCTGGTCATTGGATTTCACCAAAGCCACAACTTCTACCCATTTTGTCATGTAGTCAGTACAAACCAAGATGTAGGCTTTCTTCCTGGAATGAGGGTTGATAGGGCCAAGAAAATATAAGGCCCATATGTTAAAAGGTTCAACGACCAACTGTGGTTGAAGAGGCATTTGATCCAATCTATTAGGTTGGCCCATCCTCTGGCAGCTGTCACAAGACTAGACATATTTTTTTGCATCCCTGAAAAGTGTCGGCCAATAGTAGCCCATTCTCAGAACCTTATGACTTGTCCTCCTATCTGCAAAATGTCCCCCACAAGGCTTGTCATGGTAGGCCTTCAGAATATGAAATATTTAATCTTCTCTTACACATATTCTGATCTCAAGACCAGGGCCTATGTAGAAGAGATGACCACCTATCCAACAATACCCGGCACTTTGTTGAATGATTTTCCTCTTTTCTCTTTTTGAAAAATGTGCGGGAAGCTTCCCTGCAACCAAGTAGTTAGCGACATCTGCATACCAAGAGGAATGAGCTGAAACTGCAAATAAGTGCTCATCTAGAAAAGAGTCCTCAACAGGAAGATTATCATCACTATTAGTAAAACAAGATAAGAAATTAGCGACAACATTTTCTTTTCCAGGTCTGTCTATAATAGTGATATCAAATTCCTGTAATAATAATAGCCATCTAGTTACCCGAGCAATTGTAACAGGTTTATTCATTAGATACTTGATGGTTGAGTGGTCGGTGTGCAAAAAGGTGGGATATCCAGTGATGTAGTGTCTAAAATTGTTAATGGAGTAAACAATGGATAAAGAATCCTTCTCGGTGACAGTATAATTAAGTTCAGCAGGGGCTAAGTTTTTTCTAATGTAATAGATTGCATAAGGTGCTTGACCATCCTACTGTCCTAAAACTGCTCCAGTGGCAGTATCAGAGGCATCTAAAGAAATGTGAAAAGGAAGGGCCCAATTGGCCCCCCTTAGGATGGGAGCTCTAGACAGCTTCTCCTTAAGTTTAACAAATGTTGTCTCGCATTCCTCATTCCAAATAGATTGCACATCCTTCATTAATAATGAAAACAAAGGAGAGGCAAGTTTGGAAAAGTTTTCTATAAATCTTCTGTAATAACTAGCATGCCCTAAGAAACTACGCACTTCTTTCTGAGTTCCAGGAGTGGGTATATTTTGTATTACCCTAATTTTAGAGGGATCTACCTGGATTCCATCAGCAGAGATAAAATTCCCCAACACTACCCCTTCACTCATCATCATATGGAACTTTTAAGTGCTCAAAGATAGCTGGGTATGCTCATAGCGTGTTAAAACATTTTCCAAATTTTTCAATGCTTCTTCAAAGTCCTTGCCATAAGGAGTAAAATCATCCATGAAAATTTCCATACTATCATTAACCAATTCTAAAAAGATGGCGATCACAGCTCTCTAAAATGTGGCTTGTGCATTGCATAAGCCAAAAAGAAGAACCCTGTATGAAAAAGTTCTGAGGGATAGGTGAAGGTGGTTTTATCCTGGTCTTCAAGAGCAATCTGGCTTTGATTGTACCTGCTAAACCCATCTTAGAAGGAGAAAAAATTCTTCCCAGATAAGGTGTCAAGTACTTGATCGATGACAGGCAGGGGAAAGTGATGTTTCTATGTTGCCTTATTCAGCTCTCTATAGTCCACACAGACTCTCCATTTACCATTATTCTTGGGTACTATCATGAGTGGAGACACCCACTTGTTTTTTGAGATGGGATATATAAATCTTGCTTCCAATAGTTTTTGAATTTCTTCCTTTACTATGTCCCTAAGATTTGGGTTCATTCTTTGTTGAGGCTGGCACACAGGCTAGGAGTCACTTTTGATATAAATGTGGTGGGTGCACAGATTAGAAGGGATGCCCTTCATGTCTATGTACTCTAGGAAAATGCCCCCTTATGTTTTTTTAAGAGAGTGATTAGGCGTTCCTGTTCATCTGGACCAAGACTGGGATTGATATTCAGGGTTTTTCCAGACTCTATCTCAACAGGAACACTTTATGAATTTTTCAACACTGGAACTATGTGAGTATCACTAACTAATGTCTCCTCTGTGATATTTTCTTGTTCTTCTTCACCTAGAGTGGCATTCAGGATCTGATAAATTTTCTTGTCGATAGAAGTGGGTTCATGATGAAATTATTAATAGCATCGTCTTCAGTTTCATCTTTAAAATTCAAGGCCTTCCCTATCGTTAATAATGGATGAGCGCCCTCCTCTTCCTCTGGCTTGATCCATAATGGATTTTCAGCTTCTAGACCCGACCGAGCTGGAGGATAGAGAGTGAGGTTCTTTATCTCGTTTCCATCTGATATGGTCATAGGCCCAGACCGACAGCTGATGCAAGCATAAGTTGTAGCTAACCAGGGCCTTCCCAGGATCAATGGGTGTCCTCTTAGCTACAACTTAGGTTGTAAAACCAAGAAGTCAGCAAGATATTCCCATGAATAAAATGAGATAACAAGGTCGTCCAATATTCCTTCTGGTTTAATAGTAGACCTATCCGCAAGTTCTAAAATGGTAACAGTTGGCCTGAGATTAGTGAGCCTGAGTTTCCTTACAGTTTCAATGGTCATGACGTTAATTGTTGCGCCTAAATCTACAAGTACGTTGGGTATCTGTGTGCTCCCAATATGCACAATGACACTGGGATTCCCATGATTGTCGTATTTGGCCAAGAGAGTTTTTCCCATTATTAATTCAGATAATTTCCCTATGACATGAACAATAGGAGGATCCCTGGGTTTTCTTCCTGGTTTCCTTGTACACAGATCCCGAACGGTTCTGGCATAGATAGCCACATCATGAAGGACCTGAAGGAGTGGAATTTTTACATAGAGGTTTTTTAACTCTCCTAAGAGGTTAAATTGAGGTTGTCCCACTGCCTTCGGTAGTATTAATCTTTTAAGGTATGGTGGTTCCCTAACCAATTGTGTAGGCTTTGTGTCGATAGGTGTTTCTTCTTGTGTTTCAGCTGATATCTTGGTAGGATTTTTCAGCGTCCTCAATATTGGATAAGTACTATTGGTTCATCCTTTCTTCAGGCACAGAGGATGGACCATCCTCAATGACCAAAGGCTCCATTACCCTCCCTGATCGTAAGCAGATGTCATTATAGGGAAATGGAGTAATGGAGTAAGCGAGCATGTTGGTAGTCTCAAATTGATGGACTGATTTTTTATTTGGGCTGGGGTTAGGTTGACTAGGTAGCTATGGTTGTAGAGGCACATTGGGGACAACAGTATTCTAGAGTTGCAGCTGGGACTACTGATACTACTGATAAGGATGAGGATATTGTTGAGAAGGATACGATTGATGAGAAAATGTTTGTTGTGGAAAATGTTGAGGAGGTTGGTTATGGGGAAATTGGTTCCCTGGATGTAAGTTCCTCCATCCGGGAGACCAAGAATTTTGTTGGTTTGGTGGTTGTGTCCAAGAGTTCCAGGAGTTAAAATTTTGCATCAGAGGCTAAGAGGGATACCATTAATGGTTGGAATAAGATGAAGGGAATTGTGTATTCATGTGCTACATATTATTCCAATTATTCATGTTATTCGAAAATGGAAATGAGTCTGGAGTCATACCTTGATCTCAAGGCTTCCAAGGCTTTTTTTGTGCAATAAAGTAGGTTGGTTCCACATATGGAGTTGATTTCTATAGAAATTCCTTCACCTGAGGTAGTGAAGGGAATTATTTTGTGTCATGGTTTAGCTCACAAAGATGACACACTTCTACCTTATTGAGTGGGCACTCCTTCAGAGGATGGTTCTTCCTACATTTAGGGCAGAATATACCAAGTGTGATATCTTCTACTTCTTGTTTCTACTTTTCCCTTAGGACATCTATTTCTGAGGAGATGGAGCTCATCATTTTTGTCTTGAAATTTTCGAGGCGATTGCCTATTTCTACCCAGGTGGCTCCTCCATTAGATGAATTCTGTGTTCTGTCGAAGACATCTCATTCTAATTTATCCCATTTGTCCTATTTGTTGTTCCTAGAAGATCCCCTGGAATACCTTTTGCATAGTTCATCAATCTTTTCAAAGGACTCCTTTGAGATATCCCCCTTTCCTAATAGGTTCAACATGTCTAGGCAGTCATCCCTAATCCCACAAAGTAGGATTATTTTGAGCACATATAACCCATATTAGTCTGTTCAGCTCTCTGCACATTGTATAAAATCCTTTCAACAAAATATTCCAGGATTTCATTATCCCTTTGTACCATTTTAAACAGTTCTTCTCTCTTATCTTTGGTATTGCAATACTCCTGATATTTTTCCAGGAACACCTGTTTCATCCGGTCCCAGGTGGTGACACTTCCCCCACCCAGGCTCATGAACCAATGTAATGCATTGTCCTTTAGAGTAGCAGGAAAAAGTTTCAGCTTCTATGCATTGGTGGTGTAGTCATAGCTACAACAGAGGATGTCAAATTCAAAAAGAAATTCATCTGGATCCTCTGCTGTTTTTCCATTAAAACAAGGCAACAGCGATGGTGATATATTTTTCATGGGGGCTATTCCCTCTGGCTGTTGAATTGGGAACTGGAGTGTAGAAACTGTCCCTTCAGGCGGGGAGTTACCCTCA
The DNA here is from genome assembly GCA_001517045.1 of Pseudotsuga menziesii. Taxonomy (NCBI): domain Eukaryota; kingdom Viridiplantae; phylum Streptophyta; class Pinopsida; order Pinales; family Pinaceae; genus Pseudotsuga; species Pseudotsuga menziesii. The sequence goes on along the minus strand of LPNX010098175.1, from coordinate 105,372 downwards.
TGATGCTGATTTTCACCCATTGCTTCTTTGTGATCTTCTGGATCGCATCTGTTGTTCATGTCTTCTTCTACTTTATCCTCTTCATGCTTCCACTGATCGTTAAATTTTTTATGGAACCATGTCCACTCCTCTTTTGTCACAACCTTCCCGTTAATGTGATATATCAAATCTTGGTTAGCTGATCCCGCAGTACTAACTCTGTCTTCCTCCATATGGATACTCGAGGTTGTTGCAGCTTCTCCTGTGTTCTCCACTATGGAAACTAATGCTGCCACTCCAAGGGTAATCGGGCTTCTTCTGACAGGTGATTACTGATGGTGAGCCCTAGTAGAAGAATTGGTCCTATCAACCAAATCGTCAATGAATCTCCTTCTTCCCAATGCTAGATTTCATCCACGACCTTGACCACCTAAAATGTTAGTATTCTGTGGGGTTCTGGGATTTATAGGAATGTCACGCTGTACCCTTCTCATATTCATGCACCCCAAAACATGCAAACTTAAAAACTGAAGAAAACTGAATAGATATAGCTACTGGATACAACTACTATGGTGTCTAATAATTATCTTTCCCTGGCAACGACACCAAAATGTTGGGCACCCTATATGCAAGTTAATTAAAGCCAAAATACGGAGTGTTCAATATAAATTGTCAACCCAGTGAAGTATTTTATTTCAAAGATAATGCACACTGTATATGCTTAAACACTAAGTAGCTGATACTGTAAATGAATTATCCGACTTTCTTGTTAATCCCAACTCATCCCAAGATCAACTTAATCTAATTTACCTTCTTAAGAATGCAGAATCACAAATACATTCTTACAACCCTTAATCTAGAAATGAGAGGTTTAGAAAATAAACATCTAGATTTGATTTTGCATAAAGTTAAATCCTAAATTACCAAGCCATCTGAAGATCCATCTCAACTATCTTAATTCAACTTAATCTAGGAACTCAAAGTGCAGGAATTAAGTTCCACAATTATAACTGTAAAGGGATGAACTGAAAATATATAAAGAAAATATCATTTGAAAGAACTAGGGATGAACAAGATTGTTACAGCTATCACAGAGTTGCATAAGAGAAGGTTAACCTACACAGTCGATTGTCACACCACACCACTACAGTTTATAGGGAATGCAATTACTGAACATTCAAAGGAACACATAATAAATCGATGACTGTTGCAGTTACTATAAAAAAATGAATTTATCATAAGATTCACACCACACAACAGAATAAATAAAATACCTAATTAACTCAGCAATCTCTGTAGGAAGGAAGGCCCAAACTTCGCATAGAGATGCTGGAGTTGGCACATGTTAGAATGCCGAGATCTGAAGAATCAAACTCCTTGTATTAAAATGGCAAGATGAAACACGACCTCTGCCACAAATTATACAATAAAATTAATTAATCTCCAACCCCTGGCTCAGAATATTTCCTAGTATTTATACATTCACAATCAAAACTTCTATCCACTGATATCAAGAAGCCATGAATATCTCTACAGAGATCTTCAGACTACCCGAATTACGATACGATGTTACAGCTATGGCAAGATAGAAGCAGAAAATATAGGAAGGCTGTTACTTGAGCCAACAATGACAATCATGATCAATCTAGAAGATGCTTCGTCGGTTGCAGCTACCCTTGAGTAGCGGTGTACTGTTTCATCCGAATCTGTTGCATCCTGTTGTAGCCACCTTTGTACAGCTTGTGTGGAATAGTAACCTTTGACCGTGTTCTTTGGGAAACAATGGAATAGATGGCGATTATCTCAGCAATGAATGTCCATCCCTCTCTTGGAATGTTCAGCCTGCTACACTTGTATCCTTTACATCTCGAATTATCTTTATAAAATCACCATATGTTAGCATAATTCAAGATATAGAGCCCTTATTACAACAATAATAAGTATTAATACGATAAGACAATAATTAACCATACCTGTGTGAATTGAGGGATCAAGTGAAGGAAAACATCTGTTTGGTGTACATAATGGAGTAAGATGAGGCAAAAAGGGGTAGGTAAATGTGGTCTAAAAGGGGTCATTTTTGGGCCCAACAGGCGTTACTAGCTTCTTTGCGTGGTGGTGAGTCTAGTTCGTCCTCCATAGGTATCTCTTCATGAACATTCGACTTATTATTCGAAGGCTTTGGCACCCTTCCTAGCTGTGCAGAAGTTCTTGGAGTATCTCTATCCAAGATGAAAGATGTTGATCCTGCAATTGGGGTAGCTGTGGGCGGATTCTGAATAGGGTTCAGTGTAGGGCCCGAACCAGGGGGTGGGATAAGGGTTGAACTGACCATAGGGGCAGTTTGCTATCTTGTTCTCACCATTGATTCTAGTTATGGTTCCTGTTCCGGTTGATGTACCTTAGGTGATTCGATTTCCTCTTCAATTGGACACTAATGGGAGCCCAAGTTCTTATCAATCATGTGGGATTCTCAGTTGACGCATTCCTCATCAATTCAACTACTCGAGTTGTGATTTGTACCTATCAGGGTAGTTATGGTAGTTATGATGAGGACAACTGATGGGACCAAAAGCATGTCGTCATTCTCCTTGTATATCATCGAATTAATGACGCTTAGCTATCACAACCACCTCAATATTTGTCAGATATCCATGTAGAAAGGATGACTTAACATCCATGTGATGCACCTCCCAGTGCTTGGATGCTGAAATTGCCAAAACAAGGCGGATGGAGTCCATTTTGCAACCGGTGCAAAGGTCTCATGGTAGTCCACTCCTTGGACCTGAGAGAAACATTTTGCTACCAACCTTGCCTTATATTTTTAGGTGCTTCCATCAGCAGCAACCTTTGTCTGAAACACCCACTTGCATTGAACCAATTTCCTTCCTGGAGGAAGACAAACTAGCTCCCAAGTAGTGTTTTTCTGAAGAGAATTCATCTCTTCATCCATGGCAACTTGCCATATCGAATCATTCCGAGCATGGTAGTAAGATTTTGGATCTGAACTAATCATCAAATAGCAAGTTTTGGACAGAAAATTATCAGAACAAGAGAGCGAAATACATTCTCTTTGGAAATCAGACCGGGTTCTCCTTGGATCATCCGAATTTCCAATGTTGTCTCCTGCAGAGGAGAGTGTCTGTTGGGCCCATGTAGGACAATGATTTTGCACTTCAGGTTCTGATTCAGCATATAATTATTTCTACACACTGATATCAGAAATCAGAGGATCCAAATCAGGGTCATCACCCCCAATTTCATCATCCAAATATTCAGTAGAATAGGAAGGAAATTTAGCAATTTTCTCCTTCACTAGTTCCACCTTATGAAGAGGCTCATCGAACTTGACACTTCTCTCGATGATGATCTGTTTGGTATTGATAGCCAATAGCTTGAATCCTTTAGATTCATTAGGATACCCAATAAACAAACATTCTATGCTTTGTGGTTGCAAAGCCCTTCTTTTATCAAGCGGAATCTGGGCCCATGCAGTGGACCCAAACACCCGTAGGTTCGACACATCCGGCTTGTGTCCAAAGTATGCTTCGAAAAGAGTCTTTCCTTTCACGGATGAGTGTGGCACCCTATTCTAAATGTATGCTGCAGCATGCATGGCTTCATCCCACAAATTTGCAGCAAGCTTCTTTGACTCCAACATACAAGTGGTCATCTCCTTCAGAGACTGGTTCTTCATTTCCGCTACTTCATTTTGCTGGGGAGTGTAGGGAATTGAATGCTGGACCTGAATACCAATTTGGGAGAATATGTACAGAAAATAATTACTGACATACTCCCCTCCATTATCAGATCTCAAGATCTTGATCTTAAGCCCAGAGGCATTTTCAATCAAGGCCTTCAATAAAGAAATTTTTTCACATACTTCTGATTTCTTTTTGAGAAAGAAAACCCATGTATACCTTGAAAAATCATCAATAAAAGCAAGGAGGTACCTTGATCCATTCATGGATGTGACAGGCATTGGACCACTGGTATTAGGATGTATCAGACCCAATATTCTTGTAGCTCGGTTTTCCTTCCCCCGATCGAGCTTGTGCTCAGGGTGTTTTCCAATCACACAACCCTTGCAGACTCCCGTGGTTGCCTTGATGACCGGGAGGCCTTCAACCATGGAGTTTTTTTGTAAATGCTGAAAATATTTGAAATTAAGATGGCCAAACCTCTCATGCCACAGCCTACTAACCTCATTTCCATGAGTTAACAGAGGAGTGGGCTTTACATCCGCAACAAAGTGAAAGAACTCATAGGTTTTTGCATGATGATTTGCAAGGCCTTTTGCAATGAGTTTCCCGGATGCAATTTCTGTTATCTCAACATAATTTGGGTTGAAAGAGACTCTCTTAGGAATTCTTGTATGTGTCAATTGATGGACACTAAGGAGATTTGCTGCTAGAGACGGTACATACAAAACATTAGAGAAAAAACCATTTTCAAGATCTACAATACCTTGTCCTTCGAAAATGATGGTGGAGTCATCTCCCATGTGGATGGGGATGGATTTGCCGGTCTCCAAGGATGAAAAGGAGTCTTTTTCAGCCATCATGTGATTCAAAACTCCAAAGTCAATCAGCAATGCTTTGGACTTCGAAGTGCTTTCCATGAGGGCATGACCTTTCTCATGCTGTGGTTCCCGATCTTGGTGATCTCTCCTCTGAAATCTCTCCATAAAATTGATGTGATTCCTCTCAAGGAGAGCGGTTGCTTCATCAAGATTTTTCTTCATGCATCCATGTTCAGGGTGAAAACCCTTCCCGCAGTAAGAACACTTGACTTTTTCTTTCCCATTGTGCCCTTTTCCTTTGTTCTTCCTTGAGCCGAAAGATTCATCATGCTACTGGTTTTCAACTCTAGGCTTGGGAGAATCAAATTTAGTTTTCTAATTTTTTTGTTGCTTTCCTTTACCCTTCAGATCTTTGGGCCCTGAGACATGGAGGGCTTGATCACGGGAAGATCGGATGATCCCCATCTGGACAAGCTTTTCATGTTCATTTGTTAGGGACTCAATGAAGGCAATGAGTGTAGGCATATTCCATCCAGGGGTTGTGAGCTTCCCCGCACAGAATGTAGAAACAAAAAATGAATAATCAGCCCCAAGTTTGGAGAGAATGGAAAGGAGGAGCTGATCATCCTCCTTCTCCACATTGCATTGATTCATGAGTAAAACAGTATGCTTGAACCTTGTAAAGAAATCATTCAGAGTCTTGAAATTGGAAGGTTGGAGAGACATGAGTTCATTTTTGAGCTGGTAAACCCTCAAGTCATCATGCTTTCTGTATAGAGATTCCAATTTGTCCCATATTTCTTTCGATGTCTTCAAATCCGTAATATGGAAGAGCAGGTCTTGGGAAATAGAGAGGCACAAGAAACCGAAGGCTTCATCCTTCTTGTTCAAGAATCTCGATTTTTCTACGACAGATCCAGGCTCAACTTCAATGTCCATGGTGACTCTAAAAAGTCCTTTGGAGTGCAATTGAATCTCCATATCACTTTTCCATGAGTGGAAATTGTATGGAGTCAAGAGATTTGCTGAGGAGGGCATCTAGATTGTGCTGTAGCAAATGCTTCACCTGTAGAAACCTGAAAATCAAAACAGAAAGGGAAAAATAAGGTCAAATAGCCTACACATTCTAGGCTTTCATCACACCCAGCATAGTCAATCAAACAAGCTTGATCAACAAGTTCTTTACTTGGTATATTGAGTGGTAAGCCTTGGCTTCTCTTACAGTGCTAGAATTTTGACCTATTGCTCACTTTTCATGGAGAAATATGTCAAAAAGCTTGTTTTTGAGAGATAGATCTTTTGATATGCTGTATGCTCTGATACCATATTAATCTTGCACATTGATCTAGGAACAAATAATCAATCTCATCAACAAATAATCAACAAATAACTCAGAAATGGTGTTAATCGGAACCGAAATCGATTTCCTCTCTGTATATTTAATAAATAATGAAATGGTTACAATAACAATGTCAAGAAATAGCTTGAATGAGTGAGGAATTAGAATACCTAAGGAGGTAATTCAAAATCAATAAGTGAGTCTAGCTTAACTGACTCTAAACCATTGGTTCACACTCAGTTAACCACTGGACCAAAACCCTAATTGACTCACCAAACCCTAACTGAAGTCGGAGTGTAATAAATGACTGAATCTCAATTGAAGGAGATCAAACACATGTCATAGTAAGCCAACCATCAAGTGCTAGTGCTCCATGACTTCAATGAACCCCGATGAGGTTAACTGAAGCTGAACTGATCATCAGAAGTTGTTGGAGGTGCCCCTTTTGACTCCATATCATTAAATAATAATAAATAATCATTAAATAGTATATTTAATGAGAGGAGGCACCTTAACTGACTGGTTGAACTGATTGTAACCACCAGTTAGCAATTAGGTGCATTAATATCACTCAGATCACCCTCGAAGTGCTCTAGTTAGCCTCCTTGACTGTAGGAGAAGGCTAAGTTAGACTCCTTGACTGTAGGTAGGTGTGGGTGTGACTAGATGATGGCAATTAATGCTCCACTGATGTCAATTATACTTAGGATAGTGGTTTAACTAGGCCAATTTGACCAAAAAGAGTGTGTATGGTGGTAAATGTCTCCAAGAAAGATCAACAATCATTTTGTTGAAAAAATGTGTACCTTTGTCACCGAGTAGAATTTTTGGACAGCCAAATCTGGTCACCACATTTTCAAACAAATCTCCATCGCAGTGGCATCATTGCAATCTTCAACAGGAGCGGCTTCTTCCCATCTAGTTAATTAGTCTATAGTAGTGATAATGTAGAGTGCACTAGTAATATTTCTTGGTGAACTGACTGGTCCAACAAAATCAATGACCCACTTGTCAAAGCTTAAGTGTTATTTGTGGCGCAAGCAAAATCTCGTCGCCACGTGATGGTTTTCCTATTCTTTGGCAGATATCACAGCACCGATATAAGCTCTTAGTGTCCATATGTATGGTTGGCCACCATAGTCCTGATTGCAATATCTTGCGCACAGTTTCCTTTCCTGCATAGTGTCCTCCTGCGACACCAACATGTACTTCACTCATTACCTAAGGTCGCTCATAGTCAAAAACACATTGACGCAGTATCTCATTCCTACCTAGCTTATATAGGTGTCCAGCAAACAACACATAATCAGCAGCTCTGACAACTAAATGTTTCTTCTGGTTAGTGGATAATCCTTCAGGTGCATAACCTGCGTTGAGGAGATGGATTATGGCATTAAACTCTGCATTTTGATCATCCATCATGTGGATCGAATATAGTTGTGCGTCAGGCAAGTTATACTCCAGACTGGTTGGTTCTTCACCACTTTCTATCTGTGACAGGTGGTCTAGCCTGACATTCAGTCGATCAGGTTGAACTATGACCTCAAAGTCAAACTCTTGAAACAAGAGGAGCCATCAACAGATCTTCCCACCCAAAATTGGCTTGTTGAGCAGGTACTTTAAAGCTAAATGATCAGTGTACATTTTTAAATGTCCACCCAACAAGTAATGCCAAAAATTCTGAATCACATAGACCATAGCGAGGCCTTCTCTCTCTATTGTGGTGTACTGTTTCTGTGCTGTTGACAATTTTCTGCTAGCAAAAGCAATGGGGTGGTCAAGTAGACCCTCTCCTGGTTCTATCAAGATAATACCAAGTGCAATAGACGATGTGTCGACATGAAAATGGAACTCCTTCTTCCAGTCTAGGAATACCATTATTGGTGCAGTGGTCATCTTGTTATTTAATTTATCCATTTTTTCTTGACGAGGTTCCATCCACTAGAACTTTGAATCTTTCTTCAACAACTTTTCCATAGGTAGAGTGATCTCTGCATATCCTATGGTAAAATTCCTATAGTAACCTTTGTGTCCTAACATTGATCTGAGTTGTGTTACTGATGTGGGTGGCGGAAATTCAAGGATAATCACAACATTTGCTGGGTCGACCAAAATTCCATCATGACTGACAACGTGACCCAATAACACACCAAACGGTGCGCAAAAAATACATTTCTTGGAATTAAGCGCAATATGATACTGGTGACAGCGACCCAACATCATGCACAAACTCTCAATATGGTCTCTTACTAGACCGAACACAGTCCAATCATCAAAGTCTACCTGAAGGAATTTATGAATGAAATCTTTAAAAGCGAAACCTACTATTCTAGAAAAAATAGCAGGTGCATTCTTGAGTCCAAAGGGAATTATCATATATTGGTAGCATCCCCATTATGTGATGAAGGTTGTTTTATGGTGATCCTCCTTCACGATCTTGACTCGATGGTATTTAGAGAATCCATTAGTGAATGAATACATCTCTTGTCCTCTGACACTTTCTAGTACTTCATCTATAAATGGTGTTGGGAATGGATTGTGTAGGAATGCATCATTCAACTTCCTTAGGTTGATGCAGATCTTGACTTCACATGTGGTTTTCTTATCCTGGATCATGATGGGGCTATTCCACTCTGACTCTTGAACATGTTCAATGATTCCTACGTCAAGCATGCGATCCAATTCAACTTTTACCTTTTCTTTATATCTTAGATTCAAGCTATAAGGTCGCTATCTGACTGGCTTAGCATCTGGTTTCAGGGGTATTTTCATCTCTCCCAGGTCACTGAATATTCCCTTTATATATGAGAAATTGGTAGAAAATAGGTCCTGATACTCATGTAGCAAGTCTTTGATCTTCGTTAGTGTCTCTTCATCCCAATAATATCCTATATTGGCAAACTTTGGGTTCTCTTACGATCCAATGTTTACTTTCATGATTTTCAGTGGCTTGAGGAACTTGTCACTTGAAATACTACTTCCTTCCACTGCGCTTGTACCCTCTGATTCCAGTATGTTTATGTTAATCAGGTCATCATCTAGGTCTCCAACTAGATTGTAACAAGCCATCCATTGCTAGATGGTCACATTGCACTAGTGGGAATTTGCCTCTTCGACAGGGATTTCAGCAAATATGTTTTCCTTTATCATTTGAACTGCAGCATCAATTGTAGGTTGCTCATGAAAATATTCAAATGTGTACATGAAAAATTTAGCTACCTCTTCCCAATCCTAAGTTCCTTGTCACAACTCCATAGATGTATACCAGCCTCGGGTGTCATTTCCAATGTGTGAATGAAATTATGGACCCATTTCCGACGTGGGTATCCTGGAAATGTGGTGCGACGCTGATTTATGTGCTCAACAGGGTTCGACATCCTTGTGTAATTGTGACTGATAGTGGCGACTTCTTCATCAAATTTGGCTTCCATCAATCTTCTGCATTGTGGCCATTCTAACATGGACTGCTTGTGTGTGCCCCACCATCTAGTGGGCGTAGCCTTTAGTACATAGTCTAGTGCAGAAAATATTTGTGATTCAGTTATGAGTCCTTCAAACTCACATAGTAAGATCACGAGGTTAGGTAAACCCTCATAGGTGGGAAGCTCTCATAGCTCATTCTCCACCCGTCACACAGACCTTTTGATTCTGGAAGATCTCCTCATAGAGACCTCATGCAACCGATTTTTCCAATTCTCCAAGGCCTCCCCTGAGTCGAATGTGCATGAAATAGCACTCCTCTAGCTCAGGTTTCCATCTTCTGTTGTATTGATATAGTCTTCTTGTAGAGCAATGAAATTGTAGATCTGGTCTAGATAATCACCTTGTCCTTCATTGTAGACAGGCTCGACGTATCTGTGTCCCTCCAATGGATCAATTGGTGACACTACCCTCATCTCATGATCCTCGAATGAGAGTATTATCTTCTTAAAATTGATAATGGTCTCTTTATCTATGGCCCAGTCTATTCCCAACAGTGTGGGATATGGGTTCATGTCATCGACGATATTAATAACTTCAAAATCTGCAAATGTGCATAACCCTTCAATGTCTATAGGGACTTGACTCAACATACCAATTTGTAGGACCTTCGCCTGATTTGCAAGTCGCTACTGGATAGGAGAACAGTCCAAGCATTGCTTGCCCATACTTTCCCAAGTCTATTTTGTCAAAATATTGATGTCCGAGCCCAGGTCGAAAATGATGTATTCCATGTCGTAGTCACCTATCAGCGCAGTCATTCTTATCTCGCACCCAGTTTTAAACTTCTTTTTAAGTTGGTTAAATCTCCTTTCTTGTTGCGACTCTTCTATGGTTTCTTCTATCAATGCTTGTAGTTCTACGACAACATCTTTATCTTGCATTAGTGCTAAGAAACTCGATAGAAACAATTTGAGTTTACTAACCTTTTTTTGGATTTTCTTCTGGAATAGCTATTGGAAGCGTTCAGGAATCTCCTCGGCTTAACCTAACGTCGATGCTTGTTCTTGATCTACAAACTTTGGTCATACATCCATAAGGACTTGCTTCTATTTTTAAATGTCGAATGGTACTTTATTTTGTGCTGCAGGTTGTACCTACGGTTGTAGTTGTTCTTGCGGTACATCCTAATCAGCTACGGTTGCAACACCTCCTTGTGTTACGAAAGTAATGCTTGGCTCTCTTGGCTCAACAACAATCATCTGAACATTCAAGTTAGGATTTGGATTCGGGTTCGGATTCTGCACAGGATTAGGACCTGTAATGGTCCTAGCTTTCCACTTCGCAATCAACACAATAGGATTTGAACCTGAAATCCGACGACAGAATCCGATGACGTCCGATGTATTGTATGGATGTGTTAGACAACAATGATGAAGAGTACTAATCCTTTTGAACTATTTTAGTGCCGTCAAATTTCTGACGACGTAGGAATAGGTTTTTCAACGACGATGTCGTCGAAAAATGTGACAGTTATATCATTGTATTTCTGACACTAGTGCATAGGTTTTGCAATGGATATGTCATAGGAAATTCAACAGCCTAGTCACAAGAAATTCGATGGCCTTGCATAGGTTTTTCGATGGATATGTCATAGGAAATTCAATGGCCTTTTTGTAGGAAATTCGACATCCTTGTCATAGGAAATTCGACGTCCTTGTCGTAGGAAAATTTTCTAACTATTACAAGAATAAGAATTTAGATAAAATTTGTCCTTATAATGGCTTAGAACATTATATTTCTAGTTTTAGAACATTAGAATTTTTTTTTGGTTTTGACATCTTAAATGACCATTGACCAAAAATATTGGGTCATAGACCTTAAATTGTAACTCTCAATTTTGTCACACATAGCAGTCCCATAGATAATTCTCATAGCCAAAAGTACTTAATCTTTAATAAAAATAAACCTTGAAAATTTTTAAATCAACAAATCTTGTGGCCCAACTATGTGCCTATGCATGTGGTGAGGTTGATTCCTTGATGATGCAATGCAGTATGTGCTAATGTGTTAGATCACAGTATAATAAACTTAACATTATTATGAACATGACAAAGGAAATTTAGGTGCTTAACATTTTCTTTGTTACACAATAGTGTGTTTTAGTTTACACCACTTTATGTTTACTTTCCGTTTGTATCATCTCCATCATCCTCATCCTCAACATCCTCATGATCATCATCATCATCATTCCGTCATCATCATCACCATCGCCAACATCATCATCATCGTCATCGAAATCATCATTAGCATCATCATCATCGTCGTCCTTGTTTCCATCGTCATCATCCTCATCGCCATCATCATTCCTCGTTGCCATCATCATCATCCTCATCCTAATCCTCATCATCACTGTTATTATTATCATCATAGTCATCGTTGTCATTATCGTCATCATCATTATCATCATTATCGTCAATATCATCATCAACATCATCATTAACATCGTCATCACCATCATCATCCTCATCATCGTCGTCATCATCATCATCATCATCACCATCACTTATAAGATTTATGATATAACTTAATATTTGGATTAATACTTGATTGTTTAATTATCTACATTTAAAGAGAATTGATGTCTATTTGTTGATAATCTATGTGAGAGATGTTAATGTAAATTATTTTTGTGTTCATTAATAAATGTATTTTCATGTTCTAGAGTATTTCTCTCTTTGAATGTTTTCACCATGTAAACATTGATGTCTTGTTCAATAATGATGAAGATGGTGATGATGACGACGATGATGATGAAGATGACGATGATGATGACAATGATGATGATGGTGATGATGATGATGATGCTAATGATGATGATGAGGATGATGACGATGATGGTGATGATGATGATGATGGTGATGATGGACACGATGATGATGATGATGATGATGATGATGGTGAAGATGATGATGGTGAATATGATGACGACGACGACGACGACGATGATGATGATGGTGGTGATGTCGATGTCAATAATGATGGTGATGATGATGATGATGATGATGATTATGATCATGAGGATGATGATGATGATGATGATGATGATGATGATGTTGATGATCATAATGAAAATGATGATGATGACAATGATGAGCATGATGATGGCGATTATGATGATGTTGATTAATACAATGATGATGATGCTGATGATTAAGATCACGATGATGATGCAGATGATGAAGATGACGATGATGAAAATGATGATGACGATGGTGATGTCGATGCCGATGATGATGATGATGGTGATGATGATGATCATGACAATGATGATGATCATGAGGATGATGATGATCATGATCATGATGATGATGTCGATGATCATGATGAAAATTATGATGATGATGATCATGATGATAGCGATGATGATGATGTCGATCAGTATGATGATGATGAAGATGATCAGTATGATGATGATGAAGATGATCAAGATGATGATGATGAAGATGATGACGATGATGATGATGATGATCAAGATGACGATGATGAATATGATGATGATGATGGTGATGTCGATGCCAATGATGATGATGATGATGATGGTGATGATGATGATGATCATGACGATGACAATGATCATGAGGATGATGATGATGATGATGATGGTGGTGGTGAATATGATGATGATGAAGATGGTGACGATGATGATGACGATGATGAAGATGATGATGATGGTGGTGATATCGATCCCGATGACGATGATGATGATGGTGATGATGAGGATGATGATGATCATGAGGATGGTGATGATGATGATGATGATGATGTTGATCATCATGATGAAAATGATGATGATGACAATGATGATCATGATGATGGCGATGATGATGATGTCGATCAATACGATGATGATGAATATGATCAGGATGATGATGATGATGATGAAGATGATGATGATGATGATGCAGATGATGATGATGATGATGAAGATGGTGATGACGAAGACGATGGTGATGAATATGACAATGACGATGATGGTGATGATGATGATGATGATGATGCTAATGAAGAATATGGCTATCATTGTCAGCATCAACATCACCATCATCATCATCGTTATCATCACACGAACTAATTAGGCTATATCATCCTTTCCCTTGGTACTTTCTAGTATTGAATTGATTATCTTAGCGTTAACACTTCATATGACCAACCTATAAATTCAAAGGAAATCACAATATGCTCTATGCATTTAAACTAATTGAAGTCACTCAAATCTTAAATATGAACAATTTATCGACTTTTTCACAAATTCCCTAAAATAAATCCAAGTTCTTAGAGATTTGGTCTATGCTAGAAGTCAAGAATACTATAATTGAGGGGTGATGAGCTTTAATGTCTCCTTCATAATTCTAATTTTATCATGTTTTTAAATCCTTCAATCCTATTGTAAGTTGTTCTTAACAGTGTAGGGTTAGGGAATTTTAGCACTAGGCATAAGTACTTTAAGGTCAACCTGATGTACTGCAATTATAAATTTAGTATGTTTTTAGGTTTTTCCTTAATGTGGTTTTGTACTTTAATAATTTAGTCATCACAATCATGTGTTATACATGAGTGATTTGATGACTCCAAATATACTCTATTATAAAACACTTTCCATTTCTTATCATCTAATTAGTAAATGATATTTAAAGATCATGAAAGATCATTTGTAGAAAATTGATACAAAAGATATGGAAAATGAAATTTCATTTTTAAACATTAATAATTTCCCTTAGTGTTGTGTATCTTTACCTTTTATCTGAAGGGGGTTTCTACATAAATATTGGAGTAACTATTTTGATTTGTGTGTGAGTGGATGTAGTCAACGTGTTCAATCCTATTGACTCTTTTTTGGTCAATAATAATAGAATTAGGAAGTGTTGTTATTTCATCCCTTATTGAAAATTTGAAAACCTAATTCCTAAGTGAATCTAACCAATTTACATTCAAGTATTATATTATCTATTATTGATCCTTCATTTATCGTAAAAAACATAATTTGGTTTTGATTTCAATGTTGTGGTGTTACTGAAGCTTATAAACTTATTAGCTTTATTATAGAACTCATTCAACATTGGATATAAGCATGTATCATCAATAAACATACTAAAAACATAATCCTATCCATTCAATGCAAAAATCGACCTCTGCACAGTTTGTGATCCAGCTAGCTACATGCCATTATTTGTATTTGCATGACATCGAGTGTTGCTTATAGCTGTCGTGAGTCAATGATATTCATGAAATAATTGAATCCTTGTCAGGGAGGACTCATTAAAGCAGCCTTTTGAATTTCATTTTGACGAAAAAAGAGTGGACATTGGTAGCGAGGTTCACATAGGTAGTAGGTGCAAAGTTTTGAGCTCGTTTCAGGCCTAGTAGTAGACTAGTAGTTGTTCTTTTGTGGTATAGTCATAGTTGTTGACACATTGTCACACTTTAGATTTCTTGGGGACTTGAGGGTCAAGTCACACCTCGATGGCTAGTAAAATATAAAAAAAAAATTAAAAAAAACAAAACAAAACAAAACAAACAAAACAAAAATATATAAATAATAAAATATAAAATAATAAAACAAAAAATATATATAAAAAAAATAAAATATATAAAAAAACAAATAAAAATTATATAAAATAAAATATAATATAATAACAAAAAACAAAAAAAATAAAAATAAAATATAAAACCACAACAATCTCGACACAATATTTCCCTGCAAAACAAAGAACCCAAGCAATAATTTCATAGCGGAGCCGACACAATATACCTCCACATCCAGAGGTCACGCAATGGAGGTTTTCCAGAGGTCATGCAATGGGGGTCACTGGAGGTGCTGCTGGAGGTCAAGTGTGTTTATAAGGAGGAGGGTTTGTAGCAGTCAGGGTTTGCAGAGGCAGATAGTTGCAGATGCAGAGGAGGGTTTGTAGATCATGGATAGGCTGATAGAATGCCCCCATATCGGTGAGTACCCTAGAATGATTGAGCATGCTCCAGTTTTTCTCAAATAATTCTTATTTGGAATTATAAAAAACAAGTTCTCTATGCAGAAGAAACATAGAAATCTTTATTTACAATGTATTTTGCTGAAATCCCTCAATGAACTCCCTTATCTAAATTGGTTTGAAACAATCATTCAGGTCCCTCTACAATCAACTATTTTAGTAGTGTATCTGCAAGATATTTTAGTGGGTTTTTACTTATCAGGGCAATCCTTAGAGTTGTTATGGATATATTTCAAGTGGGATTCACTCAAAATGGCGGACATGGGACCTACTCTGCAAAAACTGAGAGTTTGATGTATTTGGCATGGTTTAATCATGGGTTCACTATTCCTATTAGCTTCCCACAGAACCAAATTGTACATGATATAATAGCAGTGACTCTCACAGCTTTAGTAGCTCTTGCTTGCCTCCACTTTTGGGATGAGATGGCTAAGCAAGATGTATTTGATCGGGTATTTTCCTATAATCGTTTCTATTTTCTCACCAAATCAATGTATTGTTTTTTTTCATTTTATTGTTCCTTTGTGTCTATGGAAAATGAACTTGTGACCCCTTGCTGAGACGTGACTTTCAAAGAACTGAGTAGACTGTGTTCATAATATAGTTTAAAAACTGAACTTCTCTTCCCCTGAAGTTCATAATATAATTTAGTTTTGATAAATTTGGGTTTCCTTAAATCATTTGCAGTTTGTTTTCATAATCTCTAAAGAGTGCAGTTTGGCATTGTGGTTTGATCTATTCTTTGCATCAGAAATTTATTTGGATGCCTCTGTTGAATTTTTTTCCAGTAATCCATGTACTCTTTTTTCTTTTGTTAAAGTTGTTTGTTCTTAAACAAAATTATCTTCTCTTAGTTTCAACAACATATATACATGATCATTTTCCTGTTGATTGCTAATAGCTATTCATCTTTCATACTTTTATGCTTCTAATTCCCTCCATTACTACATTTGTTTAGTCCAATATATCTTCCTATATTCCTAAATTCGTACTTCTAGAAAGGTTGTTTGTGATAGGTATTTTTGTTTACTAAAACTGAAATTCTTACCTCATTCTATGTGTGGCCAAGTCACTGAATTTTTATCTGCTTTTGAATCATCATCTCCCTCAGTGGGTCCTTTTGGACAATGGAAAGAATAGACACCTGGCGTATTTCGAATCCTTTTTCATTTGATGGTGGTAACTAACTTGCCATTTTGTGTGAAGCATTCAAGAGCTATGTAGCACCAGTCACAACACAAACCATTTAAATGTCTTTAAATTGTGATGTTATATGCTAAAATGATTTCCTGACCAACACTCATTATAATGTTGACAGGCTCACCAAATGCTTGTGACTCCTACCTATTTTAGCATTCCTTTTGTTTGTTACATGAAGTATATGGATGTCAAAATAGCTGAGCTTACTAAGTACATCCAATAAACATATTATTTTTTCATGGAACTTATGTTTTAGTCAGGTTGATACTTTTCACAAACCTTAGAATACCATGGTAGAGACTAGAGAGCTAATGGCTGATTGCCAAAAGTTAATATCCTGAAAGATGGAATTCTCAAAGAAATTCTTTTGATTGATATGATGATTGAAATTTAGATTCAATGTTGATACTACTATGTGCTAGCTCAATGTCATTGTGTTGTGAGCCACATGTACTATCCCATGAGCTAGCTGGCATGCTACACTACTTGTCTGGGGGAGCATGGGATCCACATGATATAAATGTTCTTTCAACTGCTTGCGAGTCCTCTATTCAATGTTGGGATCTAGACTCAATGAAGTATATTCCTTTTTGTGATTCTTTATTGCAACATGCATTCTGATTTTATGGAACTTTTAGAGTTTAAAATATGGTCTCCAATACTAAATAGTAAATGCTTGTGCCCTGTAAAATGGGCCAATGCCCACCTTTTTGTTTTTAATTGGAATGATATTATTCTTAATGACTGAAAGCACAAAATAGATACATACACACAAATTGACAAGACATAACCTTTGTATTTTCATCTTCTTTGATTTGGCATACTTGTATGAAATTCCCTTCTATTCGTTGTAACTAGTTTTGTATCAATGGTCTCCAGAGATGTATGATTTCATGCAAATCTGGACATGGACACTAAATTTTTTTTCTGACCACAACATCCTATGAAAACATCAGCTGGTGCATATATTTACAAGATAATACCTATGTCCTAAATATTAATTGAATACTGATTCAATATCTAATACCTGAGCAGTAACTGAATACTAATTCAATACATGGAAACTTGAAATTATCCATGACTCAATTACTTATAAGATATTTATGTTGATAAAGAGCTTTTGGTGCATGAATAACACTGGCATGGGAAGATTAGAAGTAGATATTTATCCATCATCGAGGACAACGACCAAAGGTTGGCCTTTAGACTTTAGTGGATGGCCATTTTGGAACCATTGTATGTATTTTAGACTTTAGTCCTTATTAAGGTTGCTTATAAGATGGTTGCAAGTCTTGTATCCTTAGTTACTAAGCATTTCTACCAAAGATCTCCAGATATGAAAGTGAATAAACTTGGAGGGAGCTTTGAGGCCAGGATTTCTGAGGTGATTTCATATTGTGTGGTATTCTAGGGTTTAAGGCTGAAGTTATCGACACTTTGTGTCATTTACTATTTTTGGGTAGCATGGAATTCACACAAGCCAGAACCTGAAACCTTTCATACTAGTCATAAGGATGTAGAGGCTGTTCAAATGGTCACTCCACAACCTGATAATGTTATTTTGGAAATTACGCAAAGAGATGGATAACATGGTTCCTTCCAAGGCCCAGTTGAAGCTCACATCCTGAATGTGGTAATCAAAATCCCTCTTGATGCATTTCTTGTTGCTATTCAAGTTCACAAATATGTTCCGGCTTTTGAAAATTTGAAAATGCATATACTGCTAGTGAATTTTGTGGGACATATTCCAATGGAGGCTGTGATTAAGGCCTGGGACAAGGAGGATTGGGGACCCCATGGATTGATTTACATGGCCATTATTAATTTTTCCAAGGGATATTTTCAGTTTTCTTTTGCTGAAGAGAGCCATTGTCATGAAGTAATATCCCGCGACCCATGGATGTGTCAAAATTTCTTGGTTTTCTTTTCCAAGTGGCATGAGGATTCTTTGTCAAAGAAGCCACCAAACATTAATGTTTGGTTTGGGTAGGACTCTAGGTTTCCCCTTGCAATTCTGAAATTTTTTGAGTGTATTTTTATCCTAGCTGATCGTTTTATTTGACATGGACCAACCTGGATTTTTAACTCATACACAAAAGAGTGTTTGTCTTAGGGTTGATATTTCTAAAGATTTAAAGGAATTGTGTATATATGAAGGGGAGGGTGAGTCATTTATAAACCAATGCAATACATTAATCTCCCCAACTACTTCTTCATGTGTCAAATTCCACACCATAGGATTAAGGATCGCCTCTTGCTAGCAAAAAGTGATCCGGCTCCTGAAGTGGCTAAAACAGTAGGTTTGGCCTAGTAGGCCTTGCCCCAAACAAATAATGGACAAACAAGGGTGGTAAGGAAGGGTAAATCTCCCAAATCTTAATAACCATGATCAATTCTAGGCTTAGAAACTCCAATTGATGCCTCAAGCTATCCTTGTCTAGTCTCAAGAGGAGCCTTCAAATTTTGCGGTGGTTAGAGGGAAATTCTGAAGCCACAAACACACCAACATTAAATAAAGACGTGACATAAGAGGTATTTAATGCTAATATGGTTGATATTCATTAATTAATATGCGTTCCAGCAGATGCATAAGAGAATTCAATGCTAGTTGCATTCTTATCTTGGATTCATTAGTCTTCCTTAACCTGCATTCTTTTGCATAATGTCCAGGATTACCACAATAAGAACAATTACCTTCCTTCTAGACAAAGTTGTCTGGTGTTTTTTATGATGATGCTCCTTACTGTGACTTTAGTTCTGGTCTATCTCTATTTTTCATCCATGGATTTCCCTTGAATGTTTGCTTTCCTTTGGCCATCAATGCCAAGTCCGTCGAGTGTTGTCTATTTTTAACATTTTCTCTCCTCTCTTCTTCTTGCATGAGAATACCTGTCAAATCATCAAAAGATGGTACCTTTTCCCTAGATGCAAGACTAGTGATAAAAACTTGGTATTTTGATAACATCCCATTTTATGTAACAGTAACCAGATCATTACTTGATTCATTTTTTCCTACGTTACCAATTTTATCTCTCAACTCCTTCACTCTATATAAGTAAGCACAAATATTTTCATTATGTTGCATCTTAACCGAAGGAAGCTCACTTTTAAGAAATAAAATTCTATTTGAATTTTCCATTTCATACAAATTGTTTAACACAGTCAATGTTTCAATAGATGTTTTGTAATCTCTACTATGAAGAATAATGTTATCTTTAATCAACATTTGTAAGAGAACTTTAGCCTTAGTTTCTCTCTTCTCACAATATAATGATTGCAGCTAGAGGATTAGCTAGTTAGACTTCATCGATAATTACAAACTTAAAATCAAATATTGTTTTTATAGGCCACAATTAAGCTAGGTAGGTGCACCCTAGACCTAAGAAGGCATGCACACTGCCTTTTTTAATTCTAGTAACCCGTTGATCTCTAGTATTCAGTAATGGAACACTAGTACTAGTAGAAAATTTATGTTGAGGTTTCCTTGCTTGCATGAAATCAAATCATTGGCATGACTCTAGTTTTCCCCTTCGAAACATAAATTGGGTGACCTACTTGAATCCAACGCTGATCTGCATCTCACGCTTCAAACTATTACTTGACTAAGGTTCAGCTGTTTAGAACAACATGCAATTTGATCCACCTCCATAGTTGGACTATATTCAATATGAAGAATATAATGCTTGTTTAATAGCATGTTGATTCACCATTGTAATTGTTGTATGAATCAACATGCATATGCCTTCAATGTTGTCTCATGCACTCATAAATCTACTTTGACTATTTGTCCTAATCATTATGCAATTGCACCCTGTCTTGTCCATTAATTGTCATGTTTTTTACCACTATTTGGATGTTTGAAAAATCTTTTTATCGTTTCACTTCCCATGACTTTGTTTAACTATTAACATATATTTTAACATGTCAAACCATAATTATCACATCTTGAAAGATTGGCCTAATTTCACATTTCAGTGAACATACCATCCACATGTCTTCTACCTGACAACTACTGCTATTGTTTGGACTTCATGCTTCTTCAAGACTTGGGATGTTCCTCTTCTCTGCGCCAATACTCTTCATGTGTTTCTCTGTTGACCATGTGTGTGCTTTATTTCCATGCATGTGCCCCTTCTATACGTCAAAATATCTGTTGAACCAAGATTTTAGAGTGTCGCTATTGAGTGAGTGCCTTTGTAATTTGGCCACTCCTATTTTTCCTTTCAACAGATACACCAAAATTTAGGAGTATTGATGAATGCTTTAAAAATCATAAGCAGCAGTTGAACAGGTTAAGGGTCAACTCGAACGAGAACTAGAATCAACAATGACCAGAAGCGGTTTCATTTCAATTGCTTAGACTATAAAAAAATACATAAAAAATTAAAATTTGAATGAAGAATATATATATTTATCATTTCGGCCTATGATTTCAAGCCATTAGAAACATACTATTCAAAGTCTACTCATTTCTATTACTATATAACATGTAAGGGTTAATGTATTAAAATGACACCAAGTGTGATACCTATATGAAGTTCTGAAATAAAATTGAAATTACATAATAATCAAAATCATTTCCTATATTGGGATCCTATTAGTCAATAGCACCATGTCCCCCCCTCTATGGTCGATCCCTTACCTCTACCTCAAATCTTAAAGTTTATCCTCCAAGGACATTAGTCAATACCCTGCAATTTTGATGAAGCCAATCTAATCCAAGCGTTAAAATAAGGTAGAAAAATATTCCAATGCTTAATGCGTGATTTTGCTTTACTGAAGGGTACATTTTTATTAAGGCCATTGTAACATCCTTGACCCTCTGACTGACAAAGAGGACGCTACTAACACCAAACATACGGGAAAACAGTCCCATGAACATGAACATGCATATAATTCTGAAATAAAAAGCTTAAACATAATACATACTAGGATGCATAATCCTTCATATACATAGCGGAAGCAACATACATTCATTCAATCATGCCACATGTTCATCATATTCATTAATTAGTAAATATAATTGCAGAAGTAAAATGGACAAGAATACTCATCTGATAGGAACTCATCCTGCAACCAGCTACGCCACTGCCACCATTAGAGGAAATTTCAACTCAAAATGGGCCTCCTAAAATGAACTAATAAAATAATATTTAAAATAATAAAATAATATTTATTAATTTTCGGAGGAAGAAAAGAGAAAAACTACTTTTTTGTTTGTATTTTTGACATATCTCCCTGTGTTTTTACTCAAATTTCGATCAGGAGAGCTCGTTGGATGCAGAATTTAATTCCGCATCCAACTAGCTCTCCCGATCGAAATTTGAGTAAAAACACAGGGAGATATGTCAAAAATACAAACAAAAAAACTAGTTTTTTTTTTGATACCTATCCCCAAATTTATATTAAAAAAGTGTTTAAGACCTATACGGTATTTCAAATTTAAAGCAATTTCATTGGCTAACACATGATGACATGGATTTTGAATAAAAGTTAAAAGGCCCATTTTGAGTTGAAATTTCCTCTAATGGTTCCACCCAACCATAGGCCAGCGTGCTCATCAATCTCTCAGCAACATTGCCACCCCCAAGCTGGGCATGATTCCTCAAGGAATAAGGGTCAAAGCAGGCTTACACATAGCCAAGGTACACCAATCAACCAATCCCACACAGTAGGGTTTATAAGGCCGTCAAGGAGCTAGGAAAGGATAAATGCTAAGCTGGTGGCCTTAAACACCAGTTTTTTCAAGCATACCTAGCCTCTAATCCTACTCTCAACAGTCCAAATACCAACCACTGCATACCGCAGCAAAATAAACAGTTCACAGCTCTGTGAAGAAGATGAAGACCACAAGGTGACAACCCAAAACAAAAGGATGAATATGGCTCAAGCCCTCAAGACAACTCAGAGTTGTTCTTGGCCGTAGTGTGGCCAAAAAAACTTAGCAGCAACCCAAAAATACACTTACACACACAGCAACTCGAAACCAGGGGAAGACGATAGCCCCAATATCACAATGAAACAATGGCAACATTACATAGTCCGCAATTGCGAAAGAAGCCAAACTCCCAGCATCGATAGGGGAAAACATAGATGCACAACAAAACCCCAACCAGGGATAGATCAATAGCCCAATCCCCTAAATAAACAATGAAATAATACACAGTCTACGGATGGGGAAGGAACTAATCCTCAATCTGTGCGTGAGGGGAAAAAGACACATCCCAAAACAAAATGTGGAAGAAACACACAGAAGGAACCCACAGCATGGGTCATGATGAAACAACAGACCGCTCCACAATCTAGACACACTAGTGACGTTGGACAACAATGGTCCCTTCACAACGATGAAGCCAATGCCCCCTTCGCAATCGGTAATGGTGGAGTAAATAGAATGCCGCACAATATGGAAATGGTAGAAGATACAAACTACCTGTGTGAACAGGAGGAAGACATATCACTTAGAAAACCATAGAAAATACCCCATAGTGAATAATCCTAGCAACGATTTACAGTCCCCCAATGGAGGGGTTGCAACACAGACTTTCTGTTTGAACGCGAGGAAGAATGTTTTCTTCGATTAACAGGTGATGTGAAAGGAAGGGAAAACCCAAACAAAGGGATGTGGAACCTTTTATCTTAGCCCGCCTGAGAGGATATGAACAGACTCATGATCAACCTAGTGGGTAGACCATCCACTACCCAAAAGGAACATCATGGAGAGTGGGTGCAGGCGTGAGCATGGTTTTCCTACTAGCCAATCGCTGTCCCTCCTAACAATAGAAAACTAAGGTGGTGGTTTAAGGAGACAAAAAGAGAGTGGCGACACGTGACTTTTACCCATGGGCCCATGTTTAGCAATCCCCCCCCTTACCCTTGGGAATCATGCCCTTTTCATTTAACATTTCACCATCGTAGCTAGCTGTAGGTTTAATTAAATTGATGTGCGTATTTACATGATGCCAAAGCTATAATGTGCCGAATAGCACGATATACCATTGGCAACAATTCCTATTGCCGAAACATAACACAGCCGAATCGATGGTGGGGCTTTTGCCTTTAGCTCCTCACCATTATTAATTACAAAATATACATCATGTACCCTTTAATGTAAATGGGGTCAAAACCAGGGTATTACAATCCCCTCCCCCTTGTAATAACACCGTCCTCGGTGTTCCAATACATATACAATTTGCACATCAAAATTTCAAAATTTTACAGACCTGTCCCATGTTCAATTATTTACTCTTAATGTTCAGGACCAAGCCCCACGGCTTCCATGAGTTTCTCCTGCTGGTTCTCAGCTCTTGTCTTATCCCAAAGCCTAGGAACTTTCTGGCTGCTGCCCTCTTTATGTTCCCTCGCTGGACAGTACCAACATAAATGATGTCCTCTGCATTCCCAACATTTCACTAGCTGCTTCATCTTTACCTACTCAATTTTATTTGAGTCTTTGTTCATGGACCATTTCTTAATGGATCGCTTTGATGAATGTCCCCTCATTGATCCACCTTCCTTTCCTTTGCCGATTTCTCCCATAAGGCTTTTCACCTCCCTTTGCAAACCAATAGAGTCTTGCAAAATCTGGTGGTTCATTTCATTCTGCCTTTTCTGTATCTTGAGCATATCTCCAAGATTATCTTGGGTCCTGGCAATCATTTGAAGGAGACTTCCATCCAAGTCCAACAACTTTTGGTCTACTACCATGATTAATGTGCACCACTAGATTTCACCTTTCTCACCTGTGAAATGCATCATTGAAATTCTATTAGACCAAGCATAATATAGGCATTAATATCAGTCAATTCATTACCCAATTGGCATGGCAATCCAAGTCTTATCAAGGAGACTTTTATATTTTTCATTCCTTCCCAACGGGCACATGAGCTCATTCATGTCCATTCTTGGGTAGGGAATTAACCATTCCAACATTCATAATTTACTTTAAGCAATTACACACATTCCATTTTCAGTCATACATGCATTCAACAATCTTTTGTTTTCACAATGCATAAGTATATATATATATATATATATATAATTAAAAGGCAAGAGATAGCAGCAAGAGTTTTTTCCCTCTTTGTCTTGTTCCATCTTAGAACCCACACCACCGCTATGGCTTTTCATGCTCTCAGCCTCTTTCACTTCACCGTGAATGCTGGACCAATCCCTCTTGGTCATGACACTTAGTGTCTCTAGTCTATTTCAGACCTCTCAACCATGGGGCCTCCCCACATGGTTTGTCTCGGATGCTAGGACCTTCATAGTCTCACTAGTACCTTTTTCATCACCGCTCATTTNATATATATATATATATATCAGGCACAGTCAAGCCAACCCTCGTTGGGTTTATTAGACCGTCAACAAATCGCCTGTACTTATATCAACAACCAATCATCAGCCAAGCCAAGTGTGCACCCTTGTCCGGTGTGTATCATGTAGGCTCTATTCATACTCAATAAATCGGTCCAAATGGAAATAAAATCAAAACATGTTCTGCATATGGAATTTTAATAATCTAACATGCATATTCCTAGCTAGGGTTACAAAACACTTATCCATTTGCTGAGGCAGTATTCCTTCATTAAGGAGGAATGGGGACTCCCTTCTCTGAGTTGATAGTCCCCCAAGTTGCTGTCCCAATCACTTCTTACATTTCATATCCACACATGTCTTACCAACATAATCTATACCATCTCACTCATGTTGCTTACCAAACATGTAGTGCAGATGAGACATTTCCAAAATGTCGAATGGAGTTTCCCTCAAAACCCATTTCAAGATAAGGGAAAACCTTCCCATGAAGTTTGGCTCCTGCAGGCCATCACACATGATCTTCCTGTAGTGTGTACCCCTGGCACATTCATCAAATAGCCAAACAGTCAATCATTATCTGATAATACAATCCAAATTGATTGTCCATAACCAAGGAAATGACATTAGTAATTAAATTCAATAGGAATTGCAACTCTGTTTACTACAGAAATTGATTTTCTTGGCAATGAGGTGATCCTCAATTGTGGGTCTCTTGTGAGCAGCACTATCATATCCATTATGATTTTATTCTTAGTAGCATAACATGGACACCCACTTACAATGCGTCCTCCTGACACAATTCTATGCAAGCCAATAGTGATTAGTAGTTGTCAGCAATTTCTCAAATCTGAAATTTAAAAATTCAAATTTACAACTCACTATGCACACAAACTATTATCACAGCCATGAGACTCTTCTCATGAGGTTTGGCTCTTTCACATGGTAGATTCCATCCTTTGTCATGGTATTACCCATTTTTCCATATCCCAAACAATCTACCTAAAACCTAAACTTCAATCAGCCAAACATTTGGTAAGTCTTGATGCCTATAAAATTTTCCATTGCTACAACAATCACTGAAGCATTTTCAGAATTTATAAAATTCAAACATTTCCAGTTGTTAATCACATCAATATTACCAAAACTCATTTACTTCATGCAATCATTATCATACTTTAAATTACAGGGTACTATCACATCATTCATGTAATTTAAATGAAATGTTTAGATACTCCTTACTTCACAAGCGTATCCTTCGTACCACCTTGCTCTTTCCGAGAGCATTTCCGGTAGCCAATTGATCATGACTACCCTCTTCATGCACTTACTATCCTGCATTCATAACAGCCTTTGAAATGGTTCCTAAATTGTCATCAATTCATCATTTCAGCCATTAGTTATTCATAATATCACATGCACTTATCTCAATGCATTCATGCAATGCATCACAACATTTGAACCTATACTTATGCAATCAGTCACTCACACCCTTCATATGCATCCATTCAATGCATAACTACAAGATTCATAAAATATTTTAATGCATATCCATTCAATGCTACATTTCATTGATTTAGTAATACTATGCATTCAACATACCATGCATGGCCTAACCATGACTACTTCATATAGGATGCATTACTATAATCAAAATCATCAGTACTTACTTTCCTTGGCCTATTAAGCTCAATCAACATATAAAGGCATGACACATTTCTATATGAATGTAGTATAACATTCAAATATCCACATGGTATGAGGTCTCTTACCTTTACCACTCCATGGAATTTGTCATAGTCAAACTCTTACCTTCATGGGTCCTACTTACACCCTTGGCATTACCAGTTTGGTTGGTCCTTTGCAGGAGATTGCAGAATTTGCTCACCAACTTTTGATTATGGACTTGTTTCCTTATCCTTTTCTCTAGAGGGTTGCTAGTCACGTTTGTTAGCATCAGTAACATATTCAGCCAAGTCCATGTTGTTGTTGGTTTTCCCACTAATGCCAACACCAATGCAATAACTATCATTAGTGGTTCATTATAAATGTATAATCCTCAATATCCTATGTATGCAAAGCATATCCACATACATTTCATGTATAAAACTTATGAAATGTAGTTATAATCAGCAATATAGGGTTTAAGGAAACTTCCCTTTTCAATCCCCACATCCTTGCATGGAACTCCTCTTCCACACAACAACTGGTTTGACTTCATGGTCTTGATACCTCTAGGCATGCAATTCCTGGATTTGTCCATTTTGATAGCAGCACATTTCTCTTTCAAGCAATCACTAGCACTTTAATGGTCCACACTCAGATTCTGGTGACCCTCCCTTGTTCCTTACTGGATAAACTTTCCGATGCCTATCCACATGCTTCATTCTGACCTTAGGTGTGAAAACCACACCACTTCTAAAATGATGACATTCATCAAATTTAGGAAAAACACTCAACTGTATTTTGGTTTGAATTGTTAATTTTAGCCACCTGGAATTTTCTTCCCTTTTAGCCCTGAAACTGCTGAAAAATTCCATGAAAATTCATTGAAACACTTAGCTGGAATCCACTGAAAATTTCACTGGAAAACCCAGTTTTCCTTTCTCCCTATCGGGTCTCATCCCATCTACAACTCCGACACTTCGGCGATCTAAGCAACAAATTTCACCAGCGCTCATCGACGAGCAAGTTGACTGTTCATCGATGGTCTGTTGCTTATTTCTTTCCATTGTTTCAGTGAGCAAAATGACTAAACTCCCGCTCTGTATCGGCGAGCAAATAAACTGTTCATTGGGTGCATAGTCATTTAAACAGCCGCAATGGTGGAAAATGATCTTTATACTGTTTCTGCGGGCGAACCAGCTGAGCTTCCGATCGACGATCCGATTATTAACAGATTTTTAATGCCTTCTTCAAAATTTTCCTCCGATCGGGTCTATTAGCCCGCGTCTTATTGGTGACATGTTAGTCTATTTTCATCCGCAGTATCGGGTCCGCAATCATCTATCGTTTCAAACTTCATCTTCCGCAGCCACGGGTCAGAGCCTCTAGAAGCTACAGTATCGACGCTTGGATGCCCTCCTCGTCGGGTGGTTAGTCCCTTTGGTCTCCACAATGGCGAATGCTCGATCAACAAACCTTACCCGACATAGCTCATCAACAATGGAATCACTTATTCATCAACGATGTCATCAACTAGCCATCGCCGATGGCCGATGATTCCATGACTTAGAATTTTTTTTGAAACCTTTCTCTTGAGTCTTCCATGTCCTTCCACTAATTATGTCAGCTCCATCTCCCTTATCCTTCACCGATCAAGCAACTGCTTATCACCACTACTGTTTACTAACACCACGACATCGGCAACTGGAAGTCTAGTGCATCGACGGATTAGTTCAATCACTAGCCGCAATTGCGGCTTATCAACTTCGATATTCTTTTGATCGATGGCCCAATATGCTAAGCATCAATGAACTGAAGCATAGCCTGATCGACATCAGCAGTTAGATCTTATCCCGTCGAAATACTAGTACTCTTGGCTTCCGCAATGGCGGGCGCAAGAATCACTATCTTCTTCTGATGGCTGATGATTTTGGGCCTTAGAAATTTTTTTAACCTTCATTACTGCGTCGGCTATTGGAACATCTTCTTCTACGGTGTCGACAGTCGTAGGCTCTATCCATCGGTAGGATAGTCCTTTAGCTATCCGTAATGGCAGTGCTTTGTTCCGCTAATTCCTTCTGCTATAGTCACCAACGTTTGCCGCATCGACAACACGATCAGTTGTGCATTGGCGATGCGATCAACTAAGCATCGTTGATCGCCAATGGTCCTGTTACTTTGTCAAATTTTCCAACATTCCTTGGCGTCAGCAGCCGCAGGCTCTATGCGTCGGAAGCATAGTGGTTTAGCCATCCGCAACGGTGGGTGCTCGATCAATTAATCTCCGCCGATGATTTCAACACTTACACAAAAAATTTGGAACTTTCTTATTCTGTTGGCGGTCGAAACCACTAGCACTGCTACATTAGCATTTTAGTCCCCACGGCAGCCGTAATGGCGGCAACCCATTCAACTAACTCTTGCCGATGTTCATCGGTAGTTTCCTCGTCTAACCATCGGCGATGAGAACAACTATATTATACCGATTACCAATGGTCGGACTTAGAAAAAAATTTCAAAGTTTTTTCGGTTACCGTCCGTCGAGTGGCCTTCCCACTAAATGCCCGCTACATCGGAAGATATTGTCACTAAGTCTTTCGATGGGCTGATAGTTCTGGCACTTAGAAAATTTTGTGAATTTTCTTGTCTTCAATTTTTTTATTGCTGCTGGGAAAAAGACAACCTGTCTCTGTTATCTTATCTGTCATGGCCCATTCAGGCCCACGCAGCAACCAGAGCTCTGATACCACAATGTAATGTCCCCGACCCTCTGACCAGTGAAGAGGACGCTACTAACACCAAACATACGGGAAAACACCCCCATGAACATGAACAGGTATATAATGCTTAAATAAAAATCTTAAACACAATACATACTAAGATGCAATCCTTCATATACATAGGGGAAGCAACATACATTCATTCAAGCATGCCACATGTTCATCATATTCATTAATCAGTAAATATAATTGCAAAAGCAAAATGGACAAGAATACTCATCTGATAGGAACTCATCCCGCAACCAGCTACGTCGCTGCAACGTTCCACCCAACCATAGGCTAGCATGCTCGCCAATCTTTCAACAACACTGGCACCCCTGAGCTGGGCATGATTCCTCAAGGAATAAGGGTCAAAGCAGGCTTACACATAGCCAAGGTACACCAATCAACCAAGCCCACACAGTAGGGTTTATTAGGCCATCAAGGAGCTAGGAAAGGCTAAATGCTAATCTGGTGGCCTCAAACACCATTTTTCTCAAGCATACCTGGCCTCTAATCCTACTCTCAATAGTCTGAAGACCAACCACTACATACCACAGCAAAACAAACAGTTCACAGCTTTGTGAAGAAGATGAAGACCACAGGGTGACAACCCGAAACAAAAGGATGAATACAGCTCAAGTCCTCAAGACAACTCAGAGTTGTTCTTGGCCCTAGCATGGCCAAAACAACTCAACAGCAACCCAAAAAGACACTTGCACACACACCAACTCAAAACCAAGGGAAGACAACAGCCCCAATATCACAATGAAACGATGGCAACATTACACAGCCCACAATTGGGAAAGAAACCAAACTCCCAGCATGGATAGGGGAAAACATAGACGCACAACAAAACCCCAAAAGGATGTTTGCACACGCAGCAACCCAACCAGGGATAGATCAACAACCCAATCCCCTAAAGAAACAATGGAATAATACACAGTCTGCAGATGGGGAAGGAACTGATCCTCAATCTGTGCATGAGGGGAAAAAGACACAGCCCAAAAAAAAATGTGGAAGAAACACATAGAAGGAACCCACAGCACGGGTCATGATGAAACAACAGACCACTCCACAATCCAGACACACCAGCAACATTGGACAACAATGGTCCCTTCACAACGAGGAAGCCAATGCCCCCTTCGCAATCGACAATGGTGGAGTAAATAGAACACCACACAGTCTGGCAATGGTAGAAGATAAAAACTCCCTACATGAATAGGAGGAATACATATCACTGAGAAAACCATGAAAAACACCCCATAGTGAATAATCCCAGCAACGATTTACAGTCCCCCAATGGAGGGGTCGCAACACAGACTTTCTGTCTGAATGCGAGGAAGAACGTTTTCTTCGATTAATAGGGTGGTGTGAAAGGAAGGGAGAACCCAAACAAAGGGACATGGAACCTTTTATCTCAGCCCGTATGAGAGGAGATGAACAGACTCACGATCAACCTAGTGGGAAGACCATCCGCTACCCAGAAGGCACGTCGTGGAGAGTGGGTGCAGGCGTGAACATGGTTTTCTTGCCAACCAATCGTTGTCCCTCCTAACAACATAAAACTAAGGTGTTGGTTTAAGGAGACAAAAATAAAGTGGTGACATGTGGCTTTTCCCCATGAATCCAGGTTTAGCAATCCCCCCCCTTACCCTTGGGAATCATGCCCTTTTCATTTAACATTGCAGCGTCGTAGCTGGCTGTAGGTTTAATTAAATTGATGTGCGTATTTACATGATTCCAAAGCTATAATGTGCCGGATATCACGATATACCATCAGCAACGATCCCTATTGCCGAAACATAACACAACCGAATCGATTGTGGGGCTTTTTCCTTTAGCTCCTCACCATGATTAATTACAAAATATACATCATGTACCCTTTAATGTAAACAGGGTAAAAACCGGGGTATTAAATCCATGATAGAGGAGTTAAATAATATTCAATAATAAAGCAGCAAAACCACCAACATCAAGCTACAAATAGAGTTTCATGTGCTTGATTAAATCCCAATCCCTTACCCTCATACCTCATGGGATCCAATGGAAACATTGTAATCTTGAAATCTATTATAGTATTAAGTCTGTTGACTTATGAGTGGGATCTAGAATTCTACTTTTATATATGAATTCCAATCAGTTTTGGAACAACAACATACTAAAACAATTAATGGTAATGTTAAAATTTAAGTAAAAGGAAGGAGAATGAAAGATAAAGAGAATGCCCAACATGTATTGGCCAAATTTTAAGCACACATGAAAGAAAGAAAACAAATGTGGATTAACAAACTAGCTTTATTAACTGCCAATCTGGATTAAGTCCATCCAACCATTGTCTAGTTGCAAGTGTGAACAATGGCAGCAATGATGACTTGAGTTCAAAAACGGGTGAGCTCACTACATGTGCTAGTGTAGTCTTTTATTTAAATTATTTTAGGTTCAATTCCTGGGTGACTTTGACCAAATAGATACCCTCAATAGCATCCACTCATAAAAAGTAGCATGTTTTATAACAAAAAACTTGCTAGGTTGGGGAAAATGGGGCACTATTATTTCCCCCACTGGGGTTTCCCATTTGAATGTGGTTCATTGTCCTCTCTTCCTGATGGGCAAGTCTCACTATCTCACTAGCTACATCATAAAAAGTGCAAGCCAACCAATAAAAATAAGTAGGCTTATTTCTTACATTAATTTGAATTTTAAATTTTGTTGGGTGATAAGAAGTGACTGAATTGCTAGTTTCCAGGACTCCACGGCATCGACGGCCCCAAATATAAGTTGAAGGTGATGTCATAATGAGATAAAAATGCAACCCAACTACCAACTGTGCCCACTTCCTACCAAACACCACTATACTCTGATTTTGATTTTCAGCAACTTCTTTACGCTCGGAGTTCGACGTCATTGCGCCCTGTGGTGTGCACCATTCCACACTCTACCATTTCTCATTCCCTTTATTATATATCTAATTAGGTTGCATGTTCACATGGAGCTAAGCCCCAAAGAACCTACCATTAGTTCAAGCATCCACTTTGCCATACTCTTGTGCTTGTAATTGCTGACATACTATTTAACATATTGCAATGGTGCATTGAACTATAAACTCCTGAAAGAAGGTATATCTTCTCAAGGCTAGGCACTAAAATTGGTCCAATAAATAAATAATTCCTCCAAGACATGATGGAAATTGAAGAAGATCTATCTTCTCAAGGATAGGCACTAAAATTTGTCCAATAAATAAATAATTCCTCCAAGACATGATGGAAATTGAAATGGAGATAGATTAATAAATTTAAAAAGTAGAATCAAGACCTCATGCTAGCTAAATATACAGTTTTACAAGCCTCATCCTCCATAGATCCTACCGATCATTTTTCGATCAAAACTGGGCATTTTAGTATCCTTTCCTAATCATCATTCTGATTCCACATGCCAAGTCTTCCATTTGATTAAATATTATAGTGAGAAGTTTTGAAGTTGTCATAGTTAAAGACAAGAACCACTCTCAACCAATGAAAAACCTTAGAGTGGTAAGGGTCTTGAAGATCTTCATTCTTATTGTAGATTTATTTTTCTGCTTGTGATGAGTTGAGCTCTATTTTCATCCCCTTTTTAGACCCATAATCCATTGTTGGTATTTTTATTTAACTTTGATGCTGGGAGAGGAAAATTAGGTAGAGTTCATCACCACGAGCATACTTCAAGTGCTTCATTTCTATCCTTTCGGTGATCAAGTGTTCTCATCGCCTTTATTCGTAGTTTTCCAAGTGTCTGCTTAGGCTATATGTAGTATATATTTGAAAAATGAGAACAATGTTCACAGATTCCCAAGATTCAGACAATTCCAGAGGCCTTAAAATAAATTTCAAACTCCCTAAGTGATGTGTACCCCTTGGTAAATCAATTCCTTGATCAATCATAAACATAATGCTTGGGTACCATTTGTTTAGGCTATTTCTCGTCCTCTGCCTACAGTGGATTTTAAGGATTCCATTTTATACCTCCTAGCTATTCTTCACATGTATAGAATTATATGGGTTTGAGTGTCTAATACAAATAGCCTGGCTTCAAGCTTTTTTCCCAAGGAAAAAATGGTTTTATTGAAGAAAGACCATTTGCAACCATGACTTTTCATAATGATGTGAGCTATAATAAGCAATTAGTTGAAATTTTTATGTTGTACACCTATTTAAATAGAATTGTAGTATAAATCAATTCTTTCTTGGTCGGGTCTGATATCCTTATGAGTTTATCTGCATTCCATTTCTCAAGCTTAGGAAAGACTAAGAAGGTTACATGGATTCTCATCAAACAATGATTTCTTGAGGTTTCTGACTAATTGTTCATTTGGGTAGTCCTTTGGAAGCTGACAATAAAATACACTAAACATAAGATCCTATTGTGAAATGCTCTCAGTACAGGTATCTACAGGAAGTGAAATTTATTCCATTGTGATGGTTTTTAGAACTGCCTATTTCAACTATGTTGTCTACACTCTATACTAGTAACAATATTTTTATCCTTGTTTGTGATTGTAAATTAAAATTATAATGTAGTATTTTGAACTTTTTATATGGGTTGTTGATATAAATTCAAATCATTGGAAGAATTTGGTGTGCCTCTGCATATGAACTGCAATATTATGTTTATATTGACCTGTCATGTGCATGAAAATAATTCACAATTTTTTTCATATACAACAATTATTAATAGCATATGTCACTGGCAGTGGCGTTATTGACAGTTGAAATATGGTTTGAATTTGATAACATTCATGTTGCCAAAATATGTTTTTCAAGTTTAAGCTTCTTGTTTATGAATGTCTGGTAACATTATATACTTGTAACCTAGAGTAACATCTAGTCAATTTACATTACAATAATGCTGAGAAGCAATCTATCTTAGCCAATGTTTTGCCTTTGTTTATAATTTCATGACTATCCTAAATGTTTGTATTAGGTAAAGAAAGGGATTTCATAATTTTCAACAGCTTATAATTTGTCTTGAAATCCTAAGAACAAGAGGTAAACCATGCTCCTACCCTAGATTACTCTAATGCTATGTCATTGGTTGTGATCTACCTAGAGATGACAATATCAGTAATCACGTGTATTTTTCAAGTTGCAATTTAACATCCAAAAAAGGAGTAACTACATAGTCACTGAATGAGAATGGTTAGCAATCATGCATAACATTTAAAAATTCTGATATTATTTGCTTCCTCATCCTAAGACCTTTTGAACTACCATTTTAGAACTTGGAAATCATGTTCAAGTTAGTGTTGAGTTATTTGAGTTATGTGTGAATTTAATAGGAGTTGCAACATAATTTTTAAATTGTATTCTCCATATAGCATTCATGATGGATGAATACAAGTTAGTAGTAATTTACTAAGTCTTTATAACAAATTATACAATACATAGTGAATGGGATTCAGTTTGTGGTGGAATTATCCTTTGAAACATTTCTTTTCTAAGTGTAGCATAACCCAGTTAGTGATATGAAACTAAACAAGGATGTGGTGACAATCCTGGAGGGTTTATAACAAGCTTGAGAGGTTGTGAGGTCTCTTGTGACATGGGCATGAATGTGTGCAATATTTTGAACAAAAGTGGAAGATTTGTACTGTTCACATTTCTTGTGTTTTGAAGTGGATGGTGGAAGAGTGATGGGTATCTCAAAAGGTGCCAAAGGTTGATAGCCATAACATGCTTCAACATGTGAATAACCTGTAAATTTATAGATTGCTTGATATAGTTGTGTTGAAATACATGACATAACATGCTACACAATGTGAATAACTTGTAAATGTATATATTTATTGAATATAGTTGTGTTGCAATACATGTAATTTTGTAAATAGGAATTCCATAATGTGTTGCTAGAATAGTAGACAGAAAAGGAATGTCCCAAGTTGTGGCTACCAACCTTAGTCTATGGATATATTTGGGGATAAAAGGAAATAGAAATATGCAGCTTACATCCAAGTAGTTTCCATAACGTTTTCCAAAGTGTGATGAGGAATCCATAATCACTATTTAAGGCTATGTTAAGGGACAATCCAAAATGAAACTAGATCTCAGAGAAGAATAGTGCAACTACTTGCTCAACTAATGTAAACTTATTACATGGATTTAGATAGCCATTTTGGAGAATCTGCAAACCACAAAAGAGATGCAATAATGTTTTATTAGCCTTGTGGTAAGCACACTAGGAAATACATGTATATGGACTCCCAAAGGTGAGAAATCAATGATATAGCTGGTAGAGTACCTACTTTTTGTGTGCTAGTTTTCATTAGCTGCAAATAACATATGATCTAAAAATGATTTGACCTAATGAGCCATGGATGGCCAAAATGTGTTTGATTTAGTTAAGTGAAATGATGTATTATATGTTATATGGGACCAAGAAAAGGGTATAAAGTATACAAATATTTCTAGTCTTCATAAGAAAGATAAAATATATCCAAAATATGTAATATATGAGCTACGGGACGACTCAATATATCAACCACATAGTTAGAATTTTCTTTCTTATTTTTTATAAGAAGATAGAACTTTTGGATGTATTATATGTTGTACTATCATTAAATATTACTTATTATAGATGAAAACTATCATATCTCAATTAGTGACATGTATTCATAGCTTGTATCAATCACACTAGTACTATTAGTTACATCGCAATTATAACATATGTATAACTTGTGTTTCATATACGATTCATAAAATTGTGTAATGATATAATACCATTGATGGACCATAATTATTCATAAGTGATTGGCCTATACAATATGTATTAAGATTCAATACTGGTATGTAATAGCTTACAACAGAGATTATTGATACCTATTAGAGGTTAAGCTCTTAGGTAGAGTCTATGATTCCCATTAGAGTGACATAGTATGGAATAGTTTATAATGTATGCATTATCCATAATAAGTGATGTAATTAGTTACAACTTCATTTTAAATGATATCATAGAATTAAATACCTTATACCACCACAAGTATTGACATAGTTTAACTTTGGAAAATATAAATGTGTTTACTATGTGGAGCCATCTTGTGATTTGAGATGATATTGCCCAAGTTTTTCAATTAGTTGCATTATTTTTCCATCCGTTCTACACCATAAATTGATGGTTTTTGTTTGTCCTAAGTTTTATGTGGTAGATTTGCTTGATCATTTTTTGTGGAAATGAATTCTCTACTTCTTCTTGTCAAAGGAATGAATGCACTGTTACCACCTCTCAATCCAATGACCACCTGTAATGGTTGTATTGTAGACTAATATGGCATGACGCCACATAATGGCCACATGTAATTACTACTATGCAGGTTTACACATATTCACATCTGATTATGCTTGGCATGGAATCGTTTTCTTTTAGAGGGGTGATGCAAATCATGGTCTTGATATACCGAGATGCAAAGTGATGTAGTCTCATAATTGAGATTTCGACCCATTAGTAGGGTCATCAATGCAGCATGGTCTATCATCTGTTGTAACAAAACTAGATCTAATAACAATAACATAGGAAGCATTGGGTACAAAGAGAGGCAACAACAAATGCAAATATTCTGGCTTACCTTGAACTTATTGAACTACCTGGAGCACCTGATGCAATAAAGCTAAGATTTGAACTAAGTGTGACCTTGAACCATCATGAGGCTATGGTATTGAATTTATTTCACCGCTCAAGTTTGTTCCACACTTTGATTTGTTGCACACACTTTGGCTCTATCTAAGGAATGGATGTATGCTCTAACTATATTTTAGAAACATGATACTCAAATAATTATGAGGAATGAAGTTTCTAATATTTTGAATTAGTATTTTTCATTTTTTTATTCACTTCAATTGTATACAATCTATGTTTGCATATGAGCTATGATATAATTTTTCTAGCATTACAAGGTTGGTATAAAAAACATGTGTAGTGGATATAAAAATGAAAACCTACTCACCTTCTCAAATCTTGTGTGATATCCTTTTTCTCTATCTGTTGACTTAACAGGACTCCTAAAAACATATTTTATGTTGCTTCATAATTAGTCTCGTCCTAGGTTCTCTTTGAATCCATGAAGTGATAAGTATTTATTTGCTCAGTTCCATCAGAAAAGGACCTTGGTGCTGAAGGGACCAGCCTAAATAAATATCACCCAATTAAGAAGAAGAGGGGAGAAGAGAACACCATATTTTTTGATCACATCAACCAGAGATACTTGTGTCACTCTTCTTTTTATTGTTACGACAAGTGTTGTGAAACATGTGAATCCATTAGCTAGAGCTTTTCTAACATAATGCTTGAATGACGTAGCTAGAACAAAGAGCTCCATACGACTAAATATTTATAGAGTGTACGTTAGGCTTGGTTGCAACATCCAAGAATGTCAAGTATCAATCATTTATATGAAGGAAAAGCAGATATGGTCACTACTAGCAAGGATAGGGATAGGGCACGAAAAATATAGACTCACCTTGATTCCGATAACAATATAACAATTCTTCCAAGCCCATCATGCAAAAAACTAGAAGCAGGAGCATTTTAACCATTATTTTTAAAAAATATTAATAGTTTGTACTTGGAATCAAAATCTTTTTTTTCCAGAAGGTACAGAAGGTACAAAATGATCAGCTTGGGATTTTCAAACAGTCCTTTGCCAAATTCTAATTGTTAATTTCCAGGTAGGAATCGACATGTTTTTCTTTCTCAAGCATTTTTTAGATTAGTAGATACAATGTTTGATGAATACAATTTTTACATTCATCAATGTTTGATGAATACAATTTTTTTTATTCATATACAATACCCCATCGGTTATTCAATTTTCAATGCCTAGTAGCTGTTGTTGTATTTCATGTCAATCCGACGAAGTTGCTGTGGCTCCGACGGTAGTTTGTCGTCGCATTTTCGACATCCAGGGGCCCTTGTCTGACAACCTTGTCGTAGGAAATTCGACGACCTTGTCATAGGAAATTTGACAGCCTTTCCATAGGAAATTAGACGGCCTTTCCATAGGAAATTTGATGTACATTCTGTAAGAGATTCGATGGACTTACCATAGGAAATTCAACGGCCTTTCCATAGGAAATTTGACGGCCTTGTTGTAGGAAATTCGAAGGCCTTGGAGTAGGAAATTCGAAGGCCTTGTCTTTTCGTCGAATATTCGACGTTATGCCACCGATGAAAAAAAAAATTGAGGTTGTCGAATACCCAATAGGTTATTGTCAAATTTCAGACATGGCAGCTATCGGATTTTGGGCTCAAATTCTATTGTGTAACTGCGGACACTGCTCTACATTATGGTATTGCGCTTTACAATGTGAGCATGTCTTTGTAGGTTCCTGACAATATTTGGCATAATGACCCAACTTTCAACAATTATAGCATGTAACCTGACCTCTTCCTCTACCAAATCCTCCTCCTCCTTGACCTCTCAAGTTTCCACCACCCCTTCCCTATGCGTGTGGTTGCTACGAGGGGTACTAATTCTGCTGGTATTGCGCCTAACATTGATTCTAGGGTGCATACTGATGTTGAGGCAGATACTATGGCTAATACTAGTTTTGATATTGATTGGGTGGGAATTGCATAGACTGATAGGATTCTTACGCTGGTTCAACCTGAGGTTTCCCATCATTCTTCATCAATTAGGTGTCGATCGTCTTTTCCTTCCGGAGCTAGTATGCTATGCTATCCTTCTCTTCATGACCTACTGAATTACAAAATTTACAAAAAAGGATTGTTGGGGTACTTACAAATTTTTTCAAGTATAGAAACTCATCATCGTGATGTCCTCTAGACTGGAATATGTGGCACTAGGGTAGTACGTGGGAACTCAATGGGTTTGCACACCCGATGAGATATAGTTCACGAGGTTGGACAATTATCCTTGGTGTGTCCATCCGTTCTGCACTTCATACACCATAATTCTTCTTTGGATTCCTTTCCCTTCTTGATATCCTAAAGTTTTATCATCATATTAGTCAGCTACAACTGAATCTGCACCATTCCTGCTGTACCATCACCGATTGGTGAAGCTTTCAGCCTCATTGCCAATTCTAGTGCTTTTGTTTATGACTCGATATTTTGCTACATCAATGGGCCTCGGATGTGTGGTAACAACGTAGCAATAAAACACTCTTTATGCTATACATATGACATTTGGAAACTTATTTCCATCAAGGTTTTAAAACATTATTCAAAATCCCATACGGACTCTGCCAATGAATTTTTTATATCTTTGATCTTAGTGATGCACCATGACTCAGATTTAGGTTTTCTAAACTCACGGATCATTACGAGTCGTATTTTTTCAAGTTTATTCGGTGGCATTCCTAGTGGTACTACACAAAGCTTCATAAACTAGTCCAGGGCATGACCCCTCAGAGTCATGATCGTTTGTGCTTTCTTTAGGTCTGCATTATGAACAAGGCGAACCATCCACACAACTTCACAGAGGAACCAATGCTGCTCTGGATCCTCTGCTCCATTCTCATTGAATGTGGGTAGTCTAATATCTGCTCCAGCCATTGAGTTGGCATCGGGGTTATCTGATGAATACTCTAGTGGAGGTGTACCTTCTTGCCTGCTAGTCATAGTACTAGCACAATCAGTATTAACAACTCTTCCAGGAGATGAGGCTCTAGACCTTACCTCTGGTGATACTCTGGGTGTGATGTAGTCATGCCCCGATCTTGGTGTCTCCACAAATTCTATTGACTCTTCAGCTTCAGATATTGGCTGATATTCTTCCTCTTCATTACAAGACCCTTCTTCCAACTGCGACCAAATTTCATTCTTACTTTCTTCGAATAGACTAGGACTTGTATTTATCTCTTCCTAGACCTGAATCTCCTTCCACTCCTTAGGAATACCTCTTCTAGTTTAGGTTCTGTACTTCCAGGGAACATCTCAACTCACCATTTCCCCTCTTCTATGTACCTTTTCCATGGCATATCCCCTATGATTGGATATGCGGCTCAACTACTCAACTATAAGATAACCTTCTCATAAACTAGCATCTTTATCCATGTGCTGATAGATAACAAATACCTTCTTTGTGGTCCTTGGAAAAAAATTATTTCAGCCTCACTATATGAGGTTATAGTCTCTACTGAAAACTCAGTAATATACCCTTGCAAAATACTATCAACCCAAAAGTCAAAATATCTAGATATGGTGTTACTTACACTGGTTATCTTGCAAACCAACTGATCATTCCATTTAACCACTTCTCTTATCTAGAAATTTGTCTGCCTAGTCGCCAATCTTGATAACCACTCGTGCAGCACAATAGGGAACTCTGCAAAGAAGATCTCACGAATATCATAATATATGTATCAGTCTAACCAGTTCTCTGCGCTTAATTATGATCCTATGCTCTCTCCTTGTGCAAATGCTAGTGTCTTATACTCCACCCAGTCCTCTATTTCGTTCTTTGTTGTATGCCACAACATTTCCCTCGACTCAAATGATTAACGGTCCTAGAAATGGAACCATTTTTTGGCCTCTATCACCTAAATTACATGACCCAAGGTTCAACAACAACACAATACCAGCAAGACACCGAACGATCGACCCAACAGAGTAAGCTCAGTCGGCAACACCCATAAGGTAGGCGCAATCTCACCAAAGATATCTTAATGTGTGACTTCCAGAACCATGTTTCTGCAATTAGCGAGGGATTATAGTCCCTTGGCGTGCTGCCAAGGCACTCGATAGAGATAGGATAATAAAATCTATTACTATGTGACATAGGTGCAACTATGTGCCACAACCAACGCGCGATAGAACCTTGTCCATAACCACTTAACAACCAGTGCAACCGTGTGGTGCAACTGAATCCTTAATTATAATGAACAGTGTGCGACTTATATTATAACTTAGCATATTTAACTAGGAATTTATACATAACATGTTGGCAATGCTTTAACATTCATTCATTCACTGATTGGTAATATTGTGACATACATTCAACATTAACTATAACAATAAAAGTAAGCAAACAATCAGCATTCACACAAGCATTCAATCATTCAACACAAGAAATAACGTGGAAACCCACATGGGAAAAACCACCAAGGTTCTCTTCATTTAGCATGAGAAATATAGGTAGAACCTTGCATTCTAGGACTTGCAAAATATTCTTAAGATATGTCTATTTGAATCAATATTCTTACTCTCATGCTCTCTAGTTTATTGCTTCTATCTAGTCCTACTAGATTTATTTCTCTCTATCTACTTCTACTTGACCATCTATGCACTCAGCTGTAGATTACTTCTACTAGCAGTCTGCACACTCAGCTACAAATCCGTGGCTCAATAGCCTTCTACCTCTACTAGAATCCTCTTTTGATTCAATAATACTGAAGCTAACTGAACCTAATTCTTGAAGCTACCTCTCCAAGATAACCCTTATACATAATGGGTTCCTCCTATTTATAGTACTTACAAGACCACGCAAGGTTGACTGAGTACTACTCAGTTATTATAGACACAAGTAGAAACAAAATATATGCAATTACATTAATTATAGGCCAAAATTAGCTGCAAAAGTCCTGCATGACATTAACCACAGCCTTAACTATTCATGGAAACGTATTTCATCCTGTTTGTCGGTCATAACTAGCCGCAAAAACTATCCTTGGTCTTCTGTCATTTCGTCCTTATGCAGTCTTCCTTGACTTTCACCTATTTTTCTTTAAATCTTCTACCTACCTATTCCATTGACTTGGATATGACTTTCATCGTCACAGCAATCCTCATCGAAGCTTCCTCTTCTCTACGCTCGCACTTCTTCTTTTACCTGCTTTTCTCCCATCGCACACTCGCTTTTCCTCTTGGAGCATGCATGATGTATTCTTCCATTTGTAGGATCAATAGGACTAGAAATAATCAGAAGATAAAATTATTATGGGATCAAGAAGATCCGTAAGACAAAGACAAGCCAAATTAGTGAACTAACAAGAAACATGCAATCAAACCCAGCGTGAAACTTAGGACTGGAAGAGGTACCGAATAGAGTACCAAAATGACGGTTGTATGGACCATTATACATAAAAAATTAGTATATTAGGTTTTATTTACATTTAAGAGTTTTCATTAATAAAAATAGAGTAAAGATAGCCTCATTAAACATAGATGTACTAAATTATGGTAGATATGATGGGAAATTAATGTAATAACATCATTATAAAAGACAATTCCGGAGCCCAATAGTATCACACATCATGTCCCATATGTTGTGATAATCATGAAAAATAGAAAGTTTCATATAAAATATTATAGCATTTATGCAAGCATTAAAGCTATCCTGTGGGCACCATTCCTTTCCACAGTCCAACCACACACAACTAGTAAGAACAAAAAGGCTGGCAATAATGGAATTTGGTTCACTATAGGAAAAGACAAGGCAATATTTGAATTTAAATCTATTCCAAAAATATCGACACAAGTTCATAAGGCCTATGAATGTTATAGATCCATCGAAAGAAAAACTCAAGATCTTGAACTTGTCAAGAATGACCTTGCTCATAAAAAAATAGAAGCCCGGCTTCTTAGTCCAGAATGGTAGAAGGAAAAAAATGAAGTTTAGAAAAAATTTGAAGACACAGTCTGTACAGAAAGGCCATATCCATTTTGGCATAGAAAAAAATATTGGGTATCCCTGCCATATAAGAAAAAAATTGATGAAGAAAATATTCCCAATACCATCCAAGCGGTACCAATGAATGAAAGGATGAGAGCTTACTGTAAGAAAGAAACATGTGAGCTACAAGAAAAGAGATTGATTCAACAAAAGATCAGTCCATGGGGATGTTTTTATTTTTATGTTGATAAATATTCAGAGAAGGTTAAGAGGAACTCCTAGGATGGT
The DNA here is from genome assembly GCA_001517045.1 of Pseudotsuga menziesii. Lineage (NCBI taxonomy): Eukaryota > Viridiplantae > Streptophyta > Pinopsida > Pinales > Pinaceae > Pseudotsuga > Pseudotsuga menziesii. The sequence continues at coordinate 62,237 of LPNX010098175.1, read as the reverse complement.
AATAAATTATAAACCTTTGAATGAATCTCTAGAATGGATCAGGTATCAAATCCCAAATAAATTATACTTTATGGAAAAAATTTCCAATCCCAAAGTTTTCTCCAAGTTTGATCTAAAATCAGGCTTTTGGTAGCTTAGAATCATACCAGAAGATAGATACAAAACTGGTTTTGTTGTCCCTCATGGACATTATTGGAGGCCAGTCATGCTTTTCGGCCTAAAAAATGCACCATCAAAATTCCAGAAGGTAATGGAATATGTATTAAAAGATTGTATGGATTGGCTAACAATTTATATTGATGATATTCTTGTTTATTCAGAAGATCTCCAACAACATGCCAAGTATCTTGATCGATTCAGAAAGAAGATATTTAATGCTGGATTTTTCCTCTCAAAAACGAAAAATGGAATTATTTCAGACTAAGATTAAATTCTTAGGTCAATAAATTGAGAACGAACTAATTAAACTACAAGAACATGCAATTGAATTTGCAGATAAATTTCCTGATCAGATCACAGAAGAGAAACAACTCCAAATATTTTTAGGTTTCTTAAATTATATTTCCCCATATTACAAGAACTGTGTTGCTGACAGAACAATATTGCAGGAAAGATTGAAGAAAGAAACAGGTCCATGGACGAATGATCACACCAAAGAAGTAGGGCCATTGAAACTGTTATGAGCAACATTGTAAGTGGGCATTAAACTTCACCAACTTTAAAAAACAAACAAAAATTGAACCCTAGTTCCTTACCCCTCTTGTAACTAGATAATGATTGGGATTTGATTTGATTTAACTGCAAGCTTGTTATTGTTTACTCTGCTAGCTATCATTTTTTCATGTTCAATTTATATCAGACTATAACATTTTCTGAGCTTGGATTGGTTGCATATCCAACACCAATGGTCAACAAAGTCTTTTCCTTGGTGGAGATATCATCCACTGTAGGCTATACATACAATGAAGGTTGGATGATTTCCTCCTACGGAATATGTCTGGGAGATACACTTTACATTCAATTGTGAAAAATCATTTCCAATTTTAAGTAACAAAAGTAATGTCCATTTTCTTACTTGTTCATGGTAGTGATTTAATACTCAATGAGACTTCTGTATATTCCCAAAGCCATCCTAGAACATGGAAAAATGAAGAAGAGTCTAGGGTTTGCATTTAAACTTGGGTCCTCTCAACTGAAAATTATATTCAACATCCGAAGAAGATATTTCTATCTTTGAAAACTTATAAGTAGACAATGAGTGAGATTTTATTTGATTACAAACTTGTTTTTGTTGACTCTGCTAGCTAAATTTTTACCTGAACAGGGCTATAGAAAATTGATTTTGTATCCGACTGTAACATTTGGCGGTAGAGTAGATTGTCCATCTTGGGTTGGTTGCATATAAAATGGCCAACAATGTCTTTACTGTGGTCACTTATGGAGACATTTCCCACCATAGGATATGCATATACTGCAGGTTGGATGATTTTTCCTATGGGATATGTTTGGGAGATACTCTTTCCATTCAATTATGCAGATTGCTTACTTTTTGATGTAATAAAAATGAATGTCCATTTTCCAACCTATTTGTGGTAGTAATTTTATAGTCAATAACATATTCCCCAAGTCATCCTTGAACATGGACCAATGAAGAAGAGTGTAGGGTTTCCTTGCAATTGAAAATCATATTCAACAATCTGGAGAAGTGACATATCTTGAACAACTTATAACTAGATAATTATTGAGATTGATTTGATTACATGCTTGGTTTTATTGACTCCTCTAGATAAAATTTTCCCTGAACATGACTATACACATATTCAGTTTGTATCTAACTATATCATTTGGTAGTAGAGTAGTTTTCCTAGCTTGGATTGGTTTCATATCTAATGATCAACAAACTCTTTCAATTCAATTGTGATATGCATACACTACCGGATGGATGATTTCCTCAAAGGGCATTTGTTGGGAGATGGTATTTACATTCAATGGTGTACAACTAGATAGTGATTGAGATTTGAGACAGATTATAGGCTTTTTTTTGTTGACTTTGCTAACTAAAGTTTTCTTGAACTATTTAGTTTGTATATGACTATTAACATTTGGTCGTAGAGTAGATTTCCAAGCTTGTATTGCTTCAATATCTAATAGTTAGCATACTATTTAGAATACACAGTAGGATGGATGATTTCCTCCTATGGCCTCTATATGGGAGATACTCTTTCCATTCATTTGTGAAAAATTCTTGCCATGTCAATTATGAAAAATGCTTTCCATGTCAATTACGAAAAATGCTTTCCATCTCGATGTAGTAAAATAAATGTCCATTTTCTTATTTGTTCATGGTAGTGATTTTATAGTCAATGAGATCTGAAGGTGTGCAAGAACATGGACCAATGATGAATAGTGTAGGATGTGCATTTAAAAATAGGTCAAACAATTGCAAGCTCGGTGTGAGGAGGCCTATGTTGAGGCTATTTCCTTAGACACCACTGAAGAAAAAATGGAGGAGAATCAATGCCTCACAGTATGGTAAATACTCTTCTTAGAACTTGGTCTATGGGTGGTAAATTTTAGAGTGAAAAGGTAGGCACCTAGGTTAGGTGGATGGATCCTATAAAAGCACGCTAAAAATAACCCATGTAAGGTGCCCTCCTTGTACCCATATGGAGCACCATTTTGATTCTAATTTAAACAACAATATCAATTTTATTGATTTGTAGTGCACTGATTTATTTCTTGTTCATTGTTAATAAATAGTTTGCATGAGGAATGCATGTTAATAGTGCAAAAAATAATAGCAGATATTACTATTGACAGGATTACAGTAAGAAGTGTGTTGTATATTATGACACCTTTGTTTTATATTATGCTTGTAAGTGAAAAGCATGCTTAGTTATTTTGGCACTTGTTCCCAGTGCGTTTTCTAAATTTTTAGGAAAGAATTCAAAGCCCAAGTACCATAAGGGAAATTTTTGTGTTCCTTACAGGTCAAATATAGATTGGTCAGTAGGAATCGTTCAGATGGATATACTTCTATAGATTACAGTGTTGAGACTTGAGAGGTGGTAATATATAGTCTAGACTCCAAATAAGTACTGGTTGTGGAATATTTTGTGTCTCTGAAATTGAGCATAATGGTCTAGAGTTGTCTTCTATATTTTTGGCTCAGATTGGATTTTCTAGCATGTCAAGAGAGTATATGTAGGATTTTCTATGTGGGCACTGGGGTAGAGAGGATATATGGTGGAAAATTTGCAGGTTAGTTAGCACATGTTTTTTCGAAACATCTTTTCTTTGAACAATCCGATATATATTGTCAAAATTGTATTGAACATTCCCTATTTCTTATCATAGATGAGAAATTTTAGTTATGTCATGATGGACCTGGTATTCTATCAATGTACAATGCTGGCTCGAACGCCAATGGTTCTTAGTTATTTATTACTTTTGCAACAACACCTCATCTTGATAGGGATATACTTGATTCCATATCTTGAATGACATTTATGATTTTTTGTATTCACCTGAGTTTGTCTGAGAAGATTTACATGTTGGTTTTGATCGGTATATTTTCTCTTTATCTATGAATCATGAGTGTTACCATATGAAAATTTCATATTTTAGAAATACAAGATTCATTTACCTTGAAATAATGGGCTATTTTCTTTGGGTGCCATGCACTAGTGTATTTTTACCATTTGAACTTTTAAATTCTGATAATTGTTTGTAGGAAGTTCTCTTTAGTCCAGTTTAGTTGGTCTATATGCTACTAAGGGGGTGAGGCTAACATTTTTCTGACTAATGTGGATATCTTGCCTCAGGCCCGTCTGTATTTTCTATTTTAATCTCACATGATTAATATCCCTTTTCTTATTATCTACAACAAGCATGTCATCTTTGGAAGAGTTGTTGAGGGAATAGATGTAATGAAGAAAATTTAGCGGTTATCAACTATAGATCAAGGAAGACCTATTGTTCTAGTTAATATTTCTAATTGTGGTGAAATATTGCTAGGAAAAGATAACAGTATAGTTGTAGTTGATGAAGGTACATTTATCTTTTAATTAGTAAGCATCATGATATGCCATTTTTGAATATTTAACTGACATTGATTGATATCTTGAATGTAATTTGTATAAATGGTTTTCTTTTATTCCTTTAAGATATGAAAAATTGGATTTATCTGTAGATAAAAAGAAAGGAAAGAAACATAAAGATACAAAAGAAGCAATGTCAAGTGATGATGGCCAAAAAAATCATAGGAAAGTGCATAAGGACCAGCGAAAGAGGAGGCAATGTCATTATTTTGATTCAGATACCTCATCAGACACTGATTTAGATTCAAGCACTTCTGATAGTGATTTTGACTCAGACTGTTCCTCATCATATAATAGTAGCACTTCAAGTGAAGATGATAGGGGAGAAGAAAGAAGAAATCATCAAGAAGAAACAAGCATAGACATACAAAGCAATGGAGGGACATGCAGAAAGGGAAAAGACATGGTCGAAAAGTGAAGAGATTAAGGTGGAAGTCCAAGTGGTATGGATTCTTTATCCATTGAACTAGGAATATGAAATGCAGTCTCATGTCTTGTATACATAATTCATTTTTCTAATAGTGTTTGAAGAACTTTTTTTTGAATTGCAGGAGCTCAGATAGTGACTATAGCAGTGGCAGTGATAGTGAGAGTGAGACCGAAAGTGAGAGTGATACTGAAAGTGATAGTGACAGTGATGTTGGTAAGAAAAATGTGAAATCAAAGACACACTCTTGTGTAGTTGAGAAGCCTCAACTTTCTGGTAAGCGATAGTTCATTACTGACTTATTGTTTAGCTTGCCACCTATCGTTAAGCATTTTGTGGAACTAATAGAAATGATGATGTTGGGTTTGATAATGTTGTTTTGCTGGAATACAATGGTCACATTTTAAATGAAGTTCTATTCTCCAATTTTTTTGAAGGTATTAGATGTAAAATTCACAGAAATTAAAATTAAAATTTTAATGGGAACCATTAAAAATGGTGGTACCTCTTGGAAAATTATTTCTTCTATGAGGCCACTTTGCCTATGGTTCCACGGACCATAATTTTATTTATTTATTTATATCTAGATTTGTTGGAGGAGATAGTCGGTAATCCAACTAAGTCGATAATATGACTAAGTCAATTAGCCAACTAAGTCAATCAGCCGACTAATTAGAGATTAGATTGGACACATAAGGTCATGTAGGTTGACCGAACCAACAGGTAGTTATATGTAACTATTTTGTAAATCATATATATTAGGCTGTTGAGCCAGAGGAGAACTCGGTTCAGTTCTGTGTTTTGTATGGACCCTTATAATATAATATAATTTGTTATTCCACATCTGTGTTCCTATTTCTTGTCTTTGTTATGTCTGTATGCTTCAATGTGTCTTATTGGTAACCCTTTGTGATCCGTGAGATTACAACATTGGTTATGTTGCCGGTAGTACATATCTGAGATGAATACAAGCAGATGATATAAGAGCAGGAAATTAAGAAATAATGGGAGCACAAGATAGCAAATTATTTGCAAAATTACGCGCAAAGAAACAGATTAACAAATGCTCAGGCAAAAGAATGATTCTTCACCAAAACCCATGAGAAGTTTGTAGAATCGGTACCCCAGCCTTTGAAGAAACTTCTGGATGAAAAAATTGGAAGCGACTAAAGAACAACAACTGCTAGAGAAACTGATTCGAGGGGGAAGAACAAACCTGTTGGAGTGGTTTGAAAAGATCACCGATGAATTCTGCGAGGAGCAAGCTATAGAAGAAAGAACTTCGGTAGAAACCATTCATAAGAAATTCTATACAGACCTTACCGAGCAGTTCCTGTGCTCCTTACCAACCTTGTTGTTCAAATTCTTGATAGAAAAAGGAGTGGGTCATATTGTCGAACCTCATCCATCACTACGTGAACCGCCACAAAATTCCAACTGGACAGAGAAACAAAAGAAGTGGGAGAAATTCATTGCCAAAAGGGAGTGGGAATATTTCCTAAGCAAGTAAACAAAACTATCTGAGCTTTCTAAAGCATCAGGTAGGAAATGGGGGGGTAGTTGGTCGTATGTCGAGGTAAAGTAAAGAGGATTCTAGTCGACTAAAAATAGATACCATCACCAAGGATGAAAAGTCGACCTAAAAAGGAAATCGAATGGACAATGATACACAAAGGTACGACGGATTTACAAAATATAGAGAGGGAGAAGAGGCTAAAAAGAAGGGAAGAAAGAAGAGAAAGAGCTATAGCACTGCAAAGAGGATTGAGTACTAGGGTGACAGGCCAAGAAAGAAATACGCCAGAGTCGGGTCATGACCGACAAGAAGAAGGCGTGGATGAAGAAGCATCACCCATGGTAGAAGACTTGTGGATAGAGCAGCGAGAAGCTCTCCAAATAGAAGTTCGCCAAGAGATAAGACCTCTGTCTCCAATGAATCTGAGTACTAGGATACAAGCCATTGTCGAAGAAGACCTAAGACTAAGAGCTGGTGAGTTTGGTATATGGAGCTGACTAGACGACGAAGTAAATGATGATAATCATCTAGTGATCCATCAACTAGAGGAAGAAAACCGGGTCACACTTCAAGCATACCCTTCCAACTGAAGTATCCACTTACTTTACCCGACACATGAAGGAGCATCCCCCCTGCCAAATATAGCTTTGGATAATACAGAACAATCAGACATGTAGAAAAATAATTATAGTTGGACATTGATAGGATAAGTTGACCCCAACCAAATGCTTTTCGGAGAAGAAATGACAAACAAAACAACCGATGGAAACAAGAGTTCTGTCGATAACAGCTCTCCATAAAAAGACAAACAAAACATCCCACTACCCCCACCACCACCATTGCCACCTCCTGAGGAAGATAGTGACAGTGAATCCGACATGGGTCACGGATCAGTGCATATCCTTCTATATGAGGGCGAAAAATTTTCCAGATGAAATTGGATCATTTGTGAGTCGACATGGGAGGAAAATCAAGTCACAGCAGAAGATAGACAGATGGCGCAGTTCGTTGGTGCCTTGAGGAAAAGATCTCTAACATGGTACATGAGCTTTACTGAGAGAACCCCTCAAGCATACAAAGCAGAAATTAAAGTGAAATTTTTATCGTTCTTTAAAAATCCAGATGCAAAACATCTGGCAGCTAAAAATTTGAAGACAATTTTGCAAAAGCCAGCAGAATTCGTCTGAGAGTATGACAAATGTTGGAAAGACCACTTCAGCCAATTGGATTATGTAATTAGTGAACAACTATTAATTCAATGGTTTCTTGCAAGTCTTTCACAGAAAATTTGGTGACATATAAACCTAGAGACATTGAAGACATACGAAGATGCGCTTACTAAATCCCTACAAGTGGAGATGGACAAATATTTCCCAGCATATCCCACAAATACTAGGCTGGAAGAATATCTATTAATCATGCAGAAATCATTGAAAGAGCTTAACCTTAATAATCAGGATGTATGGTACACAAATTCTCAACAACCAGACATTCCAAAGATAACTGTAGACAGGACATCAGCGAATAGGACATTCGATTTGTGCAAATAAAGTGTTTTTGCGACATCTATGAAGAACATGGAGAACACACCACAAAAGACTGCCCGTATAATATGAAAAATGGTAAAGCATCTTGGTGTGCTATCTGTGAAATTAAAAGTCATACCACGGTGGACTACCACCTAAACTTTAAAAAACGACAAAATTACCAAGCAGTTTACCAGACGAACGTAGTTGCACAGAACAACGATAACAATCAACGAAGCAATGCTCAAAATGAAAAGAATACTCAAAGATACGAAGGTCGTCGATATGAGTGCTAGTTCGAAAACTGACGTGCAGGATATGGAGGTTAAGGTCGATTCTCTGGGAATCGTGACAACCGACCATGTCATCCCATCCAATGTTTCACGTGCTACAAAGAAGGTCACCGATATGCAGACTGCCCATACAAGGACATAACTGATTTGAAATTTTGTACTAGCTATGGAGTCAGGGATCACTCATTAGAGGATTGTCCTACTATGCTTGATAAAATTAATAAGAAGAAAAATGTTAATGTCTTTTTGTAAGTTCAAAAACATGATATTATCAATACAAAGAATCTGCATATAGTAACCTGACAAGGGACAAAAATTGTTAGTGATAATCCATGTATAAGCAAAATAAAATAAAAGAATGATTATCCTAACCCAACTAAACAAAAACAACTGTATAAAGACGCAACAAATATATTTAAAGAATTTTCTCGATAAGAAGAAGCCGATGATAGTCAACAAAGCACAATTAAATAATTAATACGATTAGTACAAGATGATAAAATGATATCTCAATTCATCGACTTATTATATAAAATAAAACACAACAATAATACAGAAAAACAAACAAAAAATATCTGCAGTCTAAACCAAAAGGACAAAAGTGATGCCAACCCACTTGTTGACCTAGAAATTAAAGGATACCATGTCCTACAAGTTGTGCTCGACTTCGGGTCACAAGTAAACATTATGACTCACGACACTTGGGAAAAATTGGGTAGACCTCAACTATACAAGTCAGGAATATACCTGAAATTATTCGACCAAGGAAAAATGTGAACACGACAATAAAAGGAATATCGACCAAAGTCAATTTTGAAATTATTGACCCTAAGGAAGGATCCAGTTCCTTCCCAGTGTTCGTAGGTCAACCTTGGGGAAGAAAAATGAAAGCCTCGATATCCTTAGACAAGAAAAGGATAAAACTAAAAGGGAATGGACAAAAATTCATAGTACCTATCCATCCATCCCAAGGAGAACCTTGGATAGAATCTATTGATGAAGAAGTCAACATTCGACAACTATATAAAATACAAAACAATGAAGACTACACAGAACCCAATGTCTATGGTGAAATTCACTTAGGAAATCAAGATTCATTAGGATACAACTCATACATAGAATTATATGATTGGGAAGTCGAGAACTACGAGACACAAGTAAGAGATTGCTGAACCATTCAAAAAGTACAGAAGTAACCCGTCCAACAATGCTTCTTGGCGTCTATCATCCCAAAAATATTTGAAAAGAAAAAAAGGGAATATCCTACCCTAAAATCAACAAATGTAAATGTTAAACAAGTACCAAGATACAAAGAAAGAGAATGACCAGGTATGCATATAGAACAAGTATCCAGGAACATTAGTGAACATGGCCGACTAAAAAGTTTAGTAGAAACCTTCATGGGACAAGCTGCTAGATGGTGGGATACCCATCAATTAAGACTACAGACATGGACAACAGCTTCGACTTACTTTATAGAAATATTTGGAGGAAAAAGGTTAGCCAATCAAGCCCAAATACCTATGTTCATCCAAGGACAGGATCCAAAAGACCACATAAGAACATGTGAAAAATAATGGAAAATACTTGGGTATAAGGATGAACATACATGGCCACACCTGTTTCCATCGATGCTATCTGACTTACCAAAAAAATGGTACAAAATGGAAGAAGCTTGGGGTGAAACATTCCTATGGCATGAAATAAGAGATAATTTTATCAAAGATTTTAGCTTTATACCACAAGATGAAAAGTTAGTCGAAACTGCAAAACAAATTAAAGCATTTATAGAACCAACCAGGAACAAAAACCTAACACAAAATTAGGATCGACCGACAATAAACTGCAATAACATACAAACCAGGACATTAACACAGTCAACAAGACTACAGATGGAAAATGAAAATCTGGAAGGGAAAAGCTTTAGATGGAAATCAGACCATGCCGAAATGACAAAACCAATTCGCATAGTACTCAAAGTCGAGACAAGCAATAAAGAAGACACCGACTGAATGACTGTAGCAGACTTTCCTGCTACATTTTCATAGTTTAAAGAAGGGAGCCAACCAATCAATGAATCCAAAGTACCTGAATGGTTAGACACTAAAGTGATAACTAAATAAGTTGACATATCAAATGATCATAGACCAAAAATAGCAAAGATTGGAGACTACTGGAATGAAGAGCAAACAACAGAAATAGTAAACTTACTAAAAGAATTCTAGGATGTATTTTGTAGAAACTACAAATATCTCAAAGGTCTAGTCCATGAAATGGGTGAAATCAAGATGGACATTAAACCTGATGTCCAACCTGTAAAGAAATGACCATATAAATTAGCTCATAAATACAAAGAGATAGTCAAGAAAGAGATTGATAATATGCTTGCAGCAGGAATTATCTACCCTATTGACCAATCAGAATGGGCAATTCCAATGGTTTTTCAACCAAAGAAAAACAATCCAACTAAGCTAAGGATCTATGTTGACTTCAGAGACCTAAATAAAGTTACATTAACAGACCCATTTCCAACACCTTATGTAGATGAAATCTTAAATGAGGTGGTAGGACATGAATGCTAATTGTTTATAGATGGATTCTCAGGTTATAACCAAGTACCAATAGCCAAAGAAGATCATAAAAATACAACATTCATATGTGAATTTGGCTCATTTGCTTACATGGTTATGCCTTTTGGACTAAAAAATGCATCTGCAGTATTTTCGAGAATTGTGGTCAAAACATTTCAAGAATATATTTACAAAATGATGGTCGTATATTTCGATGATTGGACAATATACTCTATGCTGAAAGATCACTGCAAATGGCTAAGGATCATGTTGGAATGATTCCAACAAATCTAGCTATCTCTGAACATAAATAAATGCATATTTTTAACCCCTATAGGGATACTATTAGGATACATCATCTGCAAAGAAGGCATCAAGGTCACTTTGCAAAAATAAAAATTATCCTCGACTTAAAACCACCGGTGAGCCCAAAACAAGTCAGGGTAATACTTTGCCATACAGGATATTACAAGAAATTCATAAGATATTATTCAGATATGACATATCCATTGGAAGAACTGTTAAGAGAAGATCAGGAGTTCGACCGGACAAAGGAATGAAACATATCATTTCAAAGACTAAAAAGGAAGATAGTCGAAGCACCCAGTATAAGATTTCCAAACTGGTAGACCAAATTCCATGTACACATTGACGCATCAGGCCTGGCAATAGGATCAATCCTATATCAATCAGGGGACGATGGAATGGACTACCCTATAGTTTACAGCAGTAGAAAACTAAATAAAGCAGAAAGAAACTACTCGACAAGAGAGAGAGAAGCATTAGGAATGGTATTTGCACTACAGAAGTATCGACATTACCTACTAGCGAACCCGTTTATCTTTTATACGAACCACCAAGAACTAAAATACCTTGTCAATAAACCCTTACACCATGGGAGAATTTGCCGATGGCTACTTCTATTCCAAGAATTTGAATTCGAAGTCATTGTCAAACCAAGAAAATTAAATGTCGGACCCGACCACTTATCACGAATTGACACAGGAGAGGAACCGACAGGATCCAAAGATGACCTACTTGATGCACATTTATTCCGAATAGAAGTAGTCCCAGAAAAATTAGAGAAAATAGCTCAATTCTTATAAAATGGTCAAGCACCAGAGGGCATGAGCATAAAGAAGAAACACATTTTAGCCATGAAAGTTGCACCGTATAGCCTCATAAATGGATTATTATATAAAATAGGCCTGGACAACATCCTTAGAATATGTGTACTAGAACATGAAATAAATAATATCATGTATGAAGCACACTATGGACTAGCACGAGGACATTTTCAAGCAGACACAACTGCCAAGAAAATCCAACAGTCAGGGTTATGGTGGCAAAAACTTTACAAAGACTATAAAAATTTTTTAAGCCAATGTGATAGAGTATGTAACCAAGTGGGCAGAGGCAGAACCATGTAATGTCCCCTTTTTGAAATTTTATTAAATGACCAATTTTTTCACAATTTTGGCTCTTGACTAGTTTTGATGTCTAGACCTCCAAATTGACCCAAATGCTTCCAAATTTTCTCTGAAGGTAAATGACTGATAATATAACTTAAATATCATGCTCATTTATGTTTTGTGACCTCCCAATCACTTCTTCAAACTTTTTTAATGTTCTGTTGAAAGTAGGATTCTTTACTAGCAAATTGGGGCTCCAATTCCCCCTGGGTAATTGCCGGAAATGGCTTCACAAAATATCCCAAAGTCACTTGAATTTATAAAAAAAGGCTAGGTATGTGTAAGGTATCTTTTCAAAGTCTCATATGCATATTTTTTCAGTTTATACATGCTGTTATGACTCTTTCCAAAACAACTCCCAAGTCACAATTTCGACCCTTGGGGAAAATGCACCAAATCTTCTTCCAATGCAATAAAAATGAGTAAAATGGATTTCAATGCTCAATTAATGAACATGAGACTTGAAATACACATTATATATAGTCAATACATCATATTTTTATCATATATACATTCCTCCATTCGAAATAATAAGCATTACCATGGAATATATCAAAATGGAGTGGAAATGGTCATTGTTTTCTCATTAAAAGTCATTTTGACATACAAATCTTGGTAATTTCGACTTGATACTTTATGATAATGAATAAAAGAGAATATTTAACTTATCACAATCATAAATTGATAATTAAAGGCTCTCCCAATTCGAAATCATCAGCATTACAATGGTTCACAACAAGATAATGGGGAAATGACACTATTTCTTCATTGTTCAACATTTTTACATGAATTCTTTTGGGTATTTCAACATGAGAGTATTATGAACATGAAATAAATAGCATATAAATCATCACATAATATAATTTTAATTATAATATTCCCCAAAGAGAGCAATAGCTCACCCAAAGCACAATCCCTCCATTGGCATGAATATGGTGTGAAAACTGGAAATAGTTGAGAGAGAGTGTTGCAATAGAAGAATACACATGCATTCATGTATATTACACCTGCAAATAAGACTCCATTAAATCTCCATGAAATACCCGTGTGGCATTTCCAAACACCAAGTAGGATGGGAATCTTTCACCCTCAAAATTGGCTTAAGCAAGAAAACTAGTCATCCACTAGCTCTCACAATTCACAAATGACAATTTCACAAATGAGAAAAAGGTTATTCCCATGGATGATACATTTATTTTATAAAAATTATTGGTATTGTAATGTTCCAAATCCATCCATAAACCAAAGCCAAGTCGAATTGGTGTGGCTGCTCATGCTATGCCATGTGGCCTCTCTCTTCACCTTCCCTCTTCTCCCAAATTTGAGTAGGAGCCACTTGGCCTTCTCCAACTCCCAAATTCAACCTCTAAGATACTCTATTCAGTTCTGAAATGTCATTATGTAAGTATTTCAGCCTTTATATTTGACTTGTGTCATAACTGTTATAGAATCTCCATCATTGGTGTCATAGATGTCATAAATGTAAGGGGAATCTAGCCAAGTGTCCATGAAACTCCCATTTGGCTCTTCCTCTCCCATGTAAGTTAAAATTCATCCCAAATTAGACCTATGAAGTATATGGACAATTATATTGACCTCATAATCCATACCAAAACATTAGGCTTCCCATAGATTCGAAATTACAAGAGGAGGATGCCATTTAACATAGGAATTCTAGCTTGAGTGGGCCCCATAGTCTCCATGTGTCTCCATTCTCCATAGCCATTTAATTTTTCTTCTGTATTTATTTAATAAGCTAAATTATTACATATTTATCCTCTTCTAATTTTTAAACATCATTTATTATCCCTCTTATTCCAAATCTCAAAGCTTCCACCCCCAAGCTAGGAAACTAGTGATTTTCCACCTTGGCAATTATTTGACTTTTAGCATCCCTTTGACAATTCTCATGATTATGGAAAATGTGATTTGGCCATTTTGACCCAATTCAAAAATTTGGGACATTACAAATCCTCCCTTCCTAATATTCCTTGTACTCAAGCAATTTCAAACATGGTTGTTGAAGAACCTACTTTCTGTATGATTCTTTGAAGTTGCCATTTTGCTGCCCACTTGAGTCTTTGAGATTTCATGAAGATTTCAGAGAGGAACCACCATGCCTTCTGCTGCACTACTCTGATTAAAATCACCTTATTAAATGGGGAATCCATCTCCCATACTGCTTGTTTCCCAATGAATTTGAAATCAATGGGACTAAAAACAATCCCAGGGTCACATTGCTTGCATTGCACTCCAACAATTAAGAGTGCTTTCCAACCCATACCATTTGGAAAGAGAATTCCTGGATCCCATTTTCTTGTATGCATTCTTCCAAACATCATGAGTGCATAATATATATCATCAAAGTATATAACAACATAATAAGAATGTACATCAAGGAGGTGCCTCACCAAGAAATCATGAAAGTGCTTATACCTCCCAGTGAGTAGACTACCATTTGCCAAGTGCATACATGCTTCAAGTGACTAATCAAATATGATCCAATGACATAGGTGAGGATCCCATGTCCTATAATGCTGCTCCCAAATAATGTAGTATGCATCAAAATAATAATCAGCCATTTTTTCTTTCATCTAAGAAGTGAATGAAGAACCTCCACCAAAATATGCCAACCAAATAAAGAGCAAATAAAACACGAAGACTTCAAGTGTCTAAAATAAGTCTAATCAATACACCCATGAATATGTATATCCTCATGAAATAACAGAGGATGCTACCAATAATAATTTTCCTCAATCATATTCCTCTTCACCCAAGTGTTGGATGAAGTTCCTCCAACATCAAATGAACCAAGTGTTGAGCAAGAAAAACCATGAGTCTTTAAGTGACTCAAATGAACATCATAGGTGCACCCATGCAGATGTGTAAAATCATAATGTAAACAAGGATGCTGCTGCAAATGTAAATAATATTGTTCTCTAATAATTCCATCATCAAAAGGAGAAATAGAATTTCCATGCTCTTCATGTGGCACAATCAAAGATAAACCTTTCACCCATACTTCATTAGGATGGCTGCTGCAAAATTTAGAAGTGTAGGATGTAGGAGAAAGAACCAACTCACCCAAATGATCAGTAAGTGAAAAATTGTCATAATGTGAAGTATCCATAGGGGTAGGATTATTCACCTCCCTAGAAAATGAAAAAAATTCCTCATGGGTTGGTTCCAAGGTGGTGGAATTATGCACTTCTTCAAAAATCATTAGAGGAAATTTCAACTCAAAATGGGCCTCCTAAAAATAATTAATAAAATAATAGTTAAAATAATAAAATAATAATTATTAATTTTGGAGGAAGAAAAGAAAAAAAATACTTTTTTGTTTGTATTTTTTACATATATCCCCGTGTTTTTACTCAAATTTCGATTGAGAGAGCTCGTTGTATGTGTAATTAAATTACGCATCTAACGAGTACCCACTCGGCATACTTTTGATGGACCACGCTACCCCAAAAATAAGAAATACCTGAAAAAACGTGATGATGATGTCATCATCACGCTTTTTCAGGTATTTCTTGTTTTTGGGGTAGCGCGGTCCATCAAAAGTACATGGAGTGGGTACTCGTTGGATGTGGAATTAAATTTCGCATCCAATGAGCTCTCTCGATCAAAATTTGAGTAAAAAAATGGGGAGATATGTCAAAAATACAAACAAAAAAAGTAGTTTTTTTATGATACCTATCCCCAAATTTATATTAAAAAAGTTTTTAAGACCTATACGGTATTTCAAATTTAAATAAATTTCATTGGATAACACATGATAACATGGAATTTGAATCAAATTTAAAAGGCCAATTTTGAGTTGAAATTTCCTCTAATGTGTGTAACCATTTTCAAGAGGCAACTCAAGTTCCTCTTCCACCATTACTAGTGATTGGATCTCATCACTATAATCCTGAAGCACATCAATAACCTGCAATTTTTCATGTTTCTCATGATCCATCATGTCATCAGAATCCTCCAAGTGTAGAAATTCAGGCCTGCAGTAGATTAATTTCACCCACAACAATTAACAATTGATCATGCAAAATTATCAACAATGGAGACTGAATATGGAGCTGTAACACAAAATTATATTAACTGAGTGTACAATATCCAACCCTATAATAACATAGGCTGCTGAATATATAGAATACATGAGCAAATCGAATGCATAAGGAAGCATCCAAATCTAGCATAAAGCAGGCTTACCCAAAATAGGCAAATCCCCCATAGGTGTAAAAAGTTGATCCCAAATCTATCAAGGACCCCATGAATTAGCAAGGGCGCATAGGCAAGCAAAAGAGTGGTCAAATGGCAGCTCATGCATGCTTTTGCATCGAGGAAAGAGTGGAGGAGGAAGAGGCAACAAAGCTGATTCACCTCACCTAGTCTTGCTTTCCTATGTGCTTTAAAACACTGAAAAAGAAGGGTATAAAGCAGAAAAAGCAGATGGGCGCCTAGGAGTCCAGGAATAAAGAATATTTGATTCCTAAGGATTTCCCAAGCGCTACATGAGTCAATAATGGCAAGTTTGACCTCTATGGATAGGCAATTAGCAACTTGCACATGGTGGGACTCATGGACTAGGCAAATAAGACAAAATAAATGAATTAATGTCTAAGTGGGTAAATACTATGGGTTGATTATTCTAACACCCCCCCTTAAGCCCGACTTTATGAGTAATAAATAAAAAATATAGGGCCTAGCAACAAGGCTTAGTCACCCTTTTACATACTGCAAGTCCATATGAAACAAGGAAAGAGGCAAAACCAACTTGGGAAAATCCTCCCTTAAACATGGACTGTAAAACAAAATTGTAGAATCTTGTCTCCACTCATGCTTTGACAGCATGATCAGCAATCCCCATCAGCGATTTGAGATTGCTGAAGGTCTTCTCACAAAATGATTTTGTGAAGATGTCAGCTACTTGTTCTGAAGATGAACAGAAGAGTAGGTGAATGGTGCCATCATGCACAAGCTCTTGGATCTTCTTTTTATTCATCTTGAAGGACCCTTCAAGAAAATGACGCTCTTGCAAATGAACCTCCTCATCTTCTTCATTCTTTCTTGGACCAACTTCATGAAGCTCAAGTGGTGATGGGGAAGTTGATCTTGTTTCTTCTTCAACTGCTACAAGGTCTTAATTTTCATGTTTAATGGAATTTTGGCTTGCAGCAACATTTTGAAATCTGATATCTATGTCACCAACATAGAGTTGTGAGCATTCAATAGTAGGTACTCCTTCAGAGTTCAAGCATCCATTAGTAGATGCTCTTTGTTTCATTTCCAAGGTAGCATGTGTCTCAAAATTATCTTCAGTATTTTCAATAAAAACTTCTTCATACTCATGTGATGTCTCTTCATATTTTTCAAAGTCACTTGGGAGTGAATTTCTATAATCTTCATGTGCTACTTCTTCTACTCCACCTATTTCAGAACTAGGTGGTTCATGGGTCTCCTCCTTTTTCTCCTTCAAACAAGCTAATGCATTTTTCTCCTTGGTTTTCTTAAAATCAATATATTTTTCCCAACTTTGGATAGCCAAAAATTCAAATCCTTTCATAATATTATTGGTCAGGTCTTCAAATATAGGTTCCATCCTTTTTATTATCTCCTCACCATCATATGAGGTTCTCTTTTCATGCCTAGTCATAGTTTCCAAAAAATTGCCTTCTTTTTTCCTCTTCAACAAAAGCACTTTTGGTTTTAATATATAATGGTGGTCCCTAAATTATTGTACTGATAAATATCAGACCAAATCAGGTTCCAATATCATGCTCTGATACCACTGTAATGTCTCCTTTTTGAAATTTTATTAAATGACCATTTTTTTCACAATTTTGGCTCTTGACTAGTTTTGATGTCTAGACCTCCAAATTGACCCAAATGCTTCCAAATTTTCTATGAAGGTACATGAATGATAATATAAATTAAATATCATGCTAATGTATGTTTTGTGACCTCCCAATAACTTCTACAAACTTTTTTAATGTTCTGTTCAAAGTAAGAGTCTTTACTAGCAAATCGGGGTTCCAATTCCCCCTGGGTAATTGTCGGAAATGGCTTCACAAATGATCCAAAAGTCACTTGAATTTATGAAAAGAGGCTGGGTATGTGTAAGGGACATTTTAAAAGTCTCATATGCATCATGTTTCAGTTTATATAGGCTGTTATGACTCTTTCCAAAACAACTCCCAAGTCACAATTTCGACCCTTGGGGAAAATGCGCCAAATCTTCTCCCAATGCAATAAAAATGAGTAAAATGGATTGAAATGCTTAATTAATGAACATGAGACTTGAAAAATACATTAATTACAGTCCATACATCATAAATTTATCATAGATACATTCCTCCATTCGAAATAATAAGCATTACCATGGAATATATCAAAATGGAGTGGAAATGGTCATTGTTTGCTCATTAAAACTCATTTTGACATAAAAATATTGGGAATTTAGACTTGATACTTTATTATAATGAATAAAATATCATATTTAACTGATTACAATCATAAATGGACAATTAAAGGCTCTCCCAATTCGAAATCATCATCATTACAATGGTTCACAACAAGATAATGGGGAAATGACACTATTTCTTCATTGTTCAACATTTTTACATGAATTATTTTGGTTATTTCAACCATAGAGTATTATTAACATTAAATATAGAGCATATACATCAGCACATAATATAATTGGCATTAAAATCTTCCCCAAATAGATCAACAGCTCACCCAAAGCGCAATCCCTCCATTGGCATGAATATGGTGTGAAAACTGGAAATAGTTGAGAGAGAGTGCTGCAATAGAAGAATACACATGCTTTCCTGTAGCTTACAACTGAAAATAAGAATCCATTAAAGCTCCATGAAATACCTGAGTGGCCTTTCCAAACACCAACTAGGATGGGAATCTTTCACCCTCGAAATTGGCTTAAGCAAGAAAACTAGTCATCCACTAGCTCTCACAATTCACAAATGACAATTTCACAAATGAGAAAAAGCTTCTTCTCATGGATGATCCATTTATTTTATAAACATTATTGGTATTCTAAGGTTCCAAATCCATCCATAAACCAAATCCAAGTCGAATTGGTGTGGCTGCTCATGCTATGCCATGTGGCCTCTCTCTTCACCTTCCCTCTTCTCCCAAATTTGAGTAGGAGCCACTTGGCCTTCTCCAACTCCCAAATTCGACCTCTAAGATGCCCTATTCAGTCCTAACATGTAATTATGTAAGTATTTCATCCTTCAGATCTAACTTGTGTCATAACTGTCATAAAATCTCCATCATTGGTGTCATAGATGTCTTAAATGTAAGGGGGGAATCTAGCCAAGTGTCCATGAAACTCCCATTTGGCTCTTCCTCTCCCGTGTAAGTTAAAATTAATCCCAAATTTGAACTATGAAGTATATGTAGAATTATATTAACCTCATAATCCATACCAAAACATTAGGCTTCCCATAGATTCAAAATTACAAGAGGAGGATGCCATTTAACATAGGAATTCTAGCTTGAGTGGGCCCCATAGTCTCCATGTGTCTCCATTCTCCATAGCCATTTCATTTTTCTCCTGTATTTATTTAATAAGATACATTATTACATATTTATCCTCTTCTAATGTTTAAACATCATTTATTATCCCCCTTATTCCAAATCTCAAAAGCTTCCACCCCCAAGCTAGGAAACTAGTGATTTTCCACCTTGGCAATTATTTGACTTTTAGTATCCCTTTGACAACTCTCATGAATATGGAAAATGTGATTTGGCCATTGTGACCGGATTCAAAGTTTGAGACATTAAAAACTAGTCGACACATGTTCCAGTGAGATAGCTACTAAATTCATCTATGAAAATATAATCACCAGATTTGGATGTCCAATAACCTTAATCAGCGACCAAGGTTCACGCTTTATCAATAAAACCATCAAAGCACTGATGGACCAGTTCAAAATTGACCACCGATGTAGTACAGCTTATCACCCTTAGTCGAATGGAGCAATTGAGGCATTCAATAAAACATTAACAAAAGGCCTAACAAAAATCTTTAACACCGACAAAGACGACTGGGACAAAAAGATACATGCAGTACTGTGGGTGTACAAAACAGCATACAAGCGTTTGACTAACCAAACACCGTTTCAACTAGTCTATGGACAAGAAGCAGTAGTTCCACTACATTTTCAATATCAAACACCTACTATAGCAAAAATGTTGCATGTCAATGTCAAACAATGAAGGAAGGACCGAATGATACAATTAAGTAAGATAGAATAACACTGATTGATTGCTCTACAACACCAAGAAATACAAAAACAACAGTAGAAGGTGTGGCACGATCGCAACATAAAAAATAAGAACCTTTCGGTAGGGTACCTTGCCTTACTATACAACAGTCGAGTAAAAGGGAAACCCAAAAATCTACATACATAATGGATGGGACCCTATGTTGGCGAAGAGATTCATGCCAATGGATCAGTCCGACTAAGGATGTTACAAGGCATATTATTTCAAAAATTTGTTAATGGTTCCCGACTAAAATGATACAAAAATTAAAAAAGTCTAAAAAAAAAAATCATATAACGACCATAAATCTAGGATGATAGGAAACCAACGCTTCGACAACCGACATAAAACCCATCAACATACCACCATCGACCACTCACATGATCGACATCGACCAAGGACCCCAAAGGTCAAATCATGCCTTCATGACCATGGTCAGAACAAGCGCCAAAATCAAATCACCATTAATGCAAACTCAAGTGACCATGCTAGAGCGTCACTTCTGCCATTAATACACCCATCGACAAAAACGTCAAACGCCTCACCTATAAATACTGGACTGAAAGAGGATCATTTATAGTATTTTGAATAGAGAGAACAATTTAGCAAACAGAAAACTGAGAACCAAGAACCTCTAAGAAAATTAGAACAAAGAACTGAAAAAATGGCACCAAAACAAACCAGAGCCACAGTGAAAACAAAAGAACTACAATCTGCTGAAACTTCATTAATGAGGAGGTTAAGAAACATAAATAACGCCAAGGTCCAAGAGACCTCATGGGCGAAAACATGGGCCGAGATCAAGGAATGGGCCTATGTCAACAAGAAACCAACCCAACAAGCAGAGAAGGTAAACCATAGCTCTATCATGAACTACATGAACACACCATTCATGACAAGTTTTGGAGGTACAAAAGAAAAAGTAGTGAAGTTCATTATCAGCCAGTACCACAACTGGAAGTTCTACTTCGATAAACCAGTCAATATCTCAGGTGAAGTCATTTATAAACTAACTAGTCTTTCCAACCAAGGTGATCCAGTACCAGTCGGCATAAAAGAAGGGCTAGTAGAACAATTTACTGGAACACCATTTGGAAAGAACTCAAAAGGGCTAATGATTAGCCAAATACAATCCCAGAAGCCACAAATCGTGGCCAAAATCATAGCAACAAGGATCACACCGATAGGTCAAGGAAGCGACCTAAAGTTAGATATGCTAGAGGTAGTCGACAAGATAACCACTACAGGAAAATTATATAGATGGGCTTAGTATGTCGTCAACATGTTTATGGGCATCTGTGAGAAAGGCCAGGAGTCGAGCGGGATTATAAGGTTCCCGTCCCTAATAATATGGATAGTAATGTGCTACTTGTGCCTAGTCAAAGACAAGCAGTTCCAAGAACCCACGAAATTCCATATGTGGAGGTTCAAACCATTTTCCCAAACTAGAACACTAAAGGAACTGGAAAATGGGAAAGTATTGTTGGAAAACTGGTTCCAACAGCTAAAAGTTCTAACGACCTATATGGAGGGTGCCTCAGAACATCCGACGAAATATACCAAAAATGGGACACATTCAACTGGAGCTTGATCACACTACGGTTTGGTATATGTAAGGTGCAAAGGCAAAAGCAAAGACTCTCTACTACTATCCAACAGTCGAAGAGATCTTTCATGAACTAGCTCAACATTCGGGCATAAAACTGTCAATACCAGTAAAAGCCAAGGAAGTAACCCTAGCAATAGAAGAACCATTGACAGACTAGGAAAAGGAAGAAGATTATGAACTTCGACTATACATCAGCACATTCGTGAAGGAGGAAACACTAGCAGAGGACACCAACCGACTTCAAATCACAATCATACCACCGACAGCCCAAAGGGAAGGTACACAGATAGAACAATAGGTATCTATTCCAACTGAGAAAAGTGTCATCCCAGCACAACAATAGGAGGAAGGGGAAGAATTAGGAGATATTGAGTTCGACAACCCTGATTACGACATAACCAAAGAAAAAATAAGAAAAACTAGAAAAGGAAATAACATCATGTAGGAAGAAAGCAACTGAAACAAAAGGGAAGGGGAAGCGCAAGCTTATCCTTTTAGAATCAGAGGATGAAGAGGAAGTGTTAGCTACCACGATTGACATCATAGAAGACGTCGTAGAAAACAAAGTTTCGGTTGAGAAGCAATTCCAAAAAATTTGTCGAAGCAGGAGCACGACAAGGTCGACCTAAAAAGGTAAAAAGCACAAACACCTCAATGGCCGAAAATGTTGTAGACTTAGTATCTACACCTCCACCCCCATGTCCGGCCCAGATCACACAGGAATAAACTTCACAGCTGCCCTCCATAATCCCAATCAACATATGAAAAAATGCTATGCCAAAAACCTTGAAGGAGAGGTTCGACCGAGACAGAGATTTCTAGGCATACATTGAAAAACTGCCTGAGCTACTTACCTCTATCCATAAGATCACCACCAAGTGTATTTTGATCGAAGCTAGTGGATCAAGAAAAGTCATTCCCCCATAACCTGGACATATACCACAAAATCCAAGGATTGTGGATACTATAAAATCAACATTTGTGAGGAACCCCGACAAGATAGCTCAAGTTGTCACAAGTCGAACCTCATCCTTCATCCCAGCCGAGACCCCCCAACCTCCACTATCTAATGAATCGACAAGAGATGTGGAGGAAGAGAAACTAGAATAAATCAATTGGGTAATCGACAACCTATTCTCTGAGGTCCCAAAGGATTCACCACCACAAGTTGAGGACTAGACACCTCACCACATCCCCACCACACCAATCACACCCAACCATTCATCATCACCACCACTTCTTCCCAATACAGAAGAACCACCTACGCTTGAACCACTTTTTTCTGAACCATCTGCACTAGAGACATCTGTATTTGAACCTCCTACACAAAATCCCCTAGATACACAACCAGCTTCAGAACTTACCCAAGAGATTCAACTGGAAATCCCACTGACCATCACCGACCAGCAACCATCCAATCCATTACAAGAAACCCAACCACATGAAGGTCTAACCCTTGTGGATGCACAACCACAGCAGCAAGCAGAACAGTATAGGCATAAGAGGAAGAGAGATAGGAAGAAGAAGGACCATCAAAGAGAATCACAAGCGGCAATGGTCCACATTAGCCAACTTGGGTTGACCACTGCAGTCGATGCAACAAAGCTTAAGGACAGATATTTGGGACAACTCTTAGAAGATTTGGCGACTGAAGTAAAAACAAGAAGCCATACCAGACGCAAGGAGGTCGACGACATTGAGAAGGAACAAGTCGAGTTCCTGCTAAAATGAAAAAACCTAGCACAGTATGTAATACTAGAACCGATGGAGGCGGATACCGACAAGCCTCTAGAAAAATCCTATCAGTTGATTGAAAGCATGGTGTTGGCCCTACATGTATAGATGCAAAAAAAAATAAAAAAGAAACAACTAGACTACTTTTGCATCAGCATACAGCTTTCTCAGAAGCTTACAAAGTTCTTCAAAATCACAAAGAGGAGTCTATCATAATGGAAGGAGTACTACGATACTGGCCTGCATATTACGAGCAAGTCTTCCAGCAGACTCGACATACTCGACAAGAAATTCAAGCACTCAAGAAGAGAAATAGCAAGGAAAAAGCATTGAGTAGCACTATCGAATATCAAATTGTTCTTGAAACAACCAAACTACAGAAACTCAAGAGACAAGCACACTAGTGGGTACAGCAGGCAATCCCGAGCTTGGACAAATTAGACACCATCTACCCACAGATGAAAAGGATTCTCGAGACAGCAGAAGAGAAAGACCAGTTTATGGGTCCCAACATGGAAAGGATAGCAGACCTTTCCATTCAAGAGAATATGTCGACGCTATCAAGCCTTACAACATTAACCATCGACATCTAGAAAGCCCTTCAAAATTGGAAAGAATTCCAACATCAACTACCCGTTATGGCAGAAGAAATTGTTGAAGTTCGTATACAGAAACGAATGATCATCCGACTTCATAGCCCACAGAAGACAAATAAGAAATAAACTACTTTAGATAGTCAAAGAATTTTTGAAGTACCTCACCCTGTTTCTTCAGGACGAAGAAAGGTTTTGTTCGTGGGGGAGATGTTGGAGGAGCTAGTTGGTAAGCCGACTAAGTCGATAAGCCGACTAAGTCAATCAGACGACTAAGTCAATCAGCCGACTAATTAGAGATTAGATCGGCCACATAAGGTTGTGTCGGTTAACCAAACCGACAAGTAGTTATATCTAACTATTTTTTAAATCATATATATTAGGCTTTTGAGCCAGAGGAGAACTCGGTTAAGTTCTGTGTTTTTTATGGACCCTTATAATATAATATAATCTGTTATTCCACATCTGTGTTCCTATTTCTTGTCTCTGTTATGTCTGTATGCTTCAATGTGTATTATTGGTAATCCTCTGTGATCCGCGAGATTACAACAGGATTCCAATACTTGTGATACATGATTAATGGACCTTTTATATCATAGTAGATGATTTGTGAAAGTTTTAATTGCGTGACTCTTAAATCTTAGTTTATCTCTTGCTGAAATTTTTAGTAGTAAAGGTGTTTTTATTATCTCTCAAATTTAGAATTTGCTCCAGGTCCTGGAAGGAATTTTAATTTCATATCATGAAATTTGAAATCATTTTGCTAAAGATGTACATTTTAATTGATTTTGAAAATATTTTATTAACCGGACTCTTATGGAAAATCATATGATTACAATTTTTTTTCATTTCAGCAAAACTAATTCCATTACCAATGGAAGAAACTTTATACAAGCAAGGCATTGAGGAAGAGAAAGGAATTGTGGTTAAATATATTGTGGAAGAAGGAGAATTAGTGAAAGAGAATGAGGAAAAAACCAAAGAGATGGATGTTGTTGAAGTTAAGGCACAAAGGAGTCCAGATTCTCGATCTCATTAGAGTGATTACCCTAGAATTTCTAGGCCAGTCTTCCTTTCCCCTTTTATTGAAATGATATGTGAATGTCATGGAAGTGTTATTAAGGCTTATCATTTTGTTCCTGATATTATCTTGGCATTCTTCAGTATATATATTATTTCATATAGTTTGGTGTTGTATAATTGTATAGTGTACACTTTCCTATCTTGTTAATTTAATAAATGGAATTTTCTCTCCAAGGACTCCCAGCAAGAGCCCTCAGAAGAGTTTGAGTAGAATCCCTAGAATAATCTTGAGAAGAATCCCTATAAGGAGCTTGAGCATGAGTCAAAGTGAGATTCCTAGTAAAATCTCAAGAAGGAGCCTGAGTAGAAGTCCCATAAGGGTATTGAGTAGAAGTCCTCAAATGGGTTTGAGGAGGAGCCCAAGTGTGTGACTACTCGTAGGGTTGTAAGCAGGAGACCAAGTCATAGGGATTTAACTAGGAGCCCAAGTGTGATTTCTCGTAGGCCTTTAAGCAAGATTCCATGAAGGAGTTTGAGTAGGAATTCATGGAAAAACCTAGCTCAAAATCATTTGAAAATTCGAAGGAGGCCTCCAAGAAGAAGGTTGTTAACAGGATCAAGTTGTAGTCCTGTTGTTGATAAGAGTACACTTCCTCATCCTAATCAAAGTCGTACTACTACAAGAAGCCCTATCCCAGAGGGAACACTTAAATGTGTGAAAAGAGGTCATGGATTCAGTCACTTTTACTCTTATGCTCGATGTTATTGTACAACATCTCTAGATCGCTCTCCCCCAAGGTATCATCACCTCAGTGAAAAGAATATTCCTACAAGGGACATGTTTGTATGCATTCATAAACCCTCATTAAATTTCCAAAGTTGGAAGGAATTTCTAACAAAATAATTGTATTTTGTTGTGGTGGATATTCAAGTTATAGGAGATATTCCGAGCACTTGCCACCAAGAAAATACAGAAAACCACCAAGAGGCAAGACTCCTCCAAGGTCAGAAAACACTATATTTGTTGCAGTGCTTGAAGAAATATGTTATGAATATGCTTTTATCAACCTCTTTTATAATATTTTTGTCAAGGATATAGTTTGCTTCATTATTGTCTGCATTTTCCTTAAACAAGGCATTGTCTCAGAGTTATGTTCACCATAAATATTTGACCTCTTAGGATGCTTACTTTAATGTGGGTACACGAGAAGTAGGAGTCGAAGCATGAGTTATGGCCCTTTAGCTTATCAAAACTGGAGAAGGAATCAAAGTCTCAATCGCAGTCGTAGTCCTATAGATGAATGCCCAGTCATGATTGTATTTTTTTAAGAATATCCGATTCTATTCCTTCTCCCAATGTTTCAAATCATTCCCATTTTTCCAAATAAAAAGATAAAAAGACAACCTTGTCCTATACTCTATGGCCCCATGAATATGATTATATCCAATGCTATTTGGGATCATGTAGATCTCCCAGTGCAAGCACTGCAACATCACCTTGGGAAGATAATAAACATTATTAATTGGCATCAAAATATATCCTAACCATTTGTCCTTGTGGACACTCATTAGCTTGATGGAAGAAGGAAATTTTCTCATCCCATGGTGGATAGGATCCATGTGAAGCACCAACTATTGGGTTGATCATCCTCTTTTGGTTCTCCTTATTGCTCCATTTATTCATGGATCTAGGATGATCATGCTTATCTACTATATCCTTGGCATCCAAATTAAGATAATTGTTGTTGATAGGTCTCTTATAGTGGTACATTTACAGTTGCTAGGGAATAGTGATTTTTGCAATCCCATTTAGCCATTTTCTTGAGTTTTGTTCAAAATTCCTAGAAAAGGTTTATGGATTTCATAACCTGCTTGATCGTATATTGTGAACTTATACAATCCATCATCCTTTTTCGACCAGATACTCAAAGTTGTGTATTGATCCTTTTTACCATTATAGAGGACTCTGTAAGTTGGGTTCCCAAATTCTTAAAGGGTGCTAGCTCAATGGAAGAGTGTTTTCCATACCAGCAGAAGGTTTTTAGTTCGATTCCTCCATGCCCTAATGATATTATAAGATTAGTTAAAACTACTAAATTAGTAAACAAAAAATAAGAGATAAGTGACCAATCAAAATGACCAAAATTCGTATATAAAACTACTAAAAATGACTAAATTAGTGACCAAAAAATGAGAGATGCAAAACTAGACATTAAAAATGATGCAACATGTGGCACTAATGATGAAGCCAAACATGGCATTGATATGGTAGAAAAATAAGCCAACAAAATAGGAATTAAAAAGGATGCAACATGTGGAGCTAATGATGAAGCCACGCATGGCATTGATATGGTAGAAAAATAAGATGTTACTTTGGATGCAAAACATGGCGCTACATAGGAAGCAAAATATGGTGCAACAATAGAAGAAATATTTGGTGTGATTTTGGTATCAAAACACAATGCAAAAAAGGAAGCAAAACTTGGTGCAAATTCAGAAGCGAAAATTGGCACATATTTGGAAGTAAAACATGGTGCAAAATGGGGTGCTAAAGTGATTGAAAAAATGGATGCAATATTGGATGCTAATTTGGATGTTAACATGGTGGTATTAAGGATGCAAATATGGCACTAATGAGGATGTCATTTAAGAAGCAAAAGTGGACACTCGCTAGGAAGCAAAATATGACATAGTTTAGGAAGAAAACTTGGATGCTTTTCTGGAAGAAAAACAAAAGATGCTATTTTGGACGTCATAAAGGATGCTATATAGGAAGAAAAAAATACATTTTTTGAGATGATTTAAGTTTTTTCCATGGCACATCCCATTTCGCGTATAGTTTGACCGCTCAATGTAAAAAAAATTATACTAAAAAGGGACGCTTATTCTAGGATTTGCTGTAGTGAAATGTTTTGTTGCATCATGTTCTCCTCCTCACACCCAAAATCATGTGAATTTCAATGGTGATCCTGCTGGGCAATTCTATGAGGACAAATCCTTGGGGTCTCAATTGTGCTATAGTGTTAATCTATGAAGAACTTGTTCTACTTCCTTCTACTAGTGAATTCGTTCGTAAACTATTCGTACTACTGCTAATCTAACTATGCCAACGCAATTGTAAACCATAGTTATGAAAATTTGTTACGAGGTTATGTGAGGTTCTTGGGAGTCGATCAAATAAGTGCTACTTAAATTGCTTCTAGTATTTACTTCCACGACAATGGGGAGTTTAATTTCTTGGGTGCTTCCATTTGTTTCAGGTCTTCATATTTCTAATTATTCCACAACTACATCTAGGGGTGTTTCTAGTGAATGGTATGGCACTTAATTACTCTGCAACTCGATTTCACAATATTCTTTCCTGCTTGGGCCTTCTCCCCAACTTCCTCTTACTAGGTTTGTAGTAGGGATTTCACCCTAGCTATAGGCAGGAATAGCTCCCTTCTGTCTATAGGACAGAAGGGTAGGGTTCCTGTTGATTGGAAGAGAACCTGCAAAACAAGGTTAGGGCCAACCTACAAAACCCTGCATGAAATGGTTAGAAAACAAAAAAATGGTTGCAAGACATCAAAGGGAAAATCTACAGCAAAGCATTAGAAAAAGAACATGCAAACAAAATAAGTTAGAAAACTATACTAAAAATGAAATGAAACACAAGTACACCTTCAGTCTTAGTGGAAATGGGCCACCATGCCCTAGATATGGAAGCACCTCTCTCATTGGGATAAAAGCTTGGCTTGTGGAGCAATGGAGAAGAGGGAGGGTGAATGGCTTGAGAGGCAAAGGGTCTTAAGGCACTCACATAGGCATCATAACAATAGGGAGATAAGGAGTGTTTTGAGAGTGACCCCCACCCCTCTATTTATATCTTTTTCCTAGAGATTTAGGGTTTTAAGCCCCTAGTTAGGGCTTTCGCCCCTTTTTTGGGATTTTAGCCCCTTTCACCCAATTCTTAGCTCCTTTGGAAGTTTTAAGCTCCTTTGAGGGGTTTTAGCCCCTTTTTAGAGGTTTTAGCCCCTATGAGAGATATTTTGGTTCTTTTTAGGGGTTTTAAAGCCCTTTTTCATATTTTTGAGCCTTTACAAGGGTGTGGGGGTCAAATGAGGGTAGGGTATAGATGTCTTTGGGTGTTGTAGGTTACGTAGAGCTCATTGAGGGATTTTTTGGGTTAACATATTTCCCCTTGATGTGTGAGGGTAGGAGCTCATCGTATGACAGACAAAAATCATAGGATTTTCTGGGGAGAGGTGGTGCTTCCTGGGTTGGGGCTTGGTGGCTTTTGGTTTTTGTATTAATATGGTTCCCATCAATGGGTGAGATACAAATAATGTGTGAGATGTATATGGATGAGGTGGGCATCCCCATGCTCATAACGATGTCAAAATAATAATGTGATCTAATCTCTATAATACAAGAGTAGATCATGTACAATTGTTGTTACAATAGTGGTTGTCTCAATGTGAGGCTGAATACAATACTGATCTGAAGAACTACTACATTGGACCCATGGAATTATCATGGAATGCTATATCTTCATGACTAATGGCCTGTTGGATCTAGAATAGTACATAGTTGTAGGGACCCACTGATGGAGAGTCAGAGTCTCTGTGGTACAAATATGTTGCATCAATCATAAATCTATATAGAAGCAGTATTGGGGCTTCTAAACACTGTCTCCAACACAACCCGGAAATCACAAGGGACATGAACCTGTTGGGGTCCCTCAAATAGAATCATCAATGTGCTAGAGTCAAGTTACATCCAGGTTCTTTGACCAAATACTGCACGGAACAATACCATCTATGCATCTCAACGGTGCGATGATGTAGCTATAGTCGAGCATGTGAGATACAACCATCCCGAGAGGCACTGAGGACTCCTCTCAAGTGGTCCAAGGAACTCATCAATGAGGTTAATGAAACTAGGATACAGTGACCTTTGGGTCTATCCTCTGGAATATGTGTGTTGTCGTTGACAGAGGGAGACCTGCAACTGGATAAGAAAATGGTGCTTCCTTGACCAGAGGTGTGAGGGAAATAACCGAAGGATGTGAGGAAATCTGAGGACTTACCTGCTAAATGGGGGGGGAGGGAGAGGAATTGAATAGGTGAATGGAATCATAGGGGACTCAAAATTCCTGTGTTAAGAGTATGACGGTATGGCAGACTAGGCAGCAAATGAAACTGACTCATGGGAAAGGGATCATAGCTATAATACTGGGAATGTAACTACATATGGGAAATGCTTGGGGGAGGTAGAAACTTTTGGTATTGATGGGATCTAAGGAAGACACATCGCATAGTACTCTAAAAAAGGCGACCCAAAGTGGGAATTCTGCCAAACTGATATATGTGGGATGGTGTCTAAAGACACCGTTGTGGTACGATCTCGTGGAATTTTAGCGAGCCTAAGAAAGTAAATGCTCAATGGTGCTTTCAATTTTAGAGAGTCTGAAAGCATGAAGAAGACTCCAGTGGGGTCTCTTTTTCATTGATAGTATCATGTGCGTGAAAAAGGTTAAAAGTGTACATAGGAGATCTCACCCATCCTTTGGGGGATGAGAGACTTCTTTATCGTTGGTAGTCCAATCATGCTAGAAAAGGTTAAACTTGTACTGACTAGACGGCCATTCAGATACTTTTACGAGCATGAATGAAACCAAGTTTGTTTGGAAATATTTTCTTGATGAGAAGGCTAGAAAAGAGCTTAACGACAACCCATGGTGATCTTTTTCGTAAAGTTCGGCCCCTCTGCCCGAGAAAGCATAAAAGGATGCAGAGGGGAATGCTCTTGGATTGAATGTGCCAAGGAGGTCCTTTTCAAATGGTAGTCTTCATAGTCTACATAAGGAGATAAATGAGACGATGAAGATGCCCTTTGTTATACTTTAACGACCGAGAAAGGAAGCAGCTATGCTCGGCAATATTTTCATTCTTTTAGGAGTCAAAAAAGAGCTTAAAAGAAACTCCAATATGGTCAACCGATCGAGGGTGCACTAATGGTGCTCCCATGTCGGGACAATGGACAGTGGTCCAAAGGTCATCTGTGTAGTATGGATGGAGCAAGTGGCTCTTGAATATACATGGGATAGATCGCGGCAGAGGCATGTGAATCAGTGTGGTAGAGGAACGCAAATCGAGGTGGCTCTCGAAAAAAGGTCATGAGAGTTGTGTGTGAGTTGTGGTGGACATACTTGACTACATGTGATGTGAGTGCAAGTCTGGAGGTAGTTATGTGCCAAATGCATGCAAAAGAAATGATCTGTCCTCCAGACGGTGGTACAGAGACTCGCATAAAATGCGATGGACGGATTTGATAGTTATATGCTGAAATAAAATGATGTGCCTTCCAGGGAGATGGTTCGGAGACCCGCATGAGTTGCAGTAGGCAAGTGT
The DNA here is from genome assembly GCA_001517045.1 of Pseudotsuga menziesii. Taxonomy (NCBI): domain Eukaryota; kingdom Viridiplantae; phylum Streptophyta; class Pinopsida; order Pinales; family Pinaceae; genus Pseudotsuga; species Pseudotsuga menziesii. The sequence continues at coordinate 30,690 of LPNX010098175.1, read as the reverse complement.
GATGCAAGTATAGCTCTGGAGACACTTACAATACAATGTGGTACGTAAACCGAGGTAAATTTTGGGAAGTGTTCCCAAAAATTACTTATTAAACATGAGACGATGGTCTCATTAGAAGATAGAGGGCATAATTATGAAACCAGTGGTGTGAACAGCGTCCCAAACAGACTCCGTATGTCCTGGTTATGCGAAAAGGAAGAAAATAGGTCAAATGGGGCCTATAAATGGGTGGGGACCACCATGTGAGGTGTCATTGTCACTGTTCACTGCTGAGTTGGAGAGGTGGTCCCTAAATTTATTTTGCTGATTTCTCCCATTTCGACTGGTAGTTTCGAGATTTGTGACTTGCAGGTAAGAGCTCTTGCAAAATATACCTTTTTCAGTGGTTTAAATTTTGAATTTGCTCACCTAGGGGTCCTCTATGAGCCTGTTAAGGTCTCTACGAGCCAGGTTGCACCTTTTGTGGGTAAAAGAGCGACTGGGTTGCACCTATGAGGCTATTTTGAGCTACTTGGTCACTCTTTTTGGCTAGACAGATGCGACTTGGTACCTAGGTGGCCTTTTTGCTGAAATTTGTGGCTAATAGCTATGTTTTGCTTGTGCAAGATGCCTGAGATTAAGTTATGTGAGAGAGACTGTAAAGACCTCCAGGAGGCGGCATTGCGCGATGGGAATGTGCGTGGTGCACTGGCTCATTGTGGATTACTAAAGTTTATGTGGATTCCTCTTATGAAGAGATTGTGTCTACTACTGCAGACTTTGGTAATATTTTGGGACATTGGGGAGGGGGCCTTCATGATATAGGGACAACATGTTGAGATTACGCTATTGGATGTGTACTTTTGGACTGGGCTCCCTATGTTAGGAGTTGTTGGTGACTTGGCGCTAGTGCTGTCTCGAGGGGAGACGTTGGAGGAGCTGTGTGATAGGCACTGTTACGCTACTGTGTATGTGCATGGATTACATATCTTGACATGTGACATTGAGAACTTATCGATACGGGTGATGGCGACACTACTGCTGCATATCTTGGGTTCCATGGGGATGCACAAGATATCTAGAGGGTAGCTACAGCTAGTAGAGCATGTCATGAGGGGCACTTACTATGGATGGGCCCAGATGTACCTTCTAGTTGTTCAGCTTCAGCTGAATAATGTGAGGGAATCTGGGGGAGGATTTTGTTATGGCTCCTTTTTATGTGCTTTATTTTTTGAGAAAGTACCTACTTTGCATCCACATCGGGCAATGTGAGATGGTGGTCTGAGAGAGCCACGGATGTGCAAGTGGTACCAGATGATGGTACAAGAGGGAGGCGGCACAGTGGGCCGTTTATTTATAGAGGAGCTATTAGAGAAGTGGTGGCATCTTTCGGTGGTCATTGAGGAGTACCCTTTTGCGGGTATGGACTATCATGGGGACCAGCTGGTATGTATGTGTGATGTTTTGTATTCATCTTTTTACATAGTGTAGTTGAGTTGGTTGATAGTTATATGATTATATGCATAGACTGATGGTGTCTTTGTTTGTGTATGCAGATATTGGTCCTCTCCCACCGCCCGGGTATCAGAGGCGAGCAGTCGTGATTGCAGAGGTAGTAGTCCCAATGAGGAACCCTTGTAGGTGACGATGCGAGGCAAAGGCTATTTTTCCGCACTTGGAGCGGCTTGCTGAGGGTATTTCTGATGATGGCTGGCAGCGTTTAGACAATGTATTAATCGCCACCATTCACAGTGTACCTCTGGAGTGGACTTCTGTGATGAGGACGATGGTCGTGGCCTGTGATTACTTTCGTCAGGCAATGAGAGGGGATATTCCTACAGAGGATGATGAGTCTTCTGAGGAGGATGATGATACTGAGCTAGACAATGAGGATGAGCCTGAGTATGAGTAGTAGCTAGTGGGGCTTCCCCTAATGTGTTGGATCACTTAGGACTGTTTGCATCGCTATGTATATTCAGCTGAGAAAGCATATGTGGCTTCTCATTTTGTACTAAACATATTTTGGATATGCGATTTATCTATCTATCTATATATTTTTTACGCACATGGATGTGGTTTTTATGGTTTTATATGTGAGTCTTTTTATGATGATGTGAAATGAAATGCCTATGTGATGTATTTTTACATGTGTTTACATGTTTATATATGATGATGCATGATGTTATGTTTGTATGTTTCCTACGTCCGATTATGAATATGCCAATTTAGAATGTTGTTAGCCATTTGATCCACTACACTATTGAGGTTTCAGGAACATGTGTGGATGTGATGGATTCAAATTCTCTAACCATCTATTTAGTGCGGATGAATTTTCTAAAGAGGCAAGGATCACATACCCGGTAGTAGTTGTTCAACTGGGAGACAAGCAGCTGGGAATCTAAGAAGACATCGAGAGATGGCAGATGCCCAACTGGAGAGCGGTGGCCAAGAGGCCACTAACACCATCATATTCATCCTGGTTGTTGGTTGCAATGCCCATGCATATTCCGTCGATATGGATCAACTCATGCGACGGAGAGTAGATGACCCATGCAGCCGAGGCGAGGTTTGGAGACAATCTGCTTGCTTTGTCAGCAAATCCAATGTACCGATCCAAGGTAGGATCTATCTGGAGCAATGAAGGTAACAATACATAAGAGTCTCTTTAAAAAATGTGTAAAACAAAAAGGGACAAGACTATATTACAAGCTGAACTGTCATCACTTAAAGAGGTGATGTAAGAGGGAAAGTGGTTTAGACTTTTAGGGGATCAGTGGTCATTTCTTTGTGTGACACGATGCACCCTAGGAGATGGCCCGTTGGGACACAGAAAACACACTTGAAAGGGTTCAAGAGGATTTTGTACTTGCGACATCGTAGGAAGGCTTGCCACAAGTCGTCTATGTGTTGTGCTTGCTTCTGTGACTGCGCAATGAGTTTGTCGAGATAGACTAACATGATGTGGATGAGGTCACGAAAACAGTGTGTCATGGCACACTGGAAGGTGGCTCCAACATTCTTTATACCAAAGATAATTACTCGATATGTGAATGTCCCCCACAGGGTTGTGAATGTAGTCTTGTAACAATCTTCTTTACAGATTTGGATTTGGTTATATCTGGAAAATCTGTCCATGAAGGAAAAGACCTCATGTCTGGCACATTCATCGATCATCTGATCGATGAAGGGTGTTGGGAATTTTTCTTTGGGACATGCCCTATTTAGATCATGGAAATCTATGCAAATGAGAAACCCAAGTGGTGTACACAATGGGGTAAATGAAGCCGGTTGTGTGCAGCTTCTCGATTTTAGATTTGACCGCGGAAACTTTGGAGGGATGGATTAGACGTTGCTTTTGGCGCATGGGGGCCACATCGGGCCATGTGTCGATGTGGTGTTCCACAATGGATGGCTCCAAACCAAGAATTTCAATGTAGCACCAGGAAAAGATGTCGCGGAATTCTTGGAAGAGCACTTTGTAGGAAGCGACTTCTTCCGAGGAGCAGGATGCCCCCAGCATGATTTCCTCAACAATATCAGGATTGGTTGAGATGTTGATTTTGATGGTTGGTGATATGTTGGCCATGTTCCCTTATTCTAAGGCATCTGGTGTTGGGATGGAGTTCTTGAACCAGTCAACTTTCCCATGAATGAAATATTTTGTTTCCATGGAAAATTGGTCAGACTGCGACACAAGTTCTTCAGGGAGGAAGAACGAGCGATGGTGGATGTCATCCCATGGGTATTCCAAGGCGGTTAAAGCTTCAAGTATCTCCTCATCATTGTAGAAGAAATGAAGAGATAGGTCTGATGGACTGTTAGTAATGGTGGAGACAAGGGGGTCTGTGGAACTGGACATCATGTAAATGGACATGGTGTTTAAAGAAGGAGGTGGGGGGTGGACTTCTTCAATCAGAGTGATATTAGATTCAAGGGAATGTTGTCAAAGGTTTCCTAAGGCCATTCGAAAATCAGAAAAATATTAGCAGTGGTGATAATAGTGTCCATACAATCCGCAAAGGGCATAAGCATGGTTTATTCTCAATGACTTGTTTCTCACTATTGGCCCGCTTGGGAGCTCAACCACAGTGAGGTTTTTTGTTGTATCCATGGCATCCAAGTGCACGTGGATTATAGGAATCTTAGGGAAGTTTTGAGTTGGATGGCCATGTTCTTTATAGGCAGCGCAAGGTGGGATCTATCGAGGTTCAATGGTATCTTTCATGTTTTTACCCATAGCCCTTTTGGGGTGCGGCGATGCGGGTGTGGTGATTGGTCTTTGCGAGCCCGGTGGAGGATGAGATTTGGCCACAATGGGTTGCATGGGTGTTAAGACTACCTGGGGCATCAGAGGTTGGGCCGGTGGATCGAGGCACCACACGAGAATCCCCAATGTGAAATTGGGTAAGTTTAAGGTAGCCATTACTATCTTACTCATGACACCCAACGGGGGAAATAGAAAGGGAATTGTGTGGAATAAGGAGGAGCTCAGATAACTCCCTGATGGTTGCATGTGTGGATGAGGTTGTGGTTGCGGCTATGCATAATGCTGTGGTTGTGGATGATGTTGAGACTGCGGATGATGTTGCAGCTGTTGATGATGTTGCAGCCGCGGATGGTGTTGTGGTTGCGGTTGGGGCTGTGGTTGCGGTTGTTGTTTGGGTGCAGCAATTCTAGATGATAGCATGCACAAATCGACAGTCTCATTTGGTGTCGGTGGTGGTGACACTAAGGGGAAAGAAGTCATCATTGTAGTATCGACAAACAACCCAGGGCCCACATTCAACAATGGGGAGGCTGGTATGTTTTCAACCATGGTGTTGACCGCAGGGATAAGATTGGTGGGTATGGTTATCCCTTGCAAATCGATGGTGTTGATCCTAGGGATAACATTGGATGGTACAGTTAGCCCTTGGGGATCGTGATAAGTCAGTTGGTCAACCGTCACGATTTTCCCTTCGTGAGGGAACATTATGAGATGGAAAACAATTGATGCTATGGCTCTCATGGCATACATATAACTTCTCCCAAGGAGAAGATTATAGTCTAGCTAAGAATCGACAACCTCTATGTCAATCAATACTGTTTTCCCGACTAATGTGATCAGAATGTGTGGGAGGATTCCTTCGGCTTTAGTGGGGTGGCCATCATAACCCCGCAGAGTAGTAGAGGATGGTTGTAGAATTGGGGATCCAAGATTCTGCCAGACTAAGTTTGACATGACACACATGGATGCCCCCTCATCCATGATACACTGGTACATGACCAAATTCTGAATGGATACCAAGATTTGGAAGGAAATGGTTGATGGCATCCGCGGTTCCCTATTCTCCGTGTCGAATGTGATCAACTTGGAGTCAAAGGGGTCTATGGAACTGAGGGAATCTAGTAAGGCTTTCTGCCGTGTTGGGAAAGTTTTAAGTACCTCAAGAGTGGACATAGTTGTAGGTGTTTGGTCCAAGTCATCCATGATGTTGTAACTTATTGCAGCTCTAGCCATGACGTTGTTGAAAACCCGTCATATGGGGGGGCATGGAGGAAAAGGGGGTAGATGAAGAGGTGCATTGTTTGTTTTGGACGTGGATGTCGCTGATGGTTCAACGGGTTCGATGTTAGTTTCGTACTGATTTCATCTGGTCTATGAATTGACCTCTTAGTTTTCATGGCTAGCAGGTGATGAACACATGCTTCTGTTGTCAGAGGTGCCTCTGGGGCGTTGGGATTGGATTGGGGAACAGGTGCAGTTGCTACCAATCCTTGGACTGGCAATGGGTTTTGGAGCACCATGGGTGGAGGCCCTGGTGGTGTCGGGTTGGGTTGAGCTAGGGCTTTTGTATTGGTAGCATGCTGAACCTTGTTGTGAATGGCCTACTTAGCACGCCCCATGAAGGAGCATTTGTGTGTATAGTGCTCGTAGACCTCACACAACTTGCATGGTTGATTTGTGCGCAGCAGGGCGTTGTGTCTAGGTGCATTTGGTTGCTTAGGATTTTGGGCTGGCCGATTTTCCTCGACATTGTTGGGAGGGTTTGGTTGTTAACCGCCTCCCTGCAGTTGGATGTTGCCTTGGTCCCGGGCTCAGTTATTTCTGGCTATCCCTTGTTGGTTATTGGGGTTGGCTCATTGGGAAGGTTTTACTGTGCAAACACCTATCCCAAGGGAGTAAGTGGAGCTAGGGAAGGGGTTTGGGTGGCTTGCACTGGTGGTGCATAGTATACTTGGGGGGCTGGGGGTGCTACAAACATGGGAATGTGTGCCACATACTATTGTGTTGGCCAAGTAGGTGCATGGGTCTGCTGCTATGGCGTAGGTTGTGCGTAAGAATTTGTAGCTCCAAACTGGGACATCATTCTCGCATAGTCTGGAGCTTGGTTTGGGTAGGAAACATTAGGGGTGTTTCTTGGTTGTGATGGCATCGCATGGGGTGTCGAGTGGTGCTGAGGTTGGTGGGAGACATAACCTATGATGCCATCTACGACATGGGATTCCCTCGGCACATCTGGGTAGGAGGTTCCTGCACGGGGAGAATTTGGAATGATAGTGTAGAGGTATCCATACTGTGCATAAATGAGGTAAAACTACTGGGCCTTCTAGATGGACTCTTCCTCTGTTTGGGGACGTTTGGAGGTGATGTCCTTAGCTATAGGTGGCAGCAAGGTTTTCAAGAACCACTCTGGGAGGATCCTGTCATCAAGCTTGATCTTGCACATGCTGTGATGTCACCTCCACTTGTGGATGTGGTCGGTGATGTGGGTCGCAGTGTTTTGGTGGCAAGATAGCAAGATTTCCACTCCTTCATCATATCTGACAGGGAGCTAGAAATATTGCAGGAACATAAAGGCCAAGGAGTTGAAGTCTTGGTACTTGGCTTGTGGTAGCTCAATGTACCACTTAGCTGCAACAACTATGAGGGTGTGTTGGAACAGTATGAGTCTGATCGAATCATCTATGATGATGTTTGATGGGCACCATAGGTGAAATGTCATTATATGGTTTTGGGGGCACTCCCCTGCCTTCCCTTCGAACTTGGGGATGTCTGAGGGGAGTTTGGTAGGCATGGGAGGCCAAAAGGTTTGATGTCAAATGGGGTCATTTGTTAACCTAGCCAAGTCAGGCAAGTTGAGGCATGTCATGAAAGAGAGGTTTGACCCAAGGTTGATGTGTGATGGAGCAGCAATGGTGGTGGGGTTTGTAGGAACATGATGTATCTACGTGACTGGGGGTACTTGTGGCACAGTTATGGAAGGGCCACTGCCCCCGTGTATGGTAAGCAGCATAATGTAAGTGGAAGGGACACCACCCCCATGTATGATAGAAGGGACAGTGTAGGTGGAAGGGCCACTGCCCCTAGGCATGCCAAGTGGGACAGTGTGAGTGGACGAGACACTTCCCAGAGGCATGATAGGTGGGATAGTTTGACCGATTAGTATGGGTGGTGATAACTAACTTATGACAGTTTGCATGATAGTGCTAGGCCACTAGTAGGGATGTTGGTGGTGGTGTGGGGTATGGACGTGGGTCCATTGTCGATCACCAAGGTGAAAAATGGATTCGGGTTCACACTAGCCATTGGTCTGGATGGTGCAGAGTGTAGATTTGGCTCAGATTGGTATGATTATGAGTTTGAATCAAAGGTTTTGTGTCCTTTTGATGGTGTAGAGGGTCGTCGAGAATGGTCTCAACGGTGTTGGTTCAAGGACCTAAACTGTGGTGGATCGCCTCTTAGGCATGAGGAGGAGTGTGGGGGATCAATTGTGTCTAGTTGGTAGATATGGTGGTGAAATCAAGTAGTGATGTTCTGAACCCCGGTTTCAGTGGATTCCTATTGGCTTTTAGGTGGTTACTTGACCACCAAGACTTCCAGGAGACAACGCTTGGATTTTTCCTCACGGGAGTGCTAGTCAATTGGTGGGGGTCATTGCCCGTTTCGCTTGGCAATTCCTCTCAACGACCAGCTACTTTGGGGTTCCCATGGTACTCCTCACAATGATTTTCTAGGATGATCCCAAGTACTTCCCACGGTTAAGGAAGGCAAGGACTTATGTCCTCAAGGACTGCAAGTGTTTGAATTAGTGTAAATTAACAAATTTTAATGGCTAGCTCAACGTCATGAACTAAGTGTGGTTGTTTTATTTGGTATGGGTTGTGTGCATGTCCATTGTATTTCTTTTACACTTGGTGGTTGCTTGTATGGTTTATGAATATTTCGCAGAGATTGGTTGGTTTATTGCAGAACTCACAACAAGGGTAAGTTATTTATGAAAGCTGTAAATTGTGAATAGAAATTTAAGCATATGCCATACATGAATCTGAACTATGGTAGACTTACTAGGTGACTTCCTTACACCTGTATTTCTCTTCGATCAGAAAAGAGTGTTGGGCTCTCAACACAATGGGACTAAGCCCATCCATATATCCTCAGGTCACTCTCTAAGTGCAAGGTCAGTCAACAGGGAGGACGCGAATGTTGTGAGGTCCCCTGGGCCTACCACCCCCTCTACATTCCAAGTCACCCATTTTTAGTTATCTCAAAAAATTAAAGATGAAGTACCTATTACTATGCGAGCTTCACCCTTCGTCTTATCCCAGAATACCCCGAAGGTTGATGACTGGGTAGAGGAGGAAGGGCTATGCAAGGTGTTTTTCAAGCCTTAATCAGATTCATTAAACTATTAACCAGTTGATTTATCAGTGATTTACATAGATTGTATGAAATGAACACAGATTACTAGACAGAGGCGGTTGAGCCGCACTGACAGTCTAGATAACTTAAAAAACTAAATCTGAGAGACAGGTCACCTATTTTGGGGCCAATGTGGTAAGTGGGTCACTCAAAAATAGAAAATATGAGCGATCTAGATCCTGAGAGGGAAGCCACACCTTTCGGGAAAAACTGAGCAACCTGGTCACCTATTTCATCCTGATAAGTGCAACCTGGTCCAAAAAATGGAAAATATTTTAACCTGAGCAGGGAACGGCCGACAATAACTTGTATTGTGGCCGAACGGGCTCGGTTTGGCCTTTAGGAGGCTCATCTATGAACTAAAATGCAAACAAAGACATATCTAAACTAGATTTGATAGAAATTTAAACTAGGGAAAATAAAAACTGAAACTTGAAAAGTAAATCTAGGGATCCTATGGGATCAACTTGGTATGGTCGTCAGTTCTGTAGTAGGGATTTCACCCTCTCTATAGGCAGGAATGAATCCCTTTCATCTATAGAACGGAAGGGTAGGGTTCCTGTTGGTTGGAAGAGAACCTGCAAAACAAGGTTAGGGCCAAGCTACGAAACCCTGCATGAAATGGTTAGAAAACAAAAAATGGTTGCAAGACATCAAAGGGAAAATATGCAGCAAAGCATTAAAAAAAGAACCTATAAATAAAATAAGTTATAAAACTATAATAAAAAAGAAAGAAAACACAAGTATACCTTCAGTCTTGGTGGAAATGGGCCACCATGCCCTATCTGTGGAATCACCTCTCGCTTTGGGATGGAAGCTTGGCTTGTGGAGCAATGGAGAAGAGGGAGGGTGAATGGCTTGAGAGGAAAAGGGTCTCAAGGCACTCACATGGGCAGCATAATGATAGGGAGAGAAGGAGTGTTTTGAGAGTGACTCCCGCCCCTCTATTTATAACTTTTTCCTATGGATTTAGGGTTTTAAGCCCCTGGTTATGGCTTTAGCCCTTTTTTTGGGCCTTTAGCCCCTTTCGCTCAATTCTTAGCTCCTTTGAGGGGTTTTAGCCCTTTTTTGGAGGTTTTAGCCCCTATGAGAGATATTTTGGCTCTTTTTAGGGGTTTTTAAGTCCTTTTTCATATTTTTGAGCCTTTCTAAGGGTGTGGGGTTCAAATGAGGGTAGTGCATAGATGTCTTTGGGTGGTGTAGGTTACGTAGAGCTCATTGAGGGATTTTTTTGGTTAACAAGGTTGTCTAGAACTTCTATCCATTTTTCTCTTAACCTTACACTAGTCAGTTCATCTCTTCACTTCAACTCATTCTAACTTTCTTTACTCTCTTCTCCATTTTCCATCTATTTTTCTAGTTGTGTGCTTCTTCTTCATTCCTTTCTCATATGTGATTTCCAAAATTATTCACATATTTATGTTCATTTGTCCCTAGCCTTTTTATTGAATCCCACCTCCATTGACACTAGTTCTTACGTTCCACAATGTAGTAGCATAACATTGACCTTTACCCCTAGGAAAGAGGGTTTTAGTCCTCCATTCTAATTCCTGAGTTCAATGGTAAGAAAACGAATTCAACCATCCAAGTCTTAATCCAGAACAGAACTTCATTCAATAATGTACCCCTAACTCCCCTTCCGAGTTTGTCCTTGACCTTGGAGGATGATTGGTTATTTTAGGATGCAAATTCTAGAATATATCCAGTAAAGGTGCTTTCTACACAAAATTCAATAACACTAGTTAAAGGTGCCAATATAGAAGATTTAATTCAATCAGTTCCCTTTGATTCCAATGGACACTTCTTGTTGACCAGTGGCAATATTCAAGTGCTTCCATAAGTCTTCTTAACTACTTTGTAGGTACTACTAGAATTTCAAACCCACAAAATTTTATATTGATCTAGTGGTAGTCCTCCATATATAATATATTTCCAAGATTGGATACTTCCCACCCTCATAATTTGGATTTCTTGTGTCACAAAATCACCAATATTTTTGTCCCGCACCATAATTGAAATTGGATTATCATCACGTGCATATCCATACAATCGACAGTGTCCTATTAAAACTAGGTCCTTGAATGGAACCATTTTTCGAGGAAAAATTGGAGATCGGGTTCTTGTGTATGGGCCAACAAAGGGTATCATTGTAGTCTAGTGTGATGGCATTTTCAACCTGTAACGTCCCCAACCCTCTGATCGACGAAGAGGACACCACCACCATATGACCTGACCTGGGCAAGTAGCCCCATGAACATATACATAAAATTTGAATAGCTTTAAAAGTAAAACATGGATACATTTTTACCATTCAGTGGAATCAAAACCATACATTCAAGAATTCGACATGTTCATTGTAATTCATTAAACAATAAATAAAATTGTGGACATGAAATATACAAGCTAAACAAGGGTACTTATCTTATATGAAACTTGTCCTGCAACCAGCTACGTCGCTGCAATGTTCCACCCAACCATAGGCTAGTGTGCTCATCAATCTCTCAGCAACATTGTCACCCCTGAGCTGGGCATGATTCCACAAGGATGAAGGGGAAGCTAGCTGACTCACACATAACCAAAGGTACACGATTCATCCAATCCCACACAGTGGGTTTAATAGGATATTTAGGAAACTGGGGAAACTTGATGCTAAGCTAGTGGGCTCCTTGAAGAGCTAAGGACACCTACACCAGAACTAACCTGACATCTAGGACACCCACACACACCCAACACAAGGAAATCAGTCCCTTCTCTGCTACACAGTCCTCAAGCCCTGACCTCCCTTCTAGTGCTATTCAGGGGTTGTGGAGAATAAATCTAGCCCTCTAGCTCTATCTGTGTGGCTCCCAAACACACCAGGTTTATCAAGCATACCAATCCTTCATTCCCACTCCAACACAATCTAAACACCAACCACTACATATGCGCAGCAAAATAATAGATTCACAGCTCTAACTGGGGAATCTGATTCCTGAGTTGTTCTTGGCCCTATCGTGGCCAAAATTACTCAATAAGAATCTACAGCAACCTGAAATGAAAATGAACCCTCATCAAACCAAAATTCATGGGGAGAACAACAACCCCGATCTCAACACTGAAGCAACGATAAATACACAGCCCGAAATGGAAGGGGAGATTCGAATCTCAGCCTAGACAGGGGGACATATACACAGAACCCCAAGTCGATATGAATAATACACACACCCAGCAGAAATCGTGCCCCTGAGGCCGCTCTTCCAGCTCACTGCATGAGGAAACAGTCCCAACCTAGGCATGAGGAGAACAACGAAGAATCCCAACCTAGGCGTGAGGAGAAGAGAAAAAGACTGTCTGCATGAGGATGGAATGTGGGTCTTCCTCTCCTACGTGAGGGGAAACTTAGGACATCTCCTCTGGGCTTGCATGTGGTCAGGAGATGATAGCCCTGCTAGACTAACGCTATCCATGCATACATCTTCCCAAGGCAATAACTGCCCCCAACCAACTCCTGCTGAATTAATTCGGTTAGTAGATTAGACAAGGGGGAAAAGGGTGAGTAAGAAAAAAAGGATGGTTGACATCTAGATGGGTTCACCTCTTGACACATGGCTATTCCTCAATGGCTCCCATGGGTTAGACAATCCCCCCCCGCCCCCCCTTAACCTTAGGAAATTATGCCCTTTTCATTATCGTTGCATCGACATAGTTGGTTGTAGGTTTTTGATTAATTTTGCATACACATGATGTCCAACATTTTAACGTGCATTGCTAGCACAAAATACCATCGGCATCACTTCCAATTGCCGAAACACAAAACGCTAATTCATGGTGGGGCCTTTGCCTTTAACTTCACATGATGATTAGTTACAATATTACATCATATACCTTTTAATGCAAATGGGGTCAAAACCGGGGTATTACACAACCCCCTGAAGGGGAAGGTATCGCTCAAAGAAAAACCAATACTTATGTGTGGTAGGGAGTATTAACTATAAATATATGTGTGAAAAATTATTATACATTCCATAATTGCATTCATTAATCAATTACCACAACAACAATCCATTAACCATGATATGTAAATATAGACTAAACAATTAATTGATTAGGCAATAAACAAATACTAAAAAATTTAGGGGGGTGGGGTGATCCTTCATTATTATTATAAATAAAATTTCTTACATTCAAGTCATGGCTCTGTAGCCTTACAACTACCATGGAATTACCTGTAACGGTATCATACAAAAAAGAGAACAAAAACCTAGATACATCATTCTATGTCGTGGCTCTATCTTCGATTTTCACTTTGTACTTCTTCTTTCCTCCAATATTTTTCTTGTGCTTCGACCTCTCTCATGCTTCTCTTCTGATTGCATACTTATCTCTTATATGCTTGCGGGGAAGGGTCCAAAATTGTTGTGGTCGTTGGAGGCTTTTCGCAACTCTTGCTTCTTTAACCCGCGCTTTCTTTCACAATGCTTTCCACTTCCTACTTTTTTGGTAATTTCCAATTAGGGGGGTGTCTCTGAAAGACCAATACCATATCACGTCCATTCATATTGGGGGATTAATAATTAAAAAAAAAACATTATATGTAGGGTATATTTAGGGTTAAGGGGTGTATTTTATAATTGAAATAAATATGCAATATTTAGGGGTTTATTTTATGCAAAGGAGTGGAGTAGAGCGCACGGGAGCAGGAGAGGGGGAGCAACAGTAGGGTGTTTTTCAGATCTCTATGGTTGTAATATGTTGGTTATATTACCAAATAATGGAGGTGGCTCTCAATCTGGTTGTTCTATCAAACAATAAAGGCAGATCTGGTTTATTGTTGAGAGCCAGTGGAATTTGAGAGCTCAATGGTTGCAATATGTTGGTTCTATTATCAAACAATGGAGACAGCTCTCAATCTGGTTGTTTTATCAAATAATGGAGGCAGATCTCATTTATTGTTGAAAGCAGGTGAAATTAAATAGAAATTCGTCATGTTAACGTGGATGATCACTGCCATATAAATATTTCTGAAAGGGATATGTTGATCCTAAAAACGATGAATGAAAGAGAGAGTCCCAGAATCCCACGCTTAAGCCAAACCACCATTATTTCATAGGACAAAGAGATCTGAAGAGGTATAACAATGTATTCAAATATTCAAATCGGAATTCTGTGAAACAGTTTTTTAATCATTGTTTATCTTTTGTTTTTTACGCCTTTTTTCCCTTATGCAATCTATCCTCCGATTTTTTATTTTTAAAAATGTAAGTTGGCCATTTATGTTGAGAGGACCATCTATTTCATTTCCACTATTCTAGTGAAATCATGTACAAGAACCATCTTCAGGAGCTTGCTTAGAGGAGTTGTTTCAATTTTACTTTGTATTTTTGCATACGGGAAGGGCCTGATCATGCCCCTTGTTTCAAGGAATTGGTCACATTTAATGGTTAAACCTTTGAAATCCCTGAATTTTACACCACATTACACCAGGACGAACACGTGGCTGCAGAAGTTGCTCTCAGTACTCTATCGAGAAGAGGTCCTTTGCAGTATCTTGCTACAAGAATCTTAGTAAGTAGAACATTGCTCATTTTGTTTTTTTTTCCCTTGTTGGATTCATTATTAGATTGAAATTGTTACATAAATAGAGCCTTAGCCCTTAGATTCCTTAGACACTCCATATTTGCCATTTTTTTTAATGTACTTTTTGATTCCATTGATTTATGAACATTAATGCAATTTCTTTCTTTCTTCATTCATTTTCCTTGCTCATCCTAAAATGGATTTACACTAACAATCATGTTAGTTAAATCTGTATTCATATATTGGGAAAGGTTGTCAAATCTTCCCGGATCAATATGGCCATTATCACACTAAAAGGAATATAGACCATTAGCTTTGTTTGAAGAGTTGTCTATGCCTATACCAAATATTGTAACCTTCACTAGATAGGGCAAGGGTTGTAACCCTTATTGCACCATGAAATAACCCATGTGATGATCATTGTAAAAGGAATGCAAACTAGATGAAATATTAAAGAAGAATGGGAAGAGAGATGGGTTTTCACCTGCTTACCTGCTTATCTTCTTATCTAGAAGTTGTAGGGAGATTTTTTGGATCAATTGAATTCTAAATTAAGGTGTTTAAGCTCTGTTCTCTGAGATGATAAAGCCATATCATGTCTATTATAGGCTATATCTACATTTTAGTGTTGAATTTAAGTGCTCCCTTGGCACATGAAGGACTGCATGAGAGACTAGAGTTGATATTTTAATTTTCGCCATCTTATGTGTGCAAGTCCCTTATCTCAAGGGGATTTAAAATTGGGCCTATTGCACATGGGACTGAACCAAACCCAAGAATTTGGCATTGTGATTAATAGTTAATGATTTCCACTGGTAGTGGAAGGACCTCATTTTTCCATAAAAGTAGACATGTTTTCCTTGGAGAAGGGAGAAAATTAAAATTATCCATCTTGTGTTGAATGCACTTCTATGGAGGGAAGTCTCTCAAAGAAGGTTGGACTTTTCCTACCATTGGATTTACACTCAATGTAGGATGGAGAATCTACTCC
Organism: Pseudotsuga menziesii; assembly: GCA_001517045.1. NCBI lineage: Eukaryota > Viridiplantae > Streptophyta > Pinopsida > Pinales > Pinaceae > Pseudotsuga > Pseudotsuga menziesii. The sequence continues at coordinate 15,481 of LPNX010098175.1, read as the reverse complement.
TCGATAGAGAATGTCAACAGAAAAAAGTTTACATGTGATTGCTCTAAGAGTGGATCCCATCCCAGTTGAATATGACATTATTCCATGAAACTTTGTCCATTTTTTTCCAGAAAAACCTATGTAAATCTATAAATAAAATGTGAAAAAATATTAAACACAACCCACTTATAAATGTCAGTCTAAATAAGTAGTTTCAGGATGAAACTGTAGTGTACAAGAATCTACTATAGGAGATGGCCCAAAGGATTGGGGTTCCATTACCAATATATACAATAACAAGATCAGGACCTGGACATATGCCAGTGTTTACATATTCTGTGGAAGTTCTTGGGATGGCCTATTAAGGTGAAGCTAAAAAATAAGAAACACAAGATGAAAATAATGTTGCAATGGTTTCTTGGTCACCCTTAAAGCAACATATGTTTATGCACATTGCACATGTGATTTCTACTACAATGTATCAAATTCTTGGGTTGGTAATGTTATGCCCATTTTTAATTTTTTGTTTAGATACTAGATACTTATATCGTGTTGACAACTGCATTGAATACTAAGTAAAACATTTATATCCTTAACTTCCAAGTTGAAGTTGAGAACATTTGTGAAGCCCTTAACCCACTCAAGTTTCAGGGAAAAATTGAATGGGTGAAGTTAGTCTAATCTGGGTGTCTAATGGCCTCAGGTAAATAGGACGAAATATTGCTAATGGAGGTTGTTAATATTATATACCAGCAAGGTGAACATAAGTTGTCCATGGAGGAAATTAAAAGGCAAGTGTTATAACTGATTTTACCACACCAGGTGAATCACACTTGTATGGCCCTCTCCTATCCCTCTGCAGACTCCTTAGACCCCTTGGACCATTTTTTGTCCTTTGATGTTTCCTAGACCATCCCTATAAACATGTGAAAATTGCTATACGCGACTTTTAAACCCCTTATCGCGTATATACATGGGTTTGACCCTTAAAACCGCATACATCGGGATGTGTACAAAATCCAAATCCTTTCAGATTTTTCCTTGACATGGATCTGACTCACTTGTCTCCTGGCCTTCCATATGCCTTGAGATTGCTTGGATTCAACCTTTCATTACCCCTTTGAAAAGATATATATAAGGAACTCTTTTGATACATTGAAGGCATAAGAGAATTGAGAGCAAAGAAACTATAGTCCATTGTTGTCGGAACTTGTGCTTGAGTCTGCATCCCTTTGTCCCTTGGAGCACTTTTGTGTTCTTCCCAAGCTTGCCTTTTGCTTGTGAGCTTTCTATCAAGAGATGGAGGATTGAGGTGGTGGAGGCCCAAGTGGGGGATTCAGTTTCTCCGATTCGTAGACGTGCCGACAGAGGTTGTATTCATTGTAATATTTTATTTTATATTAATAGAAATATATTTTCTTATCCAATAATGTATGTTTGAATGAATATTTTATCCATGGATGATTTCAAATGCTTATACATTGTTGATTATATATGCTAGAATAGATCTAACACCAATATATAGTATGCTTGTCTTGTTTACTTGTTGTTGAGGAAAGTGATTAATCAATTCAAGCTGAAGTTGGAAAGCTCAACGAGGATCTACGTCAACCGTCCAGAATAAGGTACGAGGTCTGATCCTTTACTGTTAGATATTTGATTTCTATTGCATATTGGAAATGATTGATTTCTGGAGTCAAGCTGTCTGTTGTGGTACCCCAAACCATAGGAATTTCTCTTTGTAACAGAATTGGTGACTCCGCTGGGGATGTTCCTTGTTTTTATTTGGGGCTTACGGGCACAATGGGATTGATATTCTTGACTTGCTCTTTTTTTCTCCTTGTTTATGTGTTGCATTTTATAGAATGTTCATCCATTGACACTCCCCTTTATTGGTTTGACCGTTGGCCTACTTTTTACCATTTCCTTCTCCGTATATGCAGGTTTTTGGCCAAAAGTCGCATACATACGCGGATTTTTGGCCAAAAGTCACATATACACACAGGTTTTTGGCCAAAATCCATGTATACACGTAGGGTTTTGGCCAAAAGTAACATATATACACAGCTATTCTTTAAACAGTCACGTACATCCTCCCTTTTGGTGAGTTTGATGTTGTGGGAAGTTGTTGGGTGGGCTGTGAGTGTGGTTGGGTCTTCCTTGGGTCTGATGTTGTTTGTTGGATGCTTCTTTTGTGACCAAAGACTGCTTTTTCATTGATTTTTCTTTGAAAGTAGTTTTAGTCATTTATCCCTTTTGTTTTTCCATTAGTGCATTACTCTTTTTTGTCTCAGTGTCTTGCTGGGCTTGTCTTTTATACTTGTTGCAGAGACTGAGAGTTTTAGATGACTTTTATTGCATTTTTCATTCTTTTATATTGAAAAATACAAAGTAGTTGCACTCTTAGTTGCATCTTAGATATGGATTTGAGGAGGTACTTGCATTGGATTGCTTGGATGAGAGTTGTATTTAGGCTTTCATATAAGAAGAATTGCATTGGCATTCAGAAAGGAGTATATATTTATGCATCTCATGTAATGGCATACCCTATTTTTCATTTGACAAAGATTGCACTTAGCATTGTTTGTTATGGTGTGCATATTTACTTCACTGCTAAGTCATAACTTCATTAGTTGCACGATCATTTTCCTTTGAGTAATTACAGCCAATTAAAATCAATGCTTAATTAAAATGAACTACACTATTTTATTTAATAGGGTTCACCAACAAGATTAGGTTTTAGGGTCTTGGAATAGTTCATTGTGAGTAAATTCTCCAAGACCACTGAACAACAACATGTATGTGTCTGTCCAGGTGAGTGTGTGAAATTCCTTGGTATAACCAGTGTTTCTCAAGATCCTCCTCTCAAAAGGGAGTTAAGCACGAGGCAGTGTGAGCAGTTATTGATTGGGATGGCCCCTAGTCATAACTGAGTAGCACCGGAGATATTTCCAGGATTGTATTTGTATCTGGGGGCTCTTTCAAGATTTTTGGGCTTTGCTACCCTGCCCATATGGTCAATCCCACCTGCGACTGTCTGCTTGAGAATTGATTATATTGAGGTGACCTTAGTTGCCTTACCTAGGTTATCGAGGGGGTACTTGCAGAGGTTATTCTGTAAGTGTCCTAGCCAGGTAGAGGTCAGACAGCACAGTCGCTTTATGCATTGAATCTGAGGGCCACTATAATTGGTTATGTACCTCTACTTGTAGTGTATGGGAGTTTCGAGCCTCTCCCAGGTGAGACATACCTACTACATTCAGGAGCTCACATATCCTTCCCTTGGTTTGCTTGTATTTTGGCTGTATATTTTCTTAGGATTGTGCTCTTTTTGCGCTAGTTGGCCTTTGGGATCGCGGTTACTTGAGTATATTTATGCTCTCTTGAGTTCAGGTCCTTTTATTTTCGGCATGCATGGTATCCTATCACTCATCTTAGTCCTAGTATGGACCCTGGTGTTAGACTTGGGGGCATCACAGCCCCTTACCATGCTCATAGACTTGGGAATGGTCATATTCCATCCTCTACTCCATTTGTGGAGGATTTTTATTCCCTTCGCTTGGTCTTTACACCGATGGTCACCCTCACGGGGCTGGTAGTTGATACGTGAACGTTGGGTCTACACTTTACATTCCTTTTTATGTCCCATCATTCATCGCGTTGTTTCCTTTGGGTTTAGTTGTCATGATCATTCCTCCATATATCCTATAGTTTGGATTCTTTATTGACTATTTTGGGTTGTTTTGGACTAATATGGTTGTCATGTAGGTTCTAGTTTTTGTACACTCTCTCCGATGTTTCGACCCATTCGTTCCTATCACAGGTATCATGTCTAAACTAGCATATAGGTTAGTATTTCACATCCGCTTGCATTTTGCATGACCTTATGGCTATTTCATTTTAACCTTAGGTACAAACCCATTCCATGGTATCACGGAACCTTCATGCTGTTGTTAGAAGTGGTACTATGTGAATGGTAGAGCTTTCCTATACATGGGTGTCCTAGTTAGCTCCCTTTTGCATTTGGTACCCATGTTGTGAGTCCTCTCTTAAGTCTGGGAGTCCCCCTTTAGTCCCGCCATGTCCTTGAGCAAGAGCTTCATACTCCTCTTGAAATTTATGCTGCCCATTTTCCTGGAACTCCCTTATGTCAAGTTGTAATTGCATTATCATGAGCTTTGCCTACCTCATTGAGCCTTATGCCAGCTTCCCTGACTTTGAGTATCAGCTATATAGCCCAAGCTTGGCTCATGTCTAGCCATGCAGAGCCATTTTATATATCCTTTGCAGCTTGATTCCCTATTTTACTGGGAGGGGACTTTCCCCCGAGTGTCACTATCCTACACATGTATCCTTGCATTGAGAATAGGTATGTTCCACTACTTGGAACTAGTTTGTTTTCCCATATGACACTCATCTCCTCCTAGTCTATAACTATAAAGAAGTTTTATTCTTTTTCAAGCTTTTTAAATATTTGAAAAATTCCAAAAAAATAAAAAAACCAAAAATCCGGACAAGAAAAGATGTTATCTTTTGACAGCTGTCGAGTCATGTTGCCTTCGAACAGAGCACTGTATATCACATCCATTGGTTGGGTTTATAGTTTGACTTTAGGAGTTGTACTCGTTTTATCTGAGTTTATCTCCACCGACTGGTTAAGCTTCCAGTCCCCGTGGAGCCTCTGTCGATGCCTCTTGTGTCACAGAGATGTACCAGTTCTGTATATCGAGTCTATACTGTCTTTCTTTAGTCACCATTCACCGTTATGCTCTTGTTAGAAGGAAGTTGAAACCTGAGTCGGCCATTCCTCAGTTATCTTGATTTTGCATGTCGGCCATTCCCGATACAGTTACGGGTTTGTGCACCTTATGATCAAGTCCTTCCACATTATACAGCTTTGCTAAGTACCTCGTGTTGGATGATGGGGGATGCCTTAATGCCCTCCTTCTAGTGGATTTCATCCCATCAACTTCAGATCATTTATTCTGGGATTGGAATCTAGAGTCATTTTTTAGTGCCTTGAGACTTGCAGTCATCAGTGGCAGGTTCTCTCGCCATCAACAGTTTTTGGGAATACATCAATGTCCCCTGATCGATGGATCCTCTCAAGTATTCGACCTCAACACATTTATTCACACTTGTTAGTTTGCACTCTAGTACCTTGATTCCCATTTTCATTATCGGTGGGTGATCTTGCATCTATTAACCGTATACATCAATGACCGGTAATCAGACGATGGATTACTATGTTCGACCTCAACACCTTTATTCACATAGTAGGACATGTACTCGTAGAAGTTTGTGTAGAAGACCTTCTAGACTGGTGGCATCTCTTATATGCTACCTCCTTGATCATGCCAGTGTTCATGAGATTTCAGCTCTCGTGACTTGATTCCAGTATATGTCAGACATTTCCAGCTATTATGGAGATCTTCATCCATTGTATATCTTCAGCCATTATGGAGATCATGATCCTTTGTATATCTTCATCATGGAGGTTCTGATCTATGTATATTGTGCGTGGCAATGACCACTTATGTGATATTTTATACCATGCATATTCATGGCCATTGTACTCTTATGTATCTGGGACTGCTAGATGTATTTGCAGCTATGTGCAGAGTTGTATCATGGTACTATGTTGATTGGGTGGCTGGTCTTCCATTTGGGATTCTTCATCACTCCACTTCTGGGATGGACTTATAATATATTTCGGCCATCGTATGACCCCTCTGACCTCACACATTAGGAGGCATCTGTTATAGCTGATTTTACCACACCAAGTGAATCACACTTGTATGGCCTTCCCTTGTCCCTCTACAGACTCCTTAGACCCCTTGGACCACTTTTTGTCCTTTGATGTTTCCTAGACCATCCCTATAAACATGTGAAAATTGCTATACGCGAATTTTAAACCCCTTATCACGTATATGCAGCGGGTTTGACCCATGAAACCGGGGTGAATCCGCGGACCTGGGTAACACTTTTTGGCAAGCGCATTTCGGCAAAAACAAAAAAACGTACCTCGGTCGAGGGTTTAACAAGCCCTCGACCGAGGTTTTAATATCTCGACCAAGCTTTTATCAAGCCCTCGACCGAGGTCTTTTTCAGCCCTCGACCGAGGTATTTATTAACCCTCGGTCAAGGTTTTAATACCTTGACCGAGGGTTAATAAATACCTCGGTCGAGGTGCGTGTGTTAAAAAAATTATAAAAAGAGGCCTTGGGGTTAGAAGGGAATAGTTCTATAATAGGAAAATGCATGGGATATGAAAACATGTGTTTAGCTAAAAAATATGTTTATCTTATATGAGGGGGCTTAATAATCTTCTTATTGACTATCCACTGCTACATATATTTGGTATTTTTATGGAATTCTCTATATTCTCTTCTGGTTCCAAGTGGTACACTGTCTGGTCTATTTATTTTTCTTTAGGTAAATATGGGATTTAAAATAATCCTCTACATTCAAATCATTTGACTCAAGCATAGATCCTACATTTTGTTGCATTCAATATTCTTTCCTGAGCTCCGGTGGTGATGGTAGGTTAGAGTTTCATTGATCGTACTTACATCTCCAAGTATTCTTGCTGTTAATCCTCTGATTAAAAATGCCACATAATTCTTTTTTTGTTGGGGCTCTGTTCCACATAGATTAATCCTTTATATAACTTCTTTCAAGGTCTTTGGCAATTTCCAGAGGCATAAGGGAATGTCCATATCTAGTTAATTCACCTGTTACAGTGCAGGTTCTAGCACCATTTTTTTTAATATGGCATCGACATTCATCAAAGGAAGTAAGTAGTAATCATTAACATAGGTTTTGAAATTCATAGTATCTTGCATGATCCATATTTATGTGAATAGTATTCATTAACGTATGTTTTTTCAATTCACAATTGATATTTATCAGCCTTTGGTGGCAAACACAGTTTCCTTTCTTTGATTTGTGTCATTTTCTTTCGATGATCTACTCTAGATAATAATTCAAGAACATTTTCTTCTTCCGTGCATATATTTATCTTTATTTGATTATTTGATCTCTCTGGTAGAGTTGATAACATTGCATTATGTTTATTCAAGAGCTTTCTTTTCTTCTTTAGAATGGAATTCTGATGCAAAGAAGTGTTTGGAACTACCCTAACTTCATTTTATTTAGTCACAAACGTAGAAAGCACATGATCTTTGACATTAGGAACATAATTTTCATGAATATCTTCAAAATATTTTTCACCCTTCAAATTTTCTTTACGGTGGGGGAATAGAAACACCCTTACTTTACTAACCAACCAAGCACCCATTGAAGCAGGGTTATCTTTATTTTTTCTAAGATGTCAGATTGGTATACGATTTATTGTGAGATCATTATTGTACATCCCCTTTAGTAGTTAAGTTAATCAAAGAAGATGATCCCAATAGGAAATATAAATACATAAAATCGACTAGGGAAATTGAGGAATATAGTTGCATGTCTTTTCTGGATGTATGGGTCACTAAGAAGGACGACAATTTTTTATCACATCAAGTATACTAGAAAAAGATGCATATACGTAGGTATCTGAACACTAACTCACATTACCATCTTGCACAAAAACTTTGGTGTCATAAACACACTAGCTAAAGATAACCCTGCTTCTAAGGATAACACATGGGTGCTTGGTTGGTTAGTAAAGTAAGGGTGTTTCTATTCCCCCACCGTAAAGAAAATTTGAAGGGTGAAAAATATTTTGAAATTATTCCTGAAAATTATGTTCCTAATGTCAAAGATCATGTGCTTTCTACGTTTGTGACTAAATAAAATGAAGTTAGGGTAGTTCTAAACACTTCTTTGCATCAGAATTCCATTCTAAAGAAGAAAAGAAAGCTCTTGAATAAACATAATGCAAGGTTATCAACTCTACCAGAGAGATCAAATAATCAAATAAAGATAAATATATGCACGAAAGAAGAAAATGTTCTTGAATTATTATCTAGAGTAGATCATCGAAAGAAAATGACACAAATCAGAGGAAGGAAACTGTGTTTGCCACCAAAGGCTGATAAATATCGATTGTGAATTGAAAAAACATACGTTAATGAATACTATTCACATAAATATGGATCATGCAAGCTACTATGAATTTCAAAACCTATGTTAATGATTACTACTCACTTCCTTTGATGAATGTCGATGCCATATTAAAAAAAATGGTGCTAGAACCTACACTGTAACAGGTGAATTAACTAGATATGGACATTCCCTTATGCCTCTGGAAATTGCCAAAGACCTTGAAAGAAGTTATATAAAGGACTAATCTATGTGGAACAGAGCCCCAACAACAAAAAAAGAATTATGTGGCATTTTTAATCAGAGGATTAACCACAAGAGCCCATCCTGTCTTGATATGCTTCCATCCTATCTTGATATGCTTCTCTACAAATAAGAGCCCAACAAGCAACTTCATCATTTTCATCTATCTTTACCCTGAATTTAGTGTATTTGTGCAATGTTCTTCTTGAAACATGGAGCAACTTTGACATTGTTGCGACCATTCGATTTTTTGAGGTGCTTCGTGCCACAACCATAATACTCCTACTTATTGGTTTTACGACGATGATCCGATAACTAGGTTTAGAATGAAGAGGACGTCATGCGATTGTTGCAACTTACGTTTATCGTTTTCAATGTAAAAGTGAATATTGGGTAGTGATGATTTCGATTCAATTTCTCAGATCTCACACATACATATATAAATGTATAAATAGGCTGCCCATCAACCCAAATAATTTTTTTAATAAATATGATTAATTATAACCTGTATACACGCAAAAGTAATGAGTATTATCGTTCAGACTGTTTAATATCTTCATTAAGAAAACAACCAAGGATTTAGAGCAGAATTGTTGTGGTAATGACTCATGGAGGATTGAAAAAAATCCATAAAACACCAACTAAACAAACCTATATGAACCATAGAGACAATTAATCAACTGTAGGCCCGAAACAAATAATAATTT
>LPNX010098149.1:13856-43869 GCA_001517045.1 Pseudotsuga menziesii | reverse complement strand
TATTTGTTAGGTTTTATTTATTATATTTAGTTAACTACGTTGTATGCTTATTATATGTTTGAAGTTTAATTTTGAACTAGTCTTTTATTTAAAACATGGCTTTGCTAACATTATGAAATCTGTGAGTAGAGTACATAGTTAAATAAAGAGCTATGTACTTATTTAGAAATAATTCCTAGGTTGTAGGAATAAGAAGGTTTAAGCAGTAAAAGGCAATACTGAAGTAAAACTAAAAGTACAAAACCCTTGATAAATCTTTAAACATAAATTAAATTACAACCTAGGGTTTTATAATGAAAAATGTAAAACCCTAAAAGAATTTGACAGGAAAAAAAGATATATATGATTGAAAAATATAATATGCATACTTGCGTAATCTAGATAGCTCTTATTCTAGAAAATGAAATAGGCAGTTAAGAACCTCATACCTGAAAATTGAAGTTCTTCTAATGGCTGAAACCTGCACACTCAATTACCTAGCATTAACAATTCATAGGTAGATCTAATTTGTGTATAGCTAACTGAATCACTTGGGAACTACCATGTTCCACCCAACCATGACCCGAAACCATTCCTGGTTTCAATCCGGATCCCCTCGAGCTGGTTCCAACATGCAAGTAACTTAGAGCTCCTAAGGTAAGTCTGCCCTAACTGGTATATCAGTTCTGGATCAGTTCTCATTTTTTCTCTTAGGAAAATATTCTCCAAGAACTCTCTTGAGAATAATTAGGCACAGTAATGACTCCAAAAATATGGAAGATATCCCCAAGCCTCTCTTTGGCTTGGGACTTTATAGACAGACTTTTCAGTCAAAGGAGCAGTTAAATCAAGAATCACTTCATTTCTTGATTTAACCCCTTTTTATTTAATTTATTACTTTTAATACTAACTTAGGAACTTTTAACTAGTTCCTAAATTGGACTTTTATAGGTATTATACTATTTCATTTTTATCTTATTAATAATAGTAACAGATGGAACTTTTCCTTCTTTATTACATTATTAATATTATTACTATGTGTACTCTTTATACATACTCTGTATAAAATATATAATAATATGTTATTTGGTAACATTTGTCTTAGGCTATCACATGTTGTGATCCCTAGACTTACGGAACTTTCTTCATTAAGGTCATCAAGTAGATGGTTAGGTTTACTAGGCTAGGAAACTATAAATATCCTTACATGTTGGATTCTCTCTTATAACATGGTAGTTCTTCAGTACTTGATGAGAATACATAAATTCAAATTTTCATTTAATCACTTATAAACAAGTAAGATAAGATCAATATTTTTCTCGAGTCGTTTTCACTCGGGAATGATTAATTCTTTTCAGTAACTCCTAGTGCTTACTAGAGCCCATACTCAATGCTAAAAAAATAGGGAGTTACAAACTTAGTTCAATTCCAAAGCTATTCAGTCAACACTAATGCGAGGTTATACTTGTAGGATACACCTAGGGATAAAATGTCCAAGGATCCTATGTTCCAGAGCTTATGCTCAAAATCAACATGGAAGGCTCCAAGGCTTACATCCAATACTTCCAAATTATCTTTTCATGTGTTAGAGAGCTTCATGCTCAACACAAATGTCTCAAGACTCATGTTCTGTAGAGATTCTCGCTCAACACAAATATAAGTACGCATGTGCTCCAAAGATTCTTGCTCAACATCAATTTACCCATGTGGTCCATAGATCCTCGCTCAACACAAAACATTTCATCAATCATGTGCTTCAGGGTCCATGCCCAACACAAGCAAACATATATATATGCAATTGGCTTACGCCTAGTATATCAAACAAATCATCATGTTCATATGGAATGTGGTCTTTGACCCGGTATATCAAAATAAAAGATCAAGGTAACATCATAATCAATGGGGCTCATGTCCAGAAGTGTTAGGTCCAAAATTTGGGATATTACAACAACTATTAGCTTAAATTGAATGATTCTACAACTATTAGCTTGACTTCAACTCTAGTCGATGTTATAGCAGATTTCACCACTCTAGGTGAATCACACTTTGTATGGCCTTCCCCTGTCCCGCTGCAGACTCATTAGACCCTATGGACCACTTTTTGTCCTTTGATGTTTCCTTGATCATCCCTACAAATATATGAAAAATGATATACACGGATTTTAACCCTATAATCGCGTACATACGTAGGTTTGACCCCGATAACCACGTACATCGGGATGTGTGCATAATCCAAATCCTTTTGGAGTTTTCCTTGACTTGGATACGACTCATATGACTCTTGGCCTTCCATATGCCTTGAGATCGCACGGATTCGACCTTTCAGTATCCCTTTGAAAGTTATATAAGAAACCCCTTGGTACATTGAAGGCATAAGAGACAATTGAGAGCAAAGAAACTATAGTCCATTGTTGCCAGAACTTATGCTTGAGTCTGCATCCTTGTGTCTCTTGGAGCACTGTTGTGTTCTTCCCAAGCTTTCCTTTTATTAGTGAGCTTGCTATCAAGAGATGGAGGATTGAAGTGGTGGAGACCCAAGTGGGAGATTCAGTTTCTCCAGTTCGCAGACGTGCCGTCAGAGGTTGTATCTATCTTGTAATCTCTGATTTATATTAATAGAAATATATTTTCCTGTCCAATGATGTGTATTTGAATGAATATTTTATCCATGGGAATATGTCAAATGCCTTTACATTATTGATTATATATGCTAGAATAGATCTAACACCATGATATATAGTATGCTTGTATTGTTTACTTGTTGTTGAGGAAGTGATATAGCAATTCAAGCTGAAGATTGGAAAGATCAACAAGGATCTACTTCAACCATCTGGAATAAGGTACGAGGTCTGATCCTTTAGCGTTAGACATTTAATTTCTATTGCATATAGGGAAATATTGATTTCTGGAGTCAAGTTGTCTCTTTTGGTACCCCAAGCCATAGGAATTTCTCTCCGTAATAGAATTGGCGACTCCGCTAGGGGGTTCCTAGTAGTTGTCCTTTGGGGTTTGATTTCTCGGCATTCAATGTATTTGAATTGCTCTTTCTCTCTTGTTTCTGTGTCGGGTCTGGGGGCATGTATTCCTGGTAGAGTCTGATTGGTGTGAAGTCTATCTTAGCCTGCCTTGTTTCCTTGGTTTTATGCACTTTTTCTTCCTGTACGCGGGTTTTTGACTTACAGTCACATATACACACGGTTTACTCTGCGATTTCCACGTATACATGAGGGTTTACTGCGAGCAGTCGCGCATACCCCTGATTTTTCCTTTTTGGGAAAGATAATTGGTTGTTGGGTGAATTCTGTTAGTTGTTGAGTCTCCTTTGGCACTGCCTGAGTCTATTTGTACCTCTGTTTCTGACCAGAAACATTTTTTTTTAGCCTAATTTTGTTTTTTAGGAAAGTTCTTGTCATGGCATTTTCGATTTTTTGTTTGAGATTAGTGCATTAGAGTTCTTTTACCTTAGTGCTTTGCTTGAATGTTGTTTATGTGTGCTTGCAGATTCTGGGGGTTGTAGAATCATCCTTTTGCTTTTTGCATCTCTTTTATTCTCAAAAAATCCAAAAACATTTGCTTATCATCATGCATTGCATTTTGCACTTTGCATTGTACTTGCACTAGATCTAGATTTGCTTTGGAGTACTAGTTAGGACTTCATATAGGAAAATTTGCATTCATCATTTGAAGAAGAATTGTGCATTACACGTAGTAGCATACCCTATTTTCATGGACACAATGCATTTGCATTGATTGTTAGGTGTGCATTTTACTTCTTGTTGTGTCATAACACCACTAGTTGCACAACCATATCCTATTTTTGAGTAATAAAGCTAACTAAAATCAATGCTAAATCAAATGAATTACACTCTTTTCTTTTCTAGGGTGCACCAACAAGCTTAGGTTTTAGGATCTTGGAATAGTTCATTGAAATTCAATTCTCCAAGATCACTAAACAACAACATCTAGGTGTCTGTCCAGGTGAGTGTGTGAAATCCTTGGTATAACCATTGTTCTCGAGATCCTCCTCTCAAACGGGAGTTAAGCACGAGGCAGTGTGAGCGACTATTTATTGGGATGACCCCTAGTCATAACTGAGTAGCACCGGAGATATTTCCAGGATTGTATTCATATCTCGGGGCTCTTTCGGGAGTTTCAGGATTTGCTACCCTGCCCATACGGTCAATCCCTCTTGCGATTGTCCTCCTGAGCATTGATTATATTGAGGTGACCTTAGTGACCTTACCTAGGATATCGAGGGGGTACTTGTAGAGGTTATTCTGTAGGTGTCCCGGCCAGGTTGGGGTCGGACAGCACTATCGCTTTACGCATTGAAGCTGAGGGCCACAATAATTGGTTACATACCTCCGCTTGTTGTGTATGGGAGTCTCAAGCCTCTCCTAGGCGAGACATACCTGCTTCATTCGGGAGCTCACTTATCTATCCATTTTTTGCTTGCATTTGGATTTAGATTTTATTAGTGATTGCTCTGTGCACTCTAGTTGGCCTAGGGTTGACGTAAATAGAGAGTCTTTGCTATTTTTTGAGTCATTGTGGATTCGACTGCGGTTCCGCGCCATTCTCGTCGTTTAGCAGGGCTTCCTCCTTCTACTTCTCCTCCTCCTTTGGGAGAGAGACGTAGACAGTCTAGGTGGAATATGTCACACATTGATTCACACACCATGGGAGATCATTCAGAGGATATTCCTAAACTACCTCCTCCCATTCATGTAGACGATGGGGAATTTACTCCTACGTATGATCCTTCACTCGACTTAGCTGAGTTTGGTCCTATGATTTCTGAGATAGGAGCCGTACATGATAGACCTACTCACTCTAGGGCTGATTCCCCTTTGACGCGTTACCGGTATGGCATGCCGGAGGACGCCGAGACTCATTTTGAACCTGCCAGCACTAGCTACGGTAGTTAAGCTACGTCTGGTTTTCCTATGCACGATTTGACATTTCATGTCGAATTTGACTTTGAGCCTAGCACTATGCCTGGGGGCACTCTCTTTCCTTACCATACGAAAAGGTTTGGGAGCACTAGTCACATTGCACCTTCCGTCCCAGTGGTGGAAGCTACATCTTATATCCCTCCTAGGTCTAGAGTTAGCGATCCAATTAGGATACCAGGTCCAAGACGAGTGACTGTAGGTGGTAGTACATATCTTATTACTCATATTCCTTCGTCCTCGGTCCCTAGTTCTTCAAATGTACATCCTCCACCTTATTCACGTGGTCCTTCGAGTCGGCACATGGCTATGAGTCAGGTTCGTACTGCGGTTACTAGACCCATTGTGTCTCAAGTTCACATACCACCCATTTCTTCGGGAGGTTATGTTCATGCCTCTAGAGGTCAGATTACTACTTCCATGGCATATATCCCTACTTCCGGTATGTATATTCCTACTTTCGGAGCATATCTTCCTACCTACAGAGTGTCTCATGGGGCATCGCAAGTGATGACCTATGGACCTTATTATGGGACGCAGTATGGATAGGGTTATTCACCTTACGGGGGCGGGTATCAACAACCTTCTTACTCTCCTAATTATGGATTTGTAGCTCCTACTAGTCAAGGTCCAATGTACTATGGTACTTCCACGCCACCCTATACAGGTCAGATAGGAGGAGGACACTATGGCCAAGGCCATGGTGGTAATCAACCCTATATGAACCAGGGAGCGGTCCATAGACCTCATCATCCTAGGCTCCCTTTCCTCGCGACGCTTAATCTTCCTGACTTATCGAGACTTACGAATGATCCTATGGCTCATGACCCAGCTTGGTCGGCTGTCCCTACCAAGATTCCTTTGGACATACCTAAATTCGAAGGAAAACCGGGAGAGGATCCGAGTGAACACGTTACTACGTTTCACCTATGGTGCTCTTCAAATTCATTACATCAAGAATCAGTCTGTTTGAGACTATTTCAACGCACCCTCACAGGGCCTGTCGTGAAATAGTACATAGAGTTACCTAGGGGTGCTTTCACGGTGTTCGATGACCTTGCAATGACTTTTCTTAATCACTTCCAGCTACCAGTGCACTATGATGTTGGTACTAAACTCTTGTCGACATTTCGGAAAGATAAATCCACCCATATTTCAGATCATATTCAAGAGTGGCGTAGACGGAAGAGATTAATTAAAGCCTTTATACCGCCAAAGTTCCTTCTCGAGTGGTTCCTCAAGTCATTATTTCCATATATAGTGAAGGATGTTTCCACATCCAGAGTGCAGAATGAGGAACAAGCAATTTTTAGGGCGCAGGAACTGGACTTGATCTATCGTCAGTCTGGTTTGTTGTATGAGATTATTCCAAACGCTCCTCGTTCCAGTTTCGATCCCAAAGTCAAACCTGGACCACATGCCGATGGCATTGTGAGTTGTGCAAGTGCGAAACCTGTGGATGCGGTTGCAAAACAAGTTGGTCAGTTGTCAATCAACCAATATACTTTGGGACAAGCTACGGCTTCGTCTCAACCTGCCCAAATGGTGAATGTACTTTCTGTGCAATCATCGGACCAGAAGGGTAACTAGCATCCCAGACGAAATAGAAGAAAGGGAAAAAATAACAATCGAAAGGGTGGGAATAAGAATGAGAATGCTAACAATAATGACAAGAACAGTAGAAATACTGGGGGGGGACAATCAAGCTAAACGTAAGGTTAAGTTCCCTTGCAAGTTATTTAAGGATGATCACCTCACTTACTTGTGCCCTCGGATTGATGAAGCTTCAAGATTCTTAGCACAAGGCCCAGCTATGCTAACGAACCCTTTACCACATAACCAGAATATGAACTCAAAGTCCCATGACCAGTCTAGTGAGAATGATCCACCAGAGACTAGTGCTCGTGGGTGCATTAACATGGTCCATGCTACCAAGGTTGTGACTCATGCGAAAGATTATAGTTCATCACAACCCAGCCCAGGCAAAGAGCCTGGTCCACTAGGGTCTCCTTTGCGCATTGAGAAACCTGCAGATAAAACTAAGGTTATACCTCGCATTCCTAAGGGAGTCATTAAGCATTCGGGGCATAATCCAAATGCCTAAGCCACCCAGAATTATTTAGTTGTCAAGGATTTGGGCCACACTCCTTGTGCGATGTCTGCATTGGAAGTGCTTCAGAGTTGTCCTTCGCAAAGGAAGGCGTTGCTTTCTGCCTTTGGTGTGAATGGGGATGATTCTTCCTCGGTGATCAAATTTGAAACCGTAGGACTGTAGCCTCGCTTGCCCTACTATGTGTCTCTTTTAGTGCATGTATAATGTCTTAATATGATCGTCAAGTGTACTGTGATTGACGAGGGCGCTGTGGCTTCTGTGATGTCTTTGTCCTGTTGGAAGGGTCTGGGTTCTCCTGAGCTGTCTAAATCAGTGACTATGTTAACTGCATTTGATGGGAGATATTTTAGGCCGCATGGTATCCTTCCTTCCCTTAAATTCTATTTTGGGGGGAAGACCATTGCGAAAGAGGTTGAGGTGGTTGGTGTGCCCCTTGACTACAATCTCTTGCTGGGTAGGAACTAGATGTATAGTATGTAAGCCGTTGATTCTTCCTTATTCCACATTGTATGCTTTCCACATAATGGGAAGATTGTAACGATTGATCAAATGGCATTCAAGAATCCATCTGTTACCACATCTTCGGGAGCTATGATTCCGATCGTTGAGCACTCTCAGCCAGCAACTGGGAGTGTGGGTGTAGGAATGTATCCATCCCTCATGGGAAGCTTTAGTTGTCCTGCACTGATCCTCATGATAGGATCTTGTTCCGATGAGGCTTCGACTTCTATGACCTCGGTGTATTTTCGCACAACCCATATGGAAGATCCTTGAATTCTTCCTACACCGAGTACTTCGAGTGAGCCCGTCGAGATGAGCGTGCCATTTCCTGCAGCTATGATAGCTTATCAAGCCAATCTCAAGAGTGTTGTAGAGCCTTGTTCTTCCTCTTCGCGGATGGAGGAGGAAGACCCCTATGTGCTGCCGGCATGAGTAGTACATTCTTCTCATGCCCACGACTACCTTGATACGGTTTTCCCTTCAGATGAAGCGATTATCGAGGCTATGTCGGGAGTTGAGCCACCATGGGAGGAACTTCATCATAGATCGTACTTCCTTTTAGCGCTTGACCATTTGGAGCATGAGGATTATAGGGATATTCTTAGTTAGAAAGTTGGTAGACCTATGGTTCCATTAAGCTCTCCTAGTCCGATGGCTGATGGAAACATGGCGAACATATCGACAACGATTCCTATCAACATTTCTCGCAATCCTGGCACCATAGAGAATGTCTATATTGGGGTGGAATGTTCCCATGCTGAGATTCTGGAATATACCGAGCTATTCAAGGAATTCCATGATATTTTTGCTTGGTCTTACGATGAGATGCCAGGTATTGACGCTTGGATTGTCGAACATGAGATTAAGATTTACCGCAATGCTAAGCCTGTTCGACAACGTTTACGCGCCGTGAATCCTAGGAAAGCACCCACCATTAAGGTAGAGATAGAGAAGTTGTTGAAAGTCGGTTTCATCTATCCCATTCCCTTGACGGAGTGGGTTTCAAACCCTGTTCTGGTGGATAAGAAGCAGGGAGCGATCCACATATGCATTGATTTCCGTGATTTGAATCGTGCCTGTCCTAAGGATAACTTCCCCACACCATTTATTGATCAGATTTTGGATGAGTGTGCAGGTAGCGAGGTGTTCTCCTTCATGGACGGATTTTCCGGGTATAATCAGATCCAGAATAAACTTGAGGACCAACACAAGACCGCATTTATTTGTCCTTGGAAAACATTTGCATATCGGAAAATTCCTTTCGGCCTTAAAAATGCCGGAGCTACGTTTCAGCAAGCAATGACATTGATCTTTCATGATCTCAAGTCTATTATTGAAGTATTTTTGGATGACCTCGTTGCTCATTCTCGTATGAGGATGCGTCATCCTTATCACTTGAGATTGGTCTTCGAAATATGCTGGCACTATTCAGTTAGATTGAACCCTCATAAGTGCATCTTTTGCGTGAAGTCAGGTCGTTTGTTAGGATTCATCGTTTCGAAAGAGGGTATAAGAGTCGACCCTTTGAAGGTTGAGGCAATACTTCACTTGTCTCCCCAAAAGCATATTCGTCATCTTCAGTGTTTGCAAGGCATGGAAAACTTCTTACAAATATTTGTTGTCAATTTTTCCAATTTGACTAGAGTCTTCATGCATCTCTTGAAGAAGGATACTCCCTTTGAATGGGATGAGCGAGCCCAGGAGTCCTTCGATGCACTTAAGCGAGCCCTAGCATTGGCCCTGGTGATTAGTCATCTAGATTATAGCCATGATTTCTTATTATATGTGGCTTTGTCTTTAGAGACGATTGGTATGGTTTTGGTTCAGGAGGATGAGGAGCTCCAAGAGCATGTCATGTATTATCTGAGCTGAAACCTTATTGATGCAGAGATTCATTATTCTCATGTCAAGAAGCTTGCTTTAGCTACCGTACATGCGGTTCATCGTTTGAGACATTATATTCTCCTTCGCCAGACCTTGGTTGTGGCCCATGTCAATCCATTTCAGTTCATCCTCACACGTAGGATGATTGGGGGAAAATATAATAAATGGATTGTCATCCTGCAAGAGTTTGATCTCGAGTTTGTTTCGGAAAAATCGAAGAAATATTTAATCTTTGCAGAGCTTATATCGGATTTTTCGAGCAAGGCCGAGTAGTTGGTTTGTGAAGATACATTTGTTGATGAACACATCTTCTTAATCTCAACGTTAGACCCATGGAATGGGGATATCATAGTATATCTACAAACACAGAGGACCCCTACTCGCCTCTCGCGAGATGAACGAAGACGATTACGTCACGTCTCTAAGAACTACCTTATAGTGGACAATACTTTGTACCATCGTGGGGTAGATTCCATTTTACGACATTGTTTAACTCATGAGGAGGATGAGGTTGTGCTGAATGATTGCCACGAAGGGGCATGTGGTGGTCATTTATCTGGGCTTTCTACAGCTCAAAATATTTTGAGACCGGGTTATTTCTGGTCGTCGATCTTTAAGGATTGTGTTGATGCAGTCAAGAGGTGCCACCCTTGCCAGGTGTTCACACATAATATGTTCTCGAAACCTACCCCGTTACATCCCATTATCTCCGCCGGTCCCTTCATTAAGTGGGGGCTCGATTTTATGGATTGCAACCCAGCCTCAGTTGGGGGGCACCATCATATTATAGTGGCTGTTGATTACTTCACGAAATGGGATGAGGCCATGCCTACAGTAAAATCCGACGGTGAGATAGCCGCTCATTTCATATTCAACTAAATTATTACTTGGTTCGGGATTCTGAAAGAGCTTGTCACTAATCATGGCTCGCACTTTCAGAACCGTATGATGGAAGAGTTGGCATCCAAGTTAAGGTATAAGCAAGAGCACTCCTCTTCTTACTACCCTCAGGCGAATGGACAGATCGAGGCAGTGAATAAATCACTCAAATCCATTCTCCAATGAACCATCACACAAAGCAAGACGAATTGGCACATTATGTTATACCCTGCTTTGTGGGCATATCGAACCGCGGTTAAGACTGCCACTGGTTTCTCTCCATATCAGCTTGTACATGGAGTGGAGTCGATATTGCTGGTTGAATGCGAAATTCCTTCGTTGAAGCTAGCTGTGGAACTCTTACCAGACACTTCACCTTTGGAGGATTGTTTGGTTCACCTTGAGCAACTTGATGAGCAGCGTCGGGATGCCTTGGTGGCTCTAGAGGTTAATAAACATCATGTTAAGGTCCAGTACGATAAGTCTGTCCATCCAAGAGTGTTTAGTGAAGGAGATTTGGTCCTTTTGTGGGATCAATCGAAAGAACCCTTGGGGGCAGGGAATTTTAATCCTATGTGGCGTGGTCCTTACGTGGTCAAGCGTGTGTTAGAGAAGGGTGCCTATGAGTTAGTGGATTACGAAGGGACAGCTTTGGCGAAGCCTAGAAATGGGCTCTATCTAAAAAAATACTATGCATAATCTTTAGCCAAGGATGCTTGTTGTATATTATTGTACAGCTTTGCATAGTTAGGTCTTTTTCTTATCGTGATCGGGTTTGTGATTAGTTTCCGTTTCTTTTGGCAGATGTCAATGGAATCTTCCACCTACATAGGATTCGTGGATGGTGCAAGCCATCGCACTCAACACTCAGCCTCTGCTGCTTGGGTGATTTATACTCCTATGGGTCAGGTACTGTCTTCAGGAGGTGTATGTCTACGGCCATCTTCCAACAATGTTGCTGAACATAGCGCCGTTATTGAGCTTCTATAGGATTCCATTTTACATGGTGTTCTATCTCTTGAGGTACGTCTTGATTCAGAGTTAGTAGTGTCACAGCTCAATGGTTTGTACCATGTTATAGATCCGACGTTATTGAGAAGGTTCTTACGTGTGAGATTGTTAGAACGGCAATTTGACAGCATAACATATATACATATTCCAAGAAATAATAATCAAGTTGCCAACTCATATGCTAACTACGTGTTAGATTAGCATTTGTCTCATTCATAATAAATTAATCATAAACACACATTTACACATGTAAATAAATAAAATCGATCACCATAAAACTTTTATATATATATCAAAATGTGGTAATACATAGTGTCATGATACAAAATTTGGGGCTTTTAAAGCCACCATCATATAATACATGGTAGTACAAAACATATACACTCCCAGGTGTCTAATCTTGTGGAGGAGGAGGAGGGTTGTGATCATGGAACGTCACTACGGCTCTAGCTAGCCACCGGAATAAACGCACCCATGCCCGTGGTACACCCACCACCTGCCGCTATATGGCCTCAGGTAAGTCCTCGACTTGCACCATGGGAACTCTATGAGTCAGTCTCACAAAGTTGTTATGAATGCTCTAGAGCGTTCACTCTACATCCACACCCGTGATGTCATCTCCTCTTCCCCTCCGTCTATGACAAGGGAAGCCCTCTGGCCGCCGTGGTCCCACATCTGCACATGAATGGTAGATTTCACTATGTATTATCGCGCAAAAACATGTATTTTTGATTCCACATAGTCAAGAAAACACAAAAAATTAAATAACTCAAAATTTTTTTTAAAAAAAGAGTGAGGGTCAAGATTCGTTGCCTATGTCTCCATATGCCGATCCTGGTGGCAATGGCATGTCCAGATCCCCCCCAGAAATCTATCCCTGCATAGGGGTAGTCATCTATGGCAACAATCTATCATCGCCACCATGGAAAGAAGTCGGTTGGATACAGGTTGGCCACCCTACCACCTCCCAGTCTATGCATAGCATCCACCCAACGCCGTTGGGCCGGATCTCGAACCCCATGGAGAGGAATCTCCACTCTAGGGATCAATCCTGGAACACGCTTGAAGAAAAATGTGCTCAGAATACTGCTGAACCCGAAGTTCCGTATCCTGCCCAACATCAGTAATATGGCCTTTAGGCCCATCACCTGTATAGCATTGGTGGGGACTTGACTCCCCACCTTCTTAGTATCTGGGTAGAAGTACATGGCTATGTACTCATCGATAGTAAGAACACCTCCCAGCCCACCTCGAGAACGAAGGTTCACCACCTCCCCTCGTCTAGAAAGAACAGTGATAAAGTATATGTCCTCCACCTCTATGGTAAGGGACATCCCATCTATATGGAAGGACTCCGAGTCTGGATCCCAATAGTCTACCAGCATCTGTAGCAGTCTTGGTTTGGCCCTCAAGCCACCAAGGCAACAAAACTTGTAGAGTCCGCATGCACATAAATCTTGTTGAGCCATTAAGTCGGCCCTTACTGCTTCCTCTACTTCACCATGCTTGCGCTCTCTCCATTCTAGCACCATCCTACAAGAAAAATTGGAAATTTTCCCATTAGTTTACTAGAAAACCTTATGCGCGGCCTCATACATGATTGTTTTGCAAACAGCCACGTATGTATGTGATTTTTAGCCCCTTTTCCACGTATAGCCAGCCCTATACGCGAAAAAAGCCTCGATATCCACGTGGGCCGCAGCGCACAATTTGGGATGGCTTAAAAACATCATTTAACCATGAAAATTCACAAAAATTATATCAAAATGCAAGAGGAGAGCATGAGTAAATACTTGGAAGAAACGGTTGTGAATTCCGCCGGTTGGATCTCCTGGAATTTGCAGTTGAAAATTAGAGCTAAAATGGGTAAAAGTTTCAAATGATTTATATTTTTTACTATTTATAGAAAAAATTTCAAATATTTGAAAATTTTTACCCCCTTTCCTATAGTTATGACATTTTCTAACCATTTTGGACCGTTTTTGACATAATTGGTGATGTAGAAGACCTTTTGCAGTGCTGTTTGAGCCTTTGGATTGACCCGTTCGTGCCGATCTCAGGTATCATGTATAAACTGGCATATAGGTTAGGTTCACCACTGTTTGCATTTTGCATGACCTTATGACCATATCACCATGTCCTTAGGTATGAACCCACTCTATTATGTCACGAAACCTTCTTACTGCTTTAGAAGTGGCATGATATGAGTGGTAGAGCTTCACCTTACATGGGTACCCTAGTTAGCGCCTTATTTGGATTTGGTGCCCATGCCGACATTTTCTCCTTTAGGGTGTGGGAGTCCGTTGTATAGTACTACCATGACATTTCGCAAGAGCTTCATACTCCTCTTGATCTTATGCTGGCCTATTTCCCTCAGGACTCCCTCATGTCAAGTTGTGAATGCATTATCATGAGCTTTTCCTGCCTTATTGAGCTTTATGCCAGCTCCCCTGACATTGCGTTTCAGCCATATAGCCCGAGCTTGTCTCATATATAGCCATGCAGAGCCATTTTTTATATCCTTCACAGCTTGATTTCCTTTATACCGGGAGGGGATTTTCCCCTGAGTGTCGATATCCTACACATGTAACCTTGCATTGAGCATAGGTATGTTCCACTGCTTGGAACTAGTTTGTTTACCCTTATGACACTCGTCTCCTCCTAGTTTTTAACTATAAAGCTAGTTTATTCTTTTTTCAAGCTTTTCAAATAACTGAAAAAGTCCAACAAAAAAAAAAATCAAAAAACCAAAAAGCCAGACAAGGAAATATGTTATCTTTGGCAGCTGTCGAGTTGTGTCTCCTTCGAACAGAGCACTGTATATCACATCCATTGGTTGGGTTATAGTTTGAATTTAGGAGTTGTACTTGTTTATTTGATTTTATCTCCACCGACTGGTTAAGCTTCCAGTCCCTATGGAGCCTCTGTTGATGCCTCATGTGTCACAGAGATGTCCCAGTTTGTATATCGAGTATATGCTGCCTTCATTTAGTCACCATATGTTGTTATGCTCTTGTTCGAAGGAAGTTGAAACCTGAGTCAGCCATTCCTCAGTTATCTTGACTTTTCATGTCGGCCATTCCCGGTACAGTTACTAGTTCGTGCACCTTATGATCGAGTCCTTCCACATTATACAGCTTTGCTGAGTACCTCATGTTGGATGATGGGGGGTGCCTTAATGCCCTCCTTCTAGCGTATTTCATCCCATCGACTTCAGATCATTTATTCTGGGATTGGAATCTAGAGTCCTTTTGAGTGCCTTGAGACTTGCAGTCATCAGTGGTAGGTTCTCTCGCCATCGACAGTTTCTTGGGAATACATCAATGTCCCCTGATCGATGGATCCTCTCAAGTGTTCGACCTCAACACATTTATTCACACTTGTTAGTTTACACTCTAGTACCTTGATTCCCATTTTCATTATCGGTGGGTGATCTCGGGTCTATTAACGGTATACATCAATGATCGGTAATCAGATGATGGACTACTATGTTTGACCTCGACACCTCTATTCACATAGTAGGACATGTACTCATAGCGGTTTGTGTAGAAGACTTTCCAGATTGGTGGCATCTCTTATATGCTACCTCCTTGATCGTGCCAGTGGTCATGATATTTCAGCTCTCGTGACTTGATTCCAGTATATGTCAGACATTTCCAGCCATTATGGAGATCTTGATCTATTATATATCTTCAGCCATTTTGGAGATCATGGTCCTTTGTATATCTTCATCATGGAGATTCTTATCTATGTATATTGTATGTGGCTATGACCACATATTTGATATCGTGTATTATGCCTATTCATGGCCATTGTACTCTTATGTATCCGGGACTGCTATATGTACTTGCAGTTATATGCAGAGTTGTATTATTGTACTATGCTGATTGGGTGGCTGGTCTTCCATTTGGGATCCTTCATCACTCCACTTTTGGGATGGACTTATAATGTATTTCAGCCATTGTATAACCCCTCTGATCTCATACATTAGGGGGCATCTATTATAGCGGATTTCACCACTCTAGGTGAATCACACTTTGTATGGCCTTCCCCTGTCTCGCTGCAGACTCATTAGACCCTATGGACCACTTTTTGTCATTTGATATTTCCTTGATCATCCCTACAAATATATGAAAAATGATATACGTGGATTTTAACCCTATAATCACGTACATACGCGGGTTTGACCCCGATAACCGTGTACATTGGGATGTGTGCATAATCCAAATCCTTTTGGAGTTTTCCTTGACTTGGATCCGACTCATATGACTCCTGGACTTCCATATGCCTTGAGATCGCACGGATTCGACCTTTCAGTATCCCTTTCAAAGCTATATAAGGAACCCCTTGGTACATTGAAGGCATAAGAGATAATTGAGAGCAAAGAAACTATAGTCCATTGTTGCCAGAACTTATGCTTGAGTCTGCATCCCTTTGTCCCTTGGAGCACTGTTGTGTTCTTCCCAAGCTTGCCTTTTATTAGTGAGCTTGCTATCGAGAGATGGAGGATTGAAGTGGTGGAGACCCAATTGGGGGATTCAATTTCTCCGGTTCGCAGACGTGCCATCAGAGGTTGTATTTATCTTGTAATCTCTGATTTATATTAATAGAAATATCTTTTCCTGTCCAATGATGTGTATTTGAATGAATATCTTATCCATGGGAATATGTCAAATGCTTTTACATTATTGATTATATATGCTAGAATAGATCTAACACCATGATATATAGTATGCTTGTATTGTTTACTTGTTGTTGAGGAAGTGATATAGAAATTCAAGCTGAAGATTGGAAAGCTCAACAGGGATCTACTTCAACCATCTGGAATAAGGTACGAGGTCTGATCCTTTAGTGTTAGACATTTAATTTCTATTGCATATTGGGAAAGATTGATTTCTGGAGTCAAGTTGTCTGTTGTGGTACCCCAAGCCATAGGAATTTCTCTCTGTAATAGTCGCAATCATATTAGATAACTATTATATAACTATTGGTTATCTACAATCATAATACAACTATTAAATCAAATTTAAATGAATGTGGTAATAAAAAAATATTAGATGAATGTGTAGTTGTACTTCAAAGACTCCATCTCTTACAATAAGAAGTCGAACTTCATTGCAATGAAACCATGCATCTCTCAATAAACTTTCCATTTAGTAGGTAGCATCATGAGAACAATTAGTTAACACCAATAAACACTAAGTTAACATATTAATAAAAAGCAAACATTTTTAAGAAATAAACATTATCAATATGTCAAATATATATATTAACCCTATTAATATAGTTGTTGCTAGTATTAAGTGAGTGTTCATATGCCCACAAAGAACCAGAAAAGAAAAAGGAGGAACAAAGAAATTGCATCGCCTAATGGCCTCACTTCCACCATCATCTGCGGTGGATGCTTCTAAGAGATTCGACAAGAAATCCCTTCCATGAATCCACAACTTACACCATCATCAATTGGATAACATACAGACACACATTTTTCAAACACCCTTCACAGACACCATTGACAACATTTCCAACAACGACACATCTTATTTGGTTCCGATGGATATACTGAACCCCATTTCCTTAACCTGATTGGAGTTTGGGCAAGTGTAGCAAGGTCGGATGCTCTCTGGTACTCTCTGGGTTGATGCCTTTAGTATCGGTTGTATCATGACTATGCTTGAGGAAAATAATGGCCTTGTCGTCAGGTTGGAAATCTACAATGTGGCTGATTTGCAGACGAAAATCAAGAGTCTTTATCCCATGGGAGCCAAGTTTAGCATCAGGGAACCCATTTCAACCATGCAATATATGGTATCATTCTCCATCCTTATCAACAACCCTACCAACTTTGAGATACATGTGAATCAGAAGGAGAAAAGTACAGAGATCCTGTTGCATGTCAATGTAGAGGAGTTGAGGAAGAAGAACAACATCTACTTTACAAAGAAATGATAGGACACAATAGTCAAGAATTATACAAAATCCATCAATGCCACTCTCCTTCAAGTCAAGAAGAGGAATAGGTCCTCTAATGACAAGAAGAATCTCCTGCATGTGTATTCTGCCTGGGTGGAGACAAGGATTGAGTTGAAAGAGTTTGAGCTAGTGCTAGAGGATTCCAACAAGGCCCTTGAGATTGATACTGGAAACTTTAGTGCACTCTTTAGAAAAGGCCATGTTTTGATCGGCCTGAGGTAGTATGCAGAAGCATGTGAATATCTGGAGAAAACCGACAAGGCCTACCCCGAACAGAAGGAAATACAAGAAACCCTTCATTAGGAAGCGAAGGCTTTAATGAACGCTCAGAGCCACGATGGAAATTATGACATCTCTGACTTTTTGCTCGGTCATGGACCTTCTCCGTACATCGCCAATTTCTTTGGCCCCATGGAGATCAAGATGACCAAAGACGGTTGTGATTGGGGACTTTACGACCCGAGAAGTAAGCATTGGAGAAATTTTTCTAGTAAGCAACGTCGTCACAATTGCTTATGAGGACAACAATTGGAGTGCCGCATGTCATGTCAGGATCAATGTGGACCACTATGGAAACACTAACCTGTTGTCACAAGATGAGCTGCTTGTCAACATACTCATAGCTTCTAGGAAATCACAAAGGTTGCTACAATAACTTGATAGTTTATACTGCTAATTCTCACTTGTTAGCCTAGATGTTCCAGCCATTGATCTATTTAAGACTGAGGGCCAAATGTCTTTAATCCAAGCAGTCGAAAATGAAAAAATTGAAGGCAGACCCTAACCGTGTACAAGATATTATAAGTTGAAACTTATTCAATGGAACTGAACAAACATTTGTTTCAAAATCGAAAATACATGAAGCCAAACGCGTCCACTGACACCAGAATTTTAGCACCCTTTGGTACGGTTGTTGTCCTTCATCAAACATTCTTTCCTTCTAAATTCGAGCGTAGTGACAGTGGGAAGTGCTATCTTTATTCATTCCATTGAGTCGAGTGTTAGCCAAAACCAAGCTGACTAAACTTGATTTTACCGCTCGGTTAATAAAAATTAATTTTTTCATGCCAACCTATTTTTCTTTTTCTTACTTGTTGGGTGAAACTTGTCTAAGTCCCAACTAGAAAAGTCTACCAAATGGTCGGACTTTCGACCCGACTGATTTACCTCTACTTGTCGGTTCTACCGACAGTTACATGTCAGTTCTACCAACTGCTTTTACCTCTACCACTTGTCAGTTAATCACTTCGACCTCTAAGTTGGATGACCTATTTAAACTCTAATTTGGCTGACCTCTTCGACCTCTAAGTTGGTTTACTCAACCGACCTTGTCGGTTCACTTGGTTTGGTCGAAATCTACAGAGTATGTTTCTTAGTCTAAAATACTTAAGAAATTACAAATGCTTTTCACCTGTGAGTAAAATGAAGTAAAAATGGCCAGAATAACAATTCTAGAGAACTTATAAAAAACATATACCCAAATATGTAGGAAGACTTGAGTCGACCACTGTGTCGTAAAACCTGGAACTTTCACGGGATGATAAATTTAAGGATTCTTGTTCTTTCACTCAATCGTAATTGTAAAATACATTTACACAAGTAAATCTAGAAATATTGTGCAGCTAAATAAACATGCATTCAACCATAAACTATTTCCTATATAACTTGTGTGGAAATAACAAAGGTATTACAAACTTGTTGGCTCTCCAACTGATCCAAACTTGTCGACTCATTGACTGATCCTTTTACAGAGCTTCAGCTCTTCGACAGGATCACATAATACATACACAGAAGCTTGAGCTTCAACTTCTCTTTCTCTCTCACCCTGGAGTTCTCTCATGAGTTCTGCTGTCTAATGATTAACTTGATTTACAATTTTCTTCTTCTATCTATAGGAAACCTGAAAATTGCTTCTACGTGAATCGACTGAATCACCATTAAAGACCGTAATAACTATCTACCTAACAAATTAGCTTCAGAAATTAATTCGACTAGTTTACATTACCGAATCGTGGACTCTTTCCTCTTGTCAGACTGACCGACAAGATCTTGACTAATACAGACTCTGACAGATTCAGCTGAGAGTCAGGTACAGATCTACAAGTGATTAATATTTCCAACACTCCCCCTTAATTATGAGCAGATGGGGATTTTTAAAACAAAAATTTACAAAATGTTTCAGAGCTTAGACACGCTCTGTTCATGAGAGAGTTCATTGTGCAGAACTTGTCATTCCAAGATAACTACGTAGATGCTGGAAAGTATCCTTTGCCAATGGTTTTGTAAATATGCCTGCAAGTTGATCTTCAGACCTGCAAAAATCCAAACAAATTTCTTTGTTGTTCACCAACTCTCTTATGAAATGAAATCTTGTGTCGATGTGCTTGGTTCTCTTGTGGAACACATGATTCTTGTTAATGCATTTATTCATATATCTTATGTATTGTACCACAATGTTTATTCCGGGATGTGTTTGTAATTTATTTGAGTCATGTCATGCCACGATGTTCCTATCGGGAGTTTCTATATTGTAACAAGTCATGTCAAGTCATTATGGGTAACCCTCCTATTGGTCAAGGGTTAAATTCCTTGCAGTTGTGGGGCCCTATGGTTATTAGGCTATCCTATATAAGTGGACCCTAGGTGATTCATTGTAAGTCGAGGAAATAGTCCCCACCATTGTGTTAAAGATAAACCTCCTTGTTGAGTGTAGTCTTACATGATCAGATGTGAGCACATGGCCATTCTAATGTGATTGAGGGATGTGTTCCCACTTGATCAGATATAAGGGATGTTGCCATTTTGTCATGGTGAGAGGATTGCTTCCTTCCATGTCAAATGTGAGTGCTGACCATTCTGATGTGACACTAGGATTAGTTCCTACATTATCAGATGTAAGGGCTACCGCCTTTCTGACGAGTAGGTCAGATGTGAGTGCTGGCCATTCTGATGTGACTATAGGATTAGTTCCTACATGATCAGATGTAAGGGCTACAGCCTTTCTGATGAGTAGGTCAGATGTGAGTGCCGGAAATTTTGACGAGTAGGTCAAATGTAAGGGCTACTGCCATTCTCTGAATGGAGTCACCTAGTCAGTTACCAGGAACCCTCAATCTAGGACTGAGTGCCATTCTGACGAGTAGGTCAGATGTAAGGGTTGGGCCATTGTGACATGGTGAGAGGATGAGGTTCCTTCCATGGTCAGATGTAAGGGCTGGGCCATTCTGACATGGTGAGGGGATTAAGTTCCTCTCATGGTCAAATGTGAGTGCTGGGAGTGCCTTCCTGACGAGTCAAGGTCAGATGTGAGTGCAGGCCATTCTGACTTAGGGTCAGATATAAGGGCTACTAAATACATACAAGGAGGTAGGCCTACAACCAACATGAAAAATGGATGGATCTGTAGACCTTCCTGTGATGAGAAGAATCATGAGATAGCACATATGATGATCCAACAATGATGATCTAGATACAGTGATGATGATCCAGCAGTGATGATCCAGATCGAGTGATAATCCAGATCCATCAGTGATGATCCAGATCAAGTGATGATCTATATCCAGTGATGATGATCCAGCAGTGATGATCCAAATCGAGTGATGATCTAGATCCAGCAGAGATTATCCAGATCCAGTGATGATGATCCAGATCCAGTGATGATTTAGATCCAATGAGATGACCTAGATCCAGTGATGATGATCCAAATCGAGTGATGATCTAGATCAAGATAAATATGACCTGAATATAAACATGACTTGAATATGAATATGACTTGAAGATGCAAATGACGGGATGATCCAGAGAAGAATACCAGTGATGACAAATTGTGTCGAGAGAATACCTTCCTAGTTAAGAGGGATTGTTAATGTATTTGTAGCTTTGGAATGTATTCATCCGTATATCTTATGTATTGTACCTCAATGTTTATTTAGGGATGTTTCTGTAATGTATTTGAGTCATGTCATGCCCTGGTGTTCCTATCAGGAGTTTCTATAATGTAACAAGTCATGTCAAGTCATTATGGGTAACCCTCCTATTGGTCAAGGATTAAAGTCCCTGCAGTTGTGGGGCCCTACGGTTATTATACTATCCTAGAGAAGTCGACCCTAGGTGAGTCATTATAAGTTGGGGCAATAGTGCCCACCATTTTGTTAAGGATAAACATCCTTGTTATTCGGAGGAGGCAAAGTCCCCACAAGTTGTGGGACACTAGGTTTATTAGACACTCCTAGAGATGTCGGCTCTAGTAAGAAATTGTTAAGTGAGGCTGACATGTTGGAATGGGTTTCAAGTGAACGAAAGAATATAAATAGAGAGTGAGCCTCTCTATTTATCACACACACACACACTCATTGTGGTGCATGAGTGAGAGGATAAGTTACTGGGACAAGAGAGAGACTGTTGCTATCGAGAGATCATCTTTATGTTTTCAGGTTTTATTTTTGGTGTTTATTCTATCTCTGAGGAAGTTGCGAGGTTTTCTCCTTTATGGTTTCCCTGAGGAAAATTCTTTATGTCTCTTGTCTCTTGTGTTTTATTGTTGTGCATGTTATTCTCTCAGTTAAAGATCCTAAGATCATAATGCTAGCTTGAATGATAAAAATCTAAAAATTATTTGATAATGATATGGCTGAATTGATGTCGAGAATATGGTTGTTGGTTCTTGATGGTTCTGTGACAAGTATTTTAACACTATCCTCATCTAGATAGCTTGACATGCAGCACTTTTTGCTGCAACATACTATGCTTCTGCAGAAGACAGAGTTACTATGGGTTGTTTCTTTGAAGCCCATGAAGCAACACTTGTACCAAAATGAAATGTGCACCCTAATTTGCTTTTCTTGTCATCTATGCTATCTCCATTGTCACTTTCAGTGTAGCCAATGAGTTTAAAATTTTATGAGGTTGAATACATAATACCAAGATCTTTTGTGCCACTTACATACCTCAAAATTCTATTACCTGCTTGCCAATGAGAGTCTTTTGGTGACTCCATGAATATTGAGATCAGACTTACACCATACATAATGTCTGGTCTTGTTGCTATCAAATACATAAGGCTTCCAACAAGCCTTTTGAACAGCGTAGGATCCATAGTTGATCCTTCATCATCCTTGCTCAATTTTAAACCTGTTGCTACTGGTGTTGGGGTTGTCTTACAATAAGACATGTTAAATATTTTTAAAACTTCACTTGCATACTTTGTCTATGACATAAATATACCACTTTTAGAGTGTTGAACTTCAATGCCCAGAAAAAACTTCATAAGCCCCAGATCAGTCATTTCAAATTCACTTTCCATGACTGCTTTAAAATCTGCTATGCCAAAATCACCAGTAAATATTAAATCATCTACATACAGGTAGACAATTAACATATTACCTTGCTCATTTACTTTGGTGTACAAAATTGGTTCACTTTCACTTCTGTGAAATCCATTTTCAGTGACATAGGAATCAATCCAACTCTACCAAGCTCTTGGAGCTTGCTTCAAACCATAGAGTCCCTCTTTCATCCTGTACACTTTATGCTATTTACTTGGAACTTCATACCCTTGTGGCTTTTCCACATATACTTCCTCTTCTAGATAGCCAATTAAGAATTCTGACTTGTCATCCATTTGATAAACAGGCCATTTGTTTTTTACAGCAATGGCCAAGACTATTTTGACTGTATCCATGTGTGCAACAGGTGCAAATGTTTCATTGAAGTCTATGCCGGGTTTTTGTGTGAACCCTCTTGCTACCATTCTTGTTTTGTGCTTCTGCACATTCCCATCAGCATCTTGCTTGGTCTTGTAAATCCATTTGAAACTGATTACATATTTGTCTTTTGGTACATCAACCGGTTCCCATGTCTGGATCTTATCAGTGCATTCCATTTCTTCATCCATGGCTTGTGCCCATACTTCTTCTTCAACAGCTTATTTAAATGTTAGTGGATCATATATAGGAGAAAATAATGCAAAGAGAGAATGAATTTGGTGTACCTGCTTCATATATTTCACGCAAAATTCTTGTCTTCATCGGTTTTGTTGATGTTGACCTTGACGAAATGCTCGATGGAGTCTGTTTTCATCTTGGTTTACTTGTCTGTGTAGCTTGATCTGCTACTTGTGTCGATGGTCTTTGTGCTAAACCATGTCGTGGTGTCATGGGAGTCGACGGTGCTGTGACCGGTTGACTTACATGTGGTGTCTGAACCACTTCTTCGACCATATCATCATTGTCAACATTCGACACAATCTTGACATTTATGTCGACAGTTCCATCCCATGATTCATTCTCGAAAAATTGAACATCTCGACTGATTATCACTTTCCTTGTAACATGATCATACAACTTCTATGCTTTTGTGTCTTCAGAATAGCTGACAAAAATACATTTCTTTCCCTTCTTTCCTAGCTTCCTTCTTAGCTCATCTAGAACATGAGCATATGCAACAGAACAAAAAAATTTAAATGAGAAACACTATGATTCATACCTGTCCATGCTTCTTGGGGAACTTTGTTCTTCACACTCTTTGTCAGACATCAGTTCATAATATATACAATAGTTGCGACTGCTTCACCCCAATATTCATTTGCAAATGCTTGGCTGCCAACATGTTGCGTGCCATCTCCATGATGGTTCTGTTCTTTTTTTCAGCGATACCATTATGCTAAGGTGTATACCATGCAGTGAATTGTTTTTGTATGCCATGGGTCTTGCAAAAATTTAGAAAGTCATTTGAAACATATTCACCTCCTCTATTGGTCCTTAAGATCTTGATGCGATGTCCACTCTGGTTCCCCACGAGTGCCTTGAACTGCTGAAAATAACGAAATGCATCATATTTATGTTTCAAAATATATACCCATGTTTTTCTTGAGTAGTCATCAATAAAAGTTAGAAAATATTTGCAGCCACCAATAGATGATGTCTGCATTGGACCACAAATATCAGAGTGCACAATTTCAAGTGGTGTGCATGCTCTATAATACTTTTCGACTAGAAAATTCTAGCTGTGTTGCTTGCCAAAAATGCAGCCTTCACAAACCCTCTCTGGTCTATCAATCAATGGAAATCCTTTCACCATATTTTTTTTGTGTAGTAGCTTCATTCCACAAAAATTAAGATGTCCAAATCTGAAATGCCACAACCAGGATTCATCCTGAAGTTCTGTTTGAAATGCAGCTTGTAATTAGTGCTACCATTTTCTTTCTTATCGAGGAGCTCGACTGTTTCTTTACTTTTTGCCTTGAATGCAACTCTTGTATTTGTCTTCCCTTTCATGTCAGAAACTATCCTCAATGGAAACAAGCGATTCCTTGTCATTGGCACTTTTGCTATCAGCTGTTTGCTTGGACGCTTGTCTTTGATCACACAGTGATCATCTTCCATGTAGACTCTGTAGCCATTTTGTGTCAACTGTCAAATGCTTAACAAATTATGTTTCAGACCTTCGACATGATAGACATCAGGGATATACTTACTCTCCCCCTATTTGGTTAGAAAATCAACAGTCATTTTCCTAAAACAGTAACTTGGACATTGTTTCCAAGTGTAACATCAGTTTGAACTGAATTATCTAGACTGGAAAACAAATTTAAATTACCAGTCATGTGATTTTTGTAGCTTGAATATAATTACCATATGTCATGTGGACTTTCTTAAATAGCATTGCATTCAAGTGGAGATGTCGATGCCATTAACATTGCACTTATCGAAGTGTTGGTGCTATTCGACTAATTTGGGCTTTTCCTTCCTTGGTCATATTGTTTCTTCCTACAATCATATGCATAATGACCAAATTTATTACAGTAATGACATTGAATTTTTTATTTATCAAACCTCTAGCCACTTTTCTGACTTGGGTTTTGATTATCTCCTCTACCACAAACATTTGTAGGACTTCTGCCTCGTCCTCCTCTAGAAAAACTTCTTCCTCTTCCTCTGAAGTTTTTTCTCCCCCTGCCTTTGCCATGGCTTATGGATGACTATGCTGCGAATGCACCTTCCAATGATGTCTTTGTTCTATTGAGTCAGTGTTCATGATTGATGAGTGAAGCTTGTAGCTCATCAATAGTAAATGTCAACATGTGTGTGTGTTCTTCCAAGGTCACAACCAAGTTTTCAAATTTGGGGGAAGACTTCTGAGAATTTTTTCAACAACCCTTTGGTCTTCTATGTCTTCTACATGAGATTTCAATTGGTTTATCAAACCAACAACTCTGGTGTAGAATGTGTCTACAGTCTCTGAATATTTCATGGATAGAGATTCAAAATCTCTTCTCAGAATATGCAACTTGGAAGTCTTTACCTTTCCCAAGCCTTGATAGGCGGTCTCCAATGTATCCCATGCTTGCTTAGCATTTGTTTTTGCTGCTACTCTTGGGAGTATGCTTTCATGCATGGCTTGATGTATGCAAAACAAAGTTTCTTCCTATGTTCCCTCAAGACATCTTTCTGAGCTTGTGCGAGATTGTTGTATGTTGTCATGTCTGCTAGTTCTGCATAACCATACTGGACTATCTCCTAGACATCTTGACCTCTGAACAAAGCTTTCATACTTAGAGACCAATATTCATAATTATTTCATGTAAAAATTGGAGTTTGCAATGAACCAGAAGTGGAAGCCATTTTTAATTTTTTTTTAATTAACTTTCCTTAGAAAATTAATTTTCCAATTTTTAAGACAAGATTTCTTTCCTGAACCTTGCTCTAGTTAGTTAGCCAAAACCAAGCCAACTAAACTTGAGTTTACGCTCATTTAATAAAAATAAAAATTTTCACCCCTGCCTCTTTTTCTTTTTCTTACTTGTTGGGTGAAACTTGTCTAAACCCCGACCTCTTTTTCTTTTTCTTACTTGTCGGGTGAAACGTGTCTAAGTCCCGACTAGACAAGTCTACCAAATGGTCGGACTTTTGACCCGACTGATTAACCTCTACTTGTCGGTTCTATGAACAATTACATGTCAGTTCTACCAAAAGTCACATGTCGGTTCTATCGACTGGTTTTACCTTGACCACTTGTCGGTTGATCACTTCGACCTCTGAGTTGGCTGACCACTTCGACCTCTAAGTCGGTTTACTCAACTAACCTTTTTGGTTCACTTGGTTTGGTCGAAATCTACAGAGTATGTTTCTTACTCTAAAAGACTTAAGAAATTACAAATGATTTTCTCCTATGAGTAAGATGAAGTAAAAATGGAACATATACCCAAATATGTAGGAAGACTTGAGTCGACCATTGTGCTGTAAAACCTAGAACTTTCACTGGATGAGAAATTTAAGGATTCTTGTTCTTTTACTCAACCGTAATTGTAAAAGACATTTACATAAGTAAGTCTGGAAATACTGTGGCATTCAACCATAAACTATTTTTTATATAACTTTTGTGGAAATAAAAAAGGTATTACAAACTTGTGGGCTCTTAGACTCATCCAAACTTGTCAGCTCACCCACGGAGCTTCGGCTCTTCGACATAATCACATAATCACATACACAGAAGCTTGAGCTTCAACTTCTCTTTCTCTCTCACCCTGGAGTTCTATCGCGAGTTCTATTGTCTAGTGACCAACTTGATTTACAATTTTCTTCTTCTATTTATAGGAAACCTGAAAATTGCTTCTACGTGAATCGAGTTGCTTCTACATGAATCGACTGACTCACCATTAAAGACCGTAATAACTATCTACCTAACAACTTAGCTTCACAAATTAATTCGACTAGTTTACATTGCCGAATCATGGACTCTTCCCTCTTGTCATACTGACCGACAAGATCTTGATTGATACAAGACTCTGAGAGAGTTGGCTGAGAGTCAGGTATGGATGTGCAAGTGATTAATATTTCCAACATCAAGCAAGCTAAGCGAAGAAATCGCATTTTCCTATTTCGATACCCTCGTCCCTTCCATAGCGCCAAGCCATGTCCAAACACTAGGATTTGGAGTTGGAGTTCAAATGCAGGAGATGTATTCTAGAGCTCTCTCTCTGAAGAAAACCTTGGATCCTATTACTGCATGGTTCGAGCAGTTGCATGATAAAGAATTAGAGGAAACCAATGCTGCAAGGTCGCAAGAACATTTCAACCCAGATCTTCAGGTATGCACAAAATTTGGGAAGATATTTGTTGAGGCAGAGAATATTATCAAGAGCTCCAGGTTGTTGAAAGAACCAATACAAATAATAGGGTGACCCTGGTAACGACAACCCATTTTTTAAAAGAACCGACACAAATAATGCGGCAGCCCATCCCTGGTCAAGTGTTTATTACACGATATGCATCAGAGCAGGTGAGGGAGGCAGGCATGAGAGTGTTTGGCAGGAAGAGTGAATATGTTATCATCATTCAAATTACCATTTCTTTATTAAGAATTGAACTACTTTTGTGATGTTACGCTCATATACGATCTTGGAGATGCAAGGCAGTGAGTGTCGTTTATGAGGTTCAAGTTGCTTTATGAGGTTCTTACTTGTCGGGTGAAACTTGTCTAAGTCCCGACTAGAGAAGTCTACCAAATGGTCGGACTTTTGACCCGACTGATTAACCTCTACTTGTCGGTTCTACGGACAATTACATGTCGGTTCTACCGAAAGTCACATGTCGGTTCTACCGACTGGTTTTACCTCGACCACTTGTCAGTTGATCACTTCGACCTCTGAGTTGGCTGACCTCTTCGACCTCTAAGTCGGTTTACTCAACTAACCTTGTCGGTTCACTTGGTTTGGTCGAAATCTACAAAGTATGTTTCTTAGTCTAAAAGACTTAAGAAATTACAAATGCTTTTCACCTGTGAGTAAGATGAAGTAAAAATGGAACATATACCCAAATATGTAGGAAGACTTGAGTCGACCATTGTGCTGTAAAACCTAGAACTTTCACTGGATGAGAAATTTAAGGATTCTTGTTCTTTCACTCAATCGTAATTGTAAAAGACATTTACATAAGTAAGTCTGGAAATACTGTGGCATTCAACCATAAACTATTTTTTATATAACTTTTGTGGAAATAAAAAAGGTATTACAAACTTGTGGGCTCTCAAACTGATCCAAACTTGTCGGCTCACCTATGGAGCTTCGGATTTTCGACATAATCACATAATCACATACACAGAAGCTTGAGCTTCAACTTCTCTTTTGAGTTCTCTTATCTAGTGACTAACTTGATTTACAATTTTCTTCTTCTATTTATAGGAAACCTAAAAATTGCTTCTACGTGAATCGAGTTGCTTCTATGCGAATCGACTAACTCACCATTAAAGACCGTAATAACTATCTACCTAACAACTTAGCTTCACAAATTAATTCGACTAGTTTACATTGCTGAATCGTGGACTCTTCCCTCTTGTCATACTGACCGACAAGATCTTGACTGATACAAGACTCTCGGCTAAGAGTCAGGTACAGATGTGCGAGTAATTAATATTTCCAACATCGAGCAAGCTAAGCGAAGAAATCACATTTTCCTATTTCGATACCCTCGTCCCTTCCGTAGCGCCAAGCCATGTCCAAACACTAGGATTTGGAGTGCAAATGCAGGAGATGTATTCTAGAGCTCTCTCTCTCTCTGAAAAATACCTTGGATCCTATTACTGCATGGTTCGAGCAGTTGCATGATAAAGAATTAGAGGAAACCAATGTTGCAAGGTCACAAGAACATTTCGACCCAGATCTTCAGGTATGCGCAAAATTTGGGAAGATATTTGTTGAGGCAGAGAATATTATCAAGAGCTCCAGGTTGTTGAAAGAACCAATACAAATAATAGGGCGACCCTGGTAACGACAACCCAGTTTTTAAAAGAACCAACACAAATAATGGGGCAGCCCATCCCTCATCAAGTGTTTATTACACGATATGCATCAGAGCAGGTGAGGGAGGCAGGGATGAGTGTTTGGCAGCAAGAGTGAATATGTTATCATGACGCTCGTCATATATCATTCAAATTACCATTTCTTTATTAAGAATTGAACTACTTTTGCGATATTACGCTCATATACGATCTTGGAGATGCAAGGCAGTGAGTGTCGTTTATGAGGTTCAAGTTGCTTTAAATCTTTGAAGTAATTATTAGTTACATTTCCATGCTATTCTCAAGTGTTCGAAGAAGACAAACATAAAATAGACTTTGATTTTGGGTTTAAGTTCTTACAATGAAGGGTGTGATATTCACGTATTAATGGACTCAATTTTGTTGTTACCTTAGTCAAGTCTCTCGATAATATCTCTTTGAGCAGAATTATTTCGTATCATTGCAATCTTTTGCTAGTAAGAGTTTACTCTACTTTTAAATATATTAAAATATTCTTTGATTGTAATATAATGTAAATTTGAAAATATTTCATATGGACGCTCAAGAAATATCATATGGGTGTTCAAGAAATACTAAAAAGTCAATGTTGTTACACTTATTTCATATAAAGTATTCAACAAATAAGCTTTTAGATAATATCTTTTTGAGTAGAATTGTTCTTTCTCTTTGCAGTTTTATGCTGGCAAGAGTTTACTATACTTGAGTTTACCATATTTTTAAATATATTAAAAATAAATTATGTTATTTCAAATGGTTGTTCAATAAGTATTGAAATCATTGCCCTTATTTCACAAGGAATCATTGTTGTTATTTCATATAAGTATTAAGTAAATATTGAAAGTATTTATTAATATTAAAGAAATGTTGAAATTGAATTTGAAAGTCTTTATTGATATTGAAGAAATGTATTCAATGAATAGCCTCA
>LPNX010098149.1:0-13115 GCA_001517045.1 Pseudotsuga menziesii | reverse complement strand
TCAACTATTCTATTATTAGATACAACTATTCAATTAATAGATACAACTATGAGCTTAACTCCATTGATGATAAAAAAATTACCTTAACTTCAACTCTAACAAGACTTTTACTTGAAGTGTAATTGATGATATATAAACTTTTAAATTAACTAGTAGATACAAGTATTAGCTTAAGTCAAATCACTACTACATAAAGGGGGTTTTAAGACAATATTTGAGATAATTTTTGTGTAAATTGTCTCAACTTAAGACAAAAAAAAGTTGTGTATTGTCTTAAATATTGTCTTTAAGCGGGTGTCTTAAATTATTGTCTTAAACTATTGCTCTATAAAGACACTATAAAATACAATTATTCAATTATTGTCTCACCTAGTCACTATTATTGTCTCAGCTAGTGTATCTATTATTGTCTCAATTAATGTCTTAGTTAGTGTCTCTATTATTGTCTCAATTAATGTCTCAACTCCAAAGATGATATCAATTTTGTCTCTACAAAGACAATATATACATCAATGTATAAAGACAATTGCTTAAGGGCTGATGCACAATCATGGACTCCTTTAAAGACACTTTAGATGTCACATAATACTGGAATAAATGGGAAACTCTGACTTTAGGTGACAATTAGGGGTACTTCCCTAACTTATTTGAAGATGAAGTAAAAAGAGAAAGGATAGGTAATTGAATTGACTTTCATAATATATAGAATTTATGCAGAGAAAATGTGTGTAAATGATTATAAAATTAGTTTTCGTGAAAGTGGGTTTTCAAATTTTCAGCACATCTTAACATATATGTTTGTGCAGGTGCAACAATATATGAAGTAAATGAAGGCCATTTGGGATAAAATCTTACAGACATATAAAGGACATACGGGCCTAGTGCAACACTATTTATTCAGAATTTTCCATGAATTATTTATTATTATTATTAATTATTGAAGTAAAAAAAGATTGAAATTAAAACCTTATGTGCGGGTGCAACACTTTGGGGGGGGGGGAATTAACGAAATCCTTGATTTCTAAATCTAAGATCGTAGAGATTGATCTCGTCTAGTGCACCATATAGTTTTTTTGGGAAATGGTGGTGGAAATCAAAAGTTATATAACAAACAGTCGATGTATGTATTTTCGAAAACTGATGTGTGTCATTTAAAAAAATAATTATAAATAAATAAAACATAGTTTTGAAGGAAAAAATTACATATTCAGAATCGTCATTTCGTACTCTACAATATAATACATTTTCATAAAAAAAATTGTGTATGTCATATCAAAACACGACATCTAAACTGAGCATATTGATAGAGTTCTAAAAGACAAGCAATAGCCCTGGTTGATTTGTCCTAGCCAATAGGTTCGGTATTCTGAAGCTGCTTCCAAACCTAATGCCAAACCTTAATCCTGACAATTATTTAAATTTTAAAATAATGCATATGCGATATAACGCATATGCAATATGATAAAGCTATAATGCATATGTGTAAATTATGTTGTGATGACATGAGTACCACTTGAACTTGTAGGGAATAATTAGACTGTTCCTTTTTTGGAGTCATAACTTTCACCTATAGACTGTGTTTGATAAAAACAAACCATTGTTGGAAAGATATTGGTATGTATAATTCACTGAGGGAACTAAAGAAGTATGTACTCCACATCTAAGCCTTACAATTTCACTACTTTGATCCTCCAAGGAAGGATTTACCATTAGGGTATGTTAATACAATTGTTAGGTTCTAACCAAAACTAACCCTTGTATGTCTCATGTTAAATATTAGAAATTCTATAGAATTAATTTAAGGTCATATGGTAACTAAATCAATTTAAGGTCATATGGTAACTATGTAAAATCATTTTGGATAGTCTTCACAATGCAATTAATTTAAATGAATGTGCAACTTTTATAAATTGATTTTCTTCCTACTTTTGTGTCCCTTTAGGTTCCTAATTGAATAACAATTTTATGTATTATTTATCATGTGTAACATCAATTAGATCAAAAACATATTTTGATATTCTCAATTTCTTGAAAAGGTTTATTGTGCTCAAAACACGACTAAAATTAAAATCACACTCAAGTAAGGTGCTTGATAGAATTATGTTCAGAGCTAATTTATGTGGCATGGCTTCTAGATTCACAATGTCACTAGCTACTTGGAAGTTGTATGGGTGGTGGGTTCCCACTATAGCTTACTTCATGGAAGTTCTCTAATGTTGCTAGCATAATTGAACTAGGTAAATTCTAATGGTGCTATAGGTAAATTTTAAATAATTTGTTTTTGTCCTAACACATCATTGTTCATCACCCTCATCCTCATCATCATCACCACCCTCATCCTCATCATCATCATAATCACCCTCATCCTCATCCTCATCATCATCACCACCCTCATCCTCATCATCATCATAATCACCCTCATCCTCATCCTCATCATCATCATCATAGTCATCCTCCTCCTCCTCCTACTCCTCATCATCATCATCACCATCACCCTCATCAGCTTCATAATCATCATCATCACCCTCATCCTCATCAGCTTCATCATCGCCCTCATCATCATCATCATCATCACCCTCATCCTCATCCTCATCATCATCATCACCCTTATCCTCATTAGCATCATCATGGTCATCATCATCATCATCATCATCCTCATCCTCATCATCATCATCACTGTCATCCTCATCAGCATCATCATGGTCATCATCGTCATCATCATCATCATCATCGGCGTCATCACCCTCATCCTCATCCTCATCATCATCCTCATCATCATCATCCTCATCATCCTCATCATCATCACCCTCATCCTCATCAGCATCATCATGGTCATCATCATCATCATAACCCTCATCCTCATCCTCATCATCATCATCCTCATCCTCATTATCATCATCATCGTCGTCACCCTCTTCCTCATCATCATCATCATCATCATGGTCATCATCATCATCATCCTCATCCTCATCATCATCATCATCATCGTCAACGTCATCATCATCATCACCCTCATCCTCGTCATCATCACCCTCATCCTAATCATCATCATCATGGTCATCATCATCATCATCATCATCATCACCCTCATCCTCATCACCATAATCATCATCCTCATTTTCATCATCATCATCACCCTCATCCTCATCAGCTTCTTCATGGTCATCCTGATCATCATCATCATCATCGATGTCATCATCCTCATCCTCATCCTCATCATCATCATCGTCAACCTCATCATCATCATCACCCTCATCCTCATCATCATCATCATCACCCTCATCATCATCATCATCATCATGGTCATCATCATCATCATCGTCATCATCATCACCCTCATCTTCCTCCTCCTCATCACCATCCTCATCCTCATCATCATCATCCTCATCATCACCCTCATCCTCATCAGCTTCATCATGGTCATCATCATCATCGTCAACCTCATCATCATCATCACCCTCCTCCTCCTCCTCCTCATCATCACCCTCATCCTCATCATCATCATCATGGTCATCATCATCATCATCATCACACTCATCCTCATCACCATCATCATCATCCTCATCCTCATCATCATCATCATCATCATCACCCTCATCCACATCAACTTCATCATGGTCATCATCCTCATCCTCATCATCATCATCATCATCATCACCCTCATCCTCATGGCCATCGTCATCATCATCATGGTCATCATCACCATCCTCCTCATCATCTTCATCACCCTCATCCTCATCATAATCATCATAGTCATCATCCTCCTCATCATCACCCTCATCCTTATCATCATCATCATCATCTTCCATCACCCTCATCCTCACCATCATCATCATCTTCATTGACACCCTCATCCTCATCATCATCATCATATTCATCATCCTCCTCATCATCACCATCATCCTCATCATCATCTTCATCGTCACCCTCATCCTCATCATCATCATCACCCTCATCAATATCGTTCATCACCCTCATCCTCACCATCATCATCATCTTTATCGACACCCTCATCCTCATCATCATCATCATATTCATCATCCTCCTCATCATCATCATATTCATCATCCTCATCATCATCACCATCCTCCTCATCATCATCATCATCGTCACCCTCATCCTCATCATCATCATCACCCTCATCCTCATCATCATCATCATGGTCATCATCATCATCATCATCATCATCATCATCATCGTCATCATGGTCATCATTATCATCACCATCATCCTCATCATCATCATCATAGACATCATCCTCCTCATCATCATCCTCATCATCATCCTCATTATCATCATCGTCGTCTTCATCGACACCGTCATCCTCAACATCGTCAGCATCCTCATCATCATCATCATCATCATCATAATCCTCATCCTCATCCTCATCATCATCATCACCCTCATCCTCATCATCATCATCATGGTCATCATCATCATCATCATCATTATCATCACCCTCATCCTCATCATCATCATCATAGTCATCATCCTCCTCATAATCACCATCATTGTTCACCATCATCTTCACCGTCACCATCATCCTCATCGTCATCCTCATCATCATCACCATCCTCATCCTCATCATCGTCATCATCATCACCCTCATCCTCATCATCATCATCACCCTCATCCTCCTCCTCCTCCTCCTCATCATCATCCTCATCCTCATTGTCTTCGTCGACACCCTCATCCTCAACATCATCAACATCCTCATCATCATCATCATCATCATAATCCTCATCCTCGTCATCATCATCATCATCACCATCATCATAATCCTCATCCTCATCATCATCATCATCATTACCCGCATCCTCATCATCATCATCATCATCATAATCCTCATCCTCATCATCATCATCATCATTACCCGCATCCTCATCATCAACATCATGGTCATCATCATCATCACCATCATCACCCTCATCCTCATCATCATCATCATAGTCATCATCCTCCTCATCATCACCATCATTGTTCACCATCATATTCATCGCCACCATCATCCTCATCCTGATCGCCATCCTCATCATCATCATCATCATCATCATCCTCATCATTATCATCATTATCATCATCATCATCATCCTCATCGTCACCATCACCCTCATCCTCATCATCATCATCATGGTCATCATCATCATCGTCATCGTCATCGTCATCATCATCCTCATCCTTATCATCATCCTCATCCTCATCATCATTGTTCATCAGCCTCATCCTCACCATCATCAACACCCTCATCCTCATCATCATTGTTCATCAGCCTCATCCTCACCATCATCAACACCCTCATCCTCATCATCATCGACACCCTCACCCTCATCCTCATTGACACCCTCATCCTCATCCTCATCGACACCCTCACCCTCATCGACACCCTCACCCTCATACTCATCATCATCATGCTCATGGACACCCTCAATGTTCATCACCCTCATCCTCATCATATCTAGATAAATGTAAATTGCACATTTTCATTGAGCACTAAATTGCATATGCGATATATCTCATATGCACTAAATCTCACATGCGATATATCGCATATGCATTATGGAAAACATGTAAAAAACTACCCGTTCATTAAAAAGATGGAATTCAATATCGCATATGCGATATATCGGAGGTGCATTATATAGCATATGCGATATGTGTTTTATAGAAAATGTAGGGTGGCGTCATGTTGGCCACCTTTAACATATCAAAAGACATAATTCATCTGAACCCGCGCACAGAGAACTGTTCAACATGCAATTTTTTATCATTACTTACATAATTCCATAGTTTTGTGCAGGTTTGGGTGGATTTAAATGGGGAATGTACGTAATAGAGGACGAAATTCAGCAAGGAAGGTGCTTACACTGGAAGAAGCAGAAAATAAAAAA
The DNA here is from genome assembly GCA_001517045.1 of Pseudotsuga menziesii. Classification (NCBI taxonomy): domain Eukaryota; kingdom Viridiplantae; phylum Streptophyta; class Pinopsida; order Pinales; family Pinaceae; genus Pseudotsuga; species Pseudotsuga menziesii. The sequence continues at coordinate 7,227 of LPNX010098149.1, read as the reverse complement.
CAAAAAAAAGGGAAGATTCAAGAAATCGTCGGCATTCATTACATGAGCAAATAGTTCCCATTCCCCCTTAATAGATACCTGACGTAGAGGCTAAGGAAGATAATGCAACATTAAAAGAAGTTGGTTATATGGAAGTTGATGTTATTCATCCATTAGTAGACGGGCAATCTTGTGAAGAGTTCAATAATTATGTTACTCCGAATGTAAATGTGACTCAGCAACAACCATGTTCGGTGGTTCAATCTCCTAATCGAAGTTGTGAGCTGGTAGTGGATGTAAACGTCACTCCAGCATTTCAAACGACAAGAAATTTTGCATCAAAACGAAAGAGAACTCCTAAACGAATACAAGTGGATGAGAGTGGATTGACTTCCATGGAAGGTAAGGTGGCTAAACGCACTATCCTTTGTCATTCTTCTCAAATAATGAAACAATATTTTGATAACAAATCCGAAGCCAGTAAATACCAACTATTTTTAGCTTTTCTTAAATCTGGAAATATGGCAGCTATTAGAAGAAATTTAGGCCTAACAACAATGAAGAATATGGAATCAAATAATCACATTGTTAAATCTCTTGCTGCTGCATTCACATCGATTGGTAAAAAAACTCGTTCAAAAGACTGTAATGTGGCTCGTCGTGTATTGGCTAAATCAATTGTATATAGATCCACAAGACAACGTCATTTACTTAAATGCACATCACAAATTGTTCATTTACATCCAAACACACTTAAAAAATATTCAGTAAGAAGAGACAACCATGATGTAGAGGGACAAATGGAAACATTATGGGCATTTAGCGGTAGGTTTCCCCACAAAGACATGAAGTTACTCGAAGCAGTGAAGGGCCTAGTGCAAGCGTTTTGGCATGATAACATTAGGCCTTCTTCTAACACGAAGGATGTGTTAAAACATTGTAGGGGTTCTCATCACACTGAACCTCATGTTAAACATTATCTTGACATGACACAAACTCAACTATTCGAGATGTTTAAAGTTGCCCACGTAGAGCTAAGGCTTGGGCAAAGATATTTTGAAAAATGCAAGCCTTGGTATGTTAGAATCAATACCATCCGGAACACTTGTTGTTGTAGATACCACATAGAGTTTGGCCTATATTACCATAGATTTACACATATACGTTGTTTTTTGCATCCTGACCATGTGCAGGAATGCTCAAGTACAGTACCGCCAATGTCATCCAGAGATTTCATCCATAGCATCATGTGTCCGAGGCAAGATGGGCAGACACATTACTTAAAACAATGTGTAGATGGTTCTTGCAACAATTGTGGTGGGCTATCCTTATGGTCTAATTGCATCCATGAAAGTGAAGATCAAGAATTCGGGAATGTAATTGTCAAGAAGCAGAACTATCAGTATGAGACATATCAGCTAAATGATGGGAAAGAAAGCAGGAAGATTAAATTGGTGACTTCAAAGGTAAATTCTTGAATATTGACAAATTAATATTCATGTACACATTTTTTTATGTGGTTTATTGACATATTAATATTCATGTACCAGGTGCGAGTATGTGATTTTATTCCAGAGTTTCGTGGAAAGATCCAACAGTACATTCAACATGTCGATATGGCACGGTGGTAATATGAGCAATTCAGAATATGACGGGACACCTTCCCTCTCAGAACAATACTATTAGTGGTTGACTTTGCGGAAAATTACACCCTACAACCACAAAATGAAATTCAAAGTCAATACTATCACTCAGAGCAGGTGAGCATAATGGTTCATATCGCGTATCGACATGGGCAAGATAGCAATGAAGAGAAACGTGTGATACTGAAAGAAAGTCACTTCTACATAAGTGACGACCGGACCCATGACATCCATTATGTGCAACATTGCTTTAAATTATTCTATGATCATGTGATAGCTATGGATATACCATTTTATCGTCATTTCATTTGGTCAGATGGTTGTGATGGACAGTTCAAGAATGCATGTGTATTTGAATGGTTGTGTTTGTTGCACATAAAATACAAGGTTCCACATGTATGGAACTACTTTGAAATTGTTCATGAAAAAGGAGAGCACGATGGTGCTGGTGCATGCATTAAAACTGCCCTTCAAAGGGAAGAGATGAAGTTTACAGGTGCTCGCCTTTGAGACACTGCATCTATAGTCCAATGCTGTGCATCTGTCATGGGAGAACAAGTAACAAGGAAACACTAAGTGCGAAGAATATTCTAGGAGGTTACAAATGTGGACCAATCACAAACACCTCGGGTGAACATAGTGCATGGAACTGGACAGTTTCATTCAATTAGAAGCTCAGACAACTCGACCCTACAAATTTGGACAAGATTGAAGGCTTGCTTTTGCAGTTCCTATAGCATCGGTGAATGGGGTGATTGTGAGCATACGAATACTGTTGATACATGGGATCAAGTGACACTTGGCACCAATTTCAACGGGGGTCATGAAATAGACCATTTGGAAGATGATCAGACACATATTTCTATAGACTATGATCACATATCGGATCTCATACAAGCATGTACATGAGTAGTACCTAAATAAGAAAATGCATTTATGTATTGTTTACTCGACCTTTGTAGAATTTAATTTATGTAGAAATTAGAAATGCAAGACCTTATTTACAAAATGTATTGTTAACTCAACCTATTTCCTTTCACAGGTCAGATATATGCAGTGGTTGCCCCAAAAAATAATGAATGGGGTTCTAACTATTGGTTGGCACGTTGCTTAGAGGGGAAACAAACCCTTATAGAACCTGTTACAGATGATGAAAATATTGAATTCCCAACAGGTGTGATGGTTATAAAAGGGGAGTACTTGACACTTGCAGCACAATAGAAAAGGAAGGGTGGGTATGTATATCAGGATTATAGACCAGGAGCTATTGTATACCACTTCACCAACCTAGTAGTTGGTATAAACATTAATCTCCACACAATTGCTCACAAAAATAGGTCACATGTATGATACTTACTACCTCATATAGAGAACGTAATATTGATGGACACCATCAGCACCAGAGATGATTTGGATGGCCTACTTGTATGAGTGCATTGTCAGGTGCATTATTTAACCTTTTTAAAAGTGAATTATGAAGCACAATTTCCATTATTTAGCCTTATTGTATTACCAATGTAATAAACCTGTGATTGACAAATACCATTCACAGACATAATATTATTCAGAGGATACTAGACACTATAAACACGATCGTACAACCTCGGGTGAGTTATCTATAAACCATTTTTGCACATTTTCATTGGGTTCTCTTTTCATTCTTATGATGTTACTAAAGTCTAGCCTTTCGAGTGCCTAGGATACAAACACCATCTACGACACATTGGAGGTGCCAATAATGGTGTCTTTAGACACCACCAAATATAGTTCGGAAAATAACAAGCTCTCGAGTTGTTGAAATTTACATTTCTTGACGTTTTTAGTTTAATATACATTTAATTACATTTCCATGTGCACACACAAGAATCCAACTAGGGGCTTTCATACTTGCATGCACCAATTAGGGTCAAGACAAGGTATGCAATGGAACTAGAAACACATCAGATCACCAATACTAGGCTTTCATGAGTCACCAAGTTGCATGCTCCAACTAGGTTCAAGACAAGGTATGAGATGTCCAACTAGGGTTTGGTGAGCAATCATGCAAGTTAGGAGAGGGAACTAGAAACACATGATCACCAATACTTGCATGCACCAACTAGGCTTTCATGAGTCACCAAGTTGCATGCTCCAACTAGGATCAAGACAAGGTATGAGATGGAACTAGGGTTTGGTGAGTAATCATGCAAGCTAGGAGAGGGAACTAGAAACACATGATCACCAATACTTGCATGCACACCAACTAGGATTTCATGAGTCACCAAGTTGCATGCTCCAACTAGGGTCAAGACAAGGTATGAGATGGAACTAGAAACACATGAGATCACCAATACTAGGCTTTCATGAGTCACCAAGTTGCATGCTCCAACTAGGATCAAGACAAGGTATGAGATGGAACTAGAAACACATGAGATCACCAATACTAGGCTTTCATGAGTCACCAAGTTGCATGCTCCAACTAGGATCAAGACAAGGTATGAGATGGAACTAGAAACACATGAGATCACCAATACTAGGCTTTCATGAGTCACCAAGTTGCATGCTCCAACTAGGGTCAAGACAAGGTATGAGATGTCCAACTAGGGTTTGGTGAGAAATCATGCAAGTTAGGAGAGTGAACTAGAAACACATGATCACCAATACTTGCATGCACACCAACTAGGATTTCATGAGTCACCAAGTTGCATGCTCTAAGTAGGGTCAAGACAAGGTATGAGATGTCCAACTAGGGTTTGGTGAGAAATCATGCAAGTTAGGAGAGTGAACTAGAAACACATGATCACCAATACTTGTATGCACCAACTAGGATTTCATGAGTCACCAAGTTGCATGCTCCAACTAGGCTCAAGACAAGGTATGATATGGAACTAGGGTTTGGTGAGCAATCATGCAAGTTAGGAGAGTGAACTACAAACACATGATCACCAATACCTACATGCACCAACTAGGCTTTCATGAGTCACCAAGTTGCACATGCTCCAACTAGGATCAAGACAAGGTATGAGATGTCCAACTAGGGTTTGGTGAGCAATCATGCAAGTTAGGAGAGTGAACTAGAAACACGTGATCACCAATACTTGCATGCACCAACTAGGCTTTCATGAGTCACCAAGTTGCATGCTCCAACTAGGCTCAAGACAAGGTATGAGATGGAACTAGGGTTTGGTTAGCAATCATGCAAGTTAGGAGAGTGAACTAGAAACACATGATCACCAATACTTGCATGCACCAACTAGGCTTTCATGAGTCACCAAGTTGTACATGATCCAACTAGGGTCAAGACAAGGTATGAAATGTCCAACTAGGGTTTGGTGAGCAATCATGCAAGTTAGGAGAGTGAACTAAAAACACATGATCACCAATACTTGCATGCACCAACTAGGCTTTCATGAGTCACCAAGTTGCATGCTCCAATTAGGGTCAAGACAAGGTATGAGATGTCCAACTAGGGTTTGGTGAGCAATCATGCAAGTTACGAGATGTGCTTTTATTATTATTGTTAGTGGCATTGGTATGGAAAAAGAGAACTCAAAATGTTTAAAGTAATTATTTGTACATGGTCATATGGGGGATTTGGCTAGGGATGAACTTAGTTCTTAATTCTATTTGAGGAAAAAATCATTCTTTTGTTCAAGAATTAATCTCTTATTCAAGCATTGTCTCAAAAAGTACACTAAACACATGTATCTAATTATTTTCCCATGGTAGCTTACATATCAAAGTCATGGGTTTCCTTGATGGCGCATATCAAAGTGATCCGAACTTTGATATGCATGTCAATAGGTATAAAGTTGGAACTGGCATTGGAACAAACAACTTTGCATAATTAATGGCCTCAATGCTCTTGATGAAATGTGCTTTCAATGGTGGTGTAAAAACTCTCTAGGTTTTCGTTGACTAGGATCTCACAATAAATTGGATGCTAAACAAGACCTAATTTTCAAATACTACTACTCTTTAGTACATTTATTTTCAGCATGTTTTTGGGAACTAAACATTATTGTTGGTTCTCTTCCTAAAGCAAGTCAAATTCTGGAAGATATAAAGTTAGAAGAGATAATTGAAGGGCCCTATTTGGTTTCTTCCTTGTGATTCAAATAAAGGTGACATGTAATATGTATGTATATATTTCTCTATTTTGGCTAAGTTAGATAATATTTTGGTTCATATGGTTTTTTTGGATGTATAATACTATGTGTGTTTTTGGATATTTTCTATAATAATATTATTATTTTTTTGGACAATTTTTGAAATTGGCACATTTGCAAAGATCATGTAGTATTTTGTCTGCTGTTATCTATTGGGGTACTTTGATGAGATGGAATTAAAGGACCGTGGTGGGACTAGGGTTACCAAGGTATGAGATGGAACTAGGGTTTGGTGAGCAATTTGCAAGTTAAGAGAGGGAACTAGAAACACATGATCATAAATACTTGCATGTACCAACTATGATTTCATGAACAACAATTTGCATGTTCCAACTAGGGTTACCAAGGTATGAGATGGAACTAGGGTTTAGTGAGCAATCATGCAAGTTAGGAGAGGGAACTAGAAACACATGATCACCAATACTTGCATGCACCAACTAGGCTTTCATGAACACAAATTTGCATGCACCAACTAGGGTTTACTTCAACCAATTTAGGCTTTGTAGGGTACATGATGTATGTTAGTATGGTATGATGAACTAGTATCATAGGGTATTGCAAGGTATGATATGGTATATATTACACATGCATGCATGAATTAGTGTTAAATGGTACATATTGTTAGTATGTTATGTTATGGTACATGTTATTGTATCATAGTATGGTATGATGTTAGTGTCGTAGGGTAATGTAGAGTATGTTATTGTGTGTATGTTAGAATTGTAGAGTATGTTACTATGTGTTACTGTGTGTAAATTAGGGTATGTTATTGTATGTTAGAATTGTATGATGTTAAAAAGTTGATGAGTCATTTAAATTATTCCTTTAAGTATTGGAAATTCATTTAAGTTAGCACACATGCACAAACCACACATATCATTATATCACATAGGTGAACCACACATATCATGTTCCAATACCAAGTCAACCATGATATCATGTTCCAAGATCAAGTCAACCATATATATGTATAAATTTGAACCTTGCTTTATATTATATATGTATAGCAATAATGTTGTACAAAAATTGCCATGCCACATGGCCATAACACAAAATAGTGGATCAAAAAGTACATTTGTTTGTACATATGAACAAAACGTTACATCTATGTATGCCCCCTATACATTTTTTCTAGTTATCCCCCATTTTGCTGCCACTGCCAGAGTCTTCGGAGAAGTGTAGATTTATTTTGCGACTGCTCACTGGTGATCCCCATCGCTAAATAAGAGGGATAGGTCTCATCAGTGGAGAATGCAAAAAAACCAAATTTTGTAAGTTAATTTACTAACCTTTAAAAATTCTATGTACATTTGTTCAAATTCCAAAACCAAAATAACATTTCTACTTACTGTACGTGAGTAAGTAATCACGGGTCCTGGTGCCTTACTAACAGCGACCTTGATTGGGTGCTCTTCTTGCACCACTTGCTCACTATCAGGCTGCATAAAAACTATATA
>LPNX010098142.1:110366-129471 GCA_001517045.1 Pseudotsuga menziesii | reverse complement strand
GGTTAAGTTGTGTAACACACACCGTTCAAAGAAACTAACACATGTCAAACGGAAATTTAACTACACTGCCAAAGAAAAAGAATAACTTAAATTAATAAAATGGGCGGTGGAAGAAGGAAGGCGGTGGGGGAAGGAGGTATAAGGGAAATTTTAACGGAAGAACAGAGGAGGAAATTTTTACGAAGAACGGGGAGTGAAGAAATTTCTTACGGAAGAACAGAGAGGAAGAGGGGAGAAATTTTTGAGTTTTACTCCAGGCAGATTTTTACTCTGAGTGAAGGAGGTTGCTATCCATTTTATTGGTATGTGGGCTCGGTGGCTAGGAAACCCGTCAGTTTACTAGGGCCAGCAAACCTACTGGTCGGCAGGGTGGAAAATTAGAGCCGGCAATAAGGCTTCCTCAGGAGCAGGTCAGAAGCAGGAGAGGGAAAAGCAGGAGCAGGAGCTGGAGCAGGAGCAGCAGGATTCAAAAGCAAAATAAATTCGAGGTATTTCACTAGTAAACTATCGTTTACTGCACAAGGCTTAAATGAAAATTTTGAAATTGCAATAGATAAATTTTTTCTGTTAAGGGTAGGACTGAGTGCTCTGCCCGGCAGATAGAGCACTACAATATTGATTCATGAGATTTAAGGTATAGTATGCTAATTAGTTCTTTGGATTAAAATAAAAACACATTTTCAACATGTTACAAATTTGGTTTTGATAAGGTATTTATTATCATAAGTTTTTGTAAATTTTATGATTAGGTTTGATTAAATAATCGAAATATTTTATAACCTTGATAATAATATATTTTTACATTAAACTTGATCTTTTAATATCATGTCATTGTTCAAATTATGGAAAGTATACATATGTTTCACAAAACAGATAAAGATCATTTGTATATATCATTTTGAAATCTTCATTGTGATATAATCATAATAATCAAATTTTGATTTAATGTTTAGTTTTTATAAGGTCATAGGTGATTTGGATTTCATGAGTTCATTCAAAACCATATTATGTTATCCTTGAATCAATTACATGTATAAATATGGTTTTGAGTGGTTTAAATATTATCTAAAGTTGATCTTGCTATGGTAATTACGAAACTCTAGGAGACATTATGGATTGTAATGACGACTTCACATCATCTGGTTTATGAGCACGATTTCCCTTCACGTGTAATCCTTGTTTATTATCGACTGGCAGTCATGTTTTTGGTATAGGATATGAATGGTTGATTTGATAACATCTGTTCATAGGGATTTTAATGATAATGATATTTTCGAATCACCTACATAAAGATTGATATCATATTAACATTATGTTTTGGCTTTAATTTTTGACACCAATCAATACAACCGACATTTGTTGGTTTAATGATGGAATCGTGTCATTCAAATTCAATTTCATAATGACTGATAACCATTACCATTTATGGTGCCTGTACGAAGCTATCATTCCAGTCTGCGTATTATCAATGCTTCATTTTTTGTATCATATGGTTATCAAACCCTGGATTGTACTATTTTGAATGACGAAGTTCAATTAGAATTGTAAGTGTTAACATAATGATTTCTGAGAGTTCAGTTAGTCACAACTAGTCTATCCATTACTCATAGCACAAAACGCTAGCATTTTTTCTCATTATTTCAAAATTTGGTTACCATGGGTGAATTTGAGGTTCTCTTTCTTGTCACGTATGAATCAATTAGGGATTTGATGGTTCACATAATTCCTTTCACTTGGATCCCTATTCCTTCAATCTTCACAACTACCTTCATTTCAAACCGAGACTAGAGTTGCAATGATGAGAAAATGGCTCCTCTTAGCCGATTCGAGATTTCAGGGCCTAAGCTGGTGGAAGCTGATGAGGAATTCGCTGCATTATTCGAAAAAATAGGATGGGGTTCATTCTTTAGACGTTTTAGTGGTCATAATACTGAAGTCACTAGACAATTCGCTCTGAGATTAAAGGAGAATGTGGCTCAAATTGGGGGGTTTAAATTTATAATTGATGAGGACAAAATTGCAGAAGCAACAAAGCTTCCTCAGACCAGAGAATGATGGTTTAAAGGAGGAAATGTTGATAAGAAAAGGTGCAAGTCATTACTTTTACCCTTACCCACTAATACAAAGCTAAAGTTTGGGGTTTCAGTTAAATTCTTAAAACCGAAATGGCGAGCGTCTTATGAAATTTTAGTCAGGTATGTTTCTTGTGACGACTGCTTCTCTCATCTCCATTATTATCATCTGCAATTATTATTAGCTTTGAAGGGTTGTAAACTTAATATACCTTTCTACCTGCTTCAAAGCTTGAAGAAAATGGCACACTCGGTGCAAAATACTATAGGCAACCCTAATAGGAGCTTGTTCCACCATGGTTTGATTAAAATTCTAGTTCAGCATCAATTATCCCTTAGTTGCAAATCCTGGGATGAATTATTGGCTGAAAACAAGCTAGGGTTGACACAGTATTGGCCTAATCCTCCTCCTAAAAAATCGCAGAAAGTGTAAACCTCCATTAAAAGCTGAAGTGGATGATGTTTATAAAGCTGAGCTAGGGGTTAGTAGGTTACAGGAAGCAAGTTCGTCTTTAGATACTCATATTAGTAATGATGTTACAAATAAGGTTGATCCATTAGATGCTGGAACTAATATGGACCCATCTCCATCGATCGAATGTTTCAGCGCATCCACAATGGTGGATAGTGAATTGATGAATGATGTAAATTTTGATTCTGTTACTCATGAATTCCTCTCTGATTTGTGCACTCATAAAAAACCTTGTGATGAATATACAAGAAAAATTGAATAGTTAGCACAAGTTTGTTGTGATAGAAGAGATTCTAACTCAAAGGGTTCTATGTCTGTTGGTACATGAAGATTCACTCGAAGCATGACTACAACCTCCATTCCTATAACGATTTAGCAGAATACTCAACCAATTGTTGTTCAACTTGAGGATGATGTTTCGTATTTAATTCCTGAGACAATGCATATTAATGAACCCGTAGTGAAGAATCTTGAAAAATCATTGGCCAAAAACATTACTGATCCAAGTAAGTTTGAAATAGCACCATCATTTATGGATGCTTCTGGGTCTGGCCCTAAACCATCATTTATGAGCATCCCTTCACCGGTTCAGGATGTGAATAATCTTAATTCTTCTCAGTCTGATTATTCATTTCATGATTAGGATGAAGAAATCCTTCAACAGGTACTTGACCAAGTATGTGAAACCAAAATCGCAGAATTAAAAAAGGAATTAAAAGAGTGTCAAGCAAAGGCAGCCTTAAAAGATGAAGAAAATAAAACGTTCAGGGCAGATTTACTAGAATGGGTTAATAGATGGAAAGATATGAACCTGAAGAAGAATCGATACAAGGAATCCAAGAAATCAATGACATATACTAACCGACACTTTCTTGAGCAACTAAATCGACAGAATCTAATGATCATAAAGCTCAGAGCTAAACTTTATTAAGCAAGAAGAGTAATCAGTTTGCAAAACAGAACTTGATATCTTTTCTCTTTTAGTTATGTTGGTTTATTTCCCTTTTTGACAGGTAATAAATGTTTTAATGACCACACCTGCAAAATCGTATATTTTGCAGGCATGCTTATAATTTGTTTTATTTTATTTTATCTTCGGTTAACATGATTTTAATGAGAATTTCATTTCATTTGTTATAGTTGTACATGGTTCTTACATGATGAAAAGAATATAGGCTATTTTTTGCTCACTATTGGCATTCATTGGTGCTTCTAGAAGAATTGGGTGCTCTAGATGGCCATGTCATAATTCAATTCATTTGAACAGGAGATAATATAGGTTAGTCATTTAATTGACAGTTTTGTTTCATAGGATAGATCTATCTGCCAGCTACCTTCTTGGAAAAGATTCGATGCTATTGAGTAGGGATGGGATTTCTGCTGTCTTTATGATAGTAATTATTAGAAACCGAAGTGATATTTTTAGCATGTCTGTTACATAGAAACAAGAATGAGTTATGAGTCTCATTATATAATCTAGTAAGCTCAATGTAGAAGTGGTGGATAGAGTATCAGAGAAACAGACTTATTTGAAATGTAATTTCAGTTCTAGTTTTAATCTCTTTTGCTGGAGTTTTGCCTTTGGAGAAGGATTGTGACTCAAGTTCTCAAACTGGTATCACTGTTCGTTGCTATTTTTGAATTTTTTTTATATTTATTTCAATATATCACTTTCTCATTATGTTTTTGGGAAATTAACTTGTGTTATGATTGTATTGATTATCCGACATAATACTATGTTAACACAATATTAATGTTTGAATGAGCATATTACTATATTTGATTTATCAATATTTTTGTTGAAAATTGGAATTTTAGTAATATAAATATTTCATGTTTATTTTGATTTCATTTGTATTTTTTACAATGTTTTCATAATAAATATCATCTTTTATTCAAATATTTGGTATTGATTGTTAATTATTAATTAATAGAACATTACAGAGAAATTTAAAGTAGTTGTCTATTTTAAATTTTTGTTGTTGTTGTGAATATATAGCAGAGTGGTTTAGTGTTAATTATTTAAATATTATCATTTAAATCATAATTATTTATCTCTCTGTTTATTTGAATCATTAATTAATAATTAATATAGTATTCAATTCGCTCTCAGCTGTGATAGAATAACTAGTTAATTTTAGTCTTAGTGTAGTTTATTTTAAATTTTAGTTTATATTTAACAGTTGTTAAATAGAATTAGATTAATTTTATAAAACTTAAAATAGTCTTTGAATTAAAATATTTGAAGCAAAACCCTAAAAAATTGAAGACTTTCCTTAAGAAAGCATTTTAGGATAACTTAGGTCACACAAAACTAATTCTAGGGTTTATTTAGGTAGTAATAAGATTAGGATAATTTTTTACTGAATTTTAGATTCTCCTTAAGAGGAAAATTCAGTTGGTAGCAAGACCATAACCTGTGAGATTTTGCCATTTCAAACACACCGGGAGCTGCTCTAAGAGACTTGTGTGGGTTTAATCTCTTAGTTGGCCTAGGTCAGAAAATCAGGCCAACAGGACACTAAAGAAGATCTCACTCATGTGATAGACAAAGCTAGATTCTTGAACAAGAAAGATGAAGCATTCATATTCTTGTGCCTCTCTATTTTCTGGGATCTTTTTTTCCATCTCTCAGGATTGAAGACTCCAAAGGAAATTTAGGACAAATTGGAAACCCTGTATGGAAAACAGGATGATTTGAGAGTATACCAGCTTGAAAACAAGTTGATGTCTCTCCAGCATTCCAATTTTGAGACCTTAAATGATTTTTTTCACAAAGTTTAAGCACATTATCTTACTGTTGAAGCAGTGTAAGGTGGAAAATGAGGATGATCAACTCATCCTCGCCATACTCTCCAAACCTCGAGCTGATTATTCGATGTTTGTCTGTACATTCCGTGCAGGGAAGCTCACAACCCCTGGATGGAATATGCCTTCACTCAATGCCTTCATTGAGTCCCTAACAAGTGAACATGATAAGCTTGTCTATATGGGGATCATCATATCCTCTCGTGATCAATCCCTCCAAGTCTCGGGGCCCAAATATCTAGAGGGTAAAGGGAAGCAACAAAAGAATCCAAAAACCAAATTTGAAGCTTGTAAGCCTAAAGTTGAAAACCACCAGCATGAAGAGCCTTCCGGCTCGAAGAAGAACAAAAGAAAAGGGCATCATGGAAAGGAAAATCTCAAGTGTTCATATTGCGGGAAGGGATTCCACCCTGAACATGCCTGCATGAAAAAGAGACTTGATGAATCTACTTCTCTTCTTGAGAAAAATCACATCAATCTTCTATAAATATTTTGGAGGAGAGATCATAAACATCGGGAACCACAGCATGAAAGAGGTCATGCTCTCATGGAAAGCACTTCGAAGTCCAAAGCACTCCTAATAGATTTTGGAGCTTCAAATCACATGATGGCTGAAAGAGACTCTTTCTCATAATCCATTCCCATCCACATGGGAGATGACTCCACTATCATATCCAAAGGACAAGGTACTGTATATCTTGAGCATGGTTATTTTTCCAATGTTCTGTATGTACCATCTCTTTCATCAAACCTCCTAAGTGTTCATCAAATGACACATATGGGAGTGCCCAAGAGAGTCTCCTTTAACCTGAATGATGTAGAGATCATAGAACTTGCATCTAGAAAACTTGTAGCAAAAGGAATTGCAAACCATCATGCAAAATCCTATGAGTTCTCCCATTTTGTGGCGGATGCAAAGCCCACCACATTGCTGACTCATGGAAATGAAGTTAGTAGACTGTGGCATGAGAGGTTCGGCCACTTGAACTTGAAATAATTCCAGCAATTACAGAAGAATTCTATGGTTGAAGGCCTCCTAGTCATCAAAGCTACCATTGGCATTTGCAAGGGCTATGTTGTTGGAAAGCACCCTGAGCATAAGTTTGATCGGGGGAAGGAAAGCCGAGCATCATGCATCTTGGGACTGATACATTTTGATATCAGCAGTCCCATGCCTATCACATCTATGAATGGATCAAGGTACATTTTTACTTTCAATGATGACTTTTCCAAATACACATGGGTCTTTTTTTATCAAAAAGAAGTCGGAAGTCTTGGAAAAATTCACTGAATTGAAGGCCTTGATTGAGAATACATATGGAAAAAAGATCAAGATTTTGAGATCTGATAATGGTGAGGAGTATGTCAGTAATGAGTTACTGCATATATGTTCCCAAATTGGTATTCAGATCTAGCATTCAGTCCCCTACACTCCCCAACTAAACAATGTAGCGGAGAGGAAGAATCGGTCTCTCAAGGAGATGACCACCCGTATGTTGGAATCAAAGAAGTTGGCTACAAATTTGTGGGAAGAAGCCCTACATGCTGCAACATATATTCAAAATATAGTGCCACACTCATCCGTGAAAAGGAATACCCCTTTTGAACCATATTTCAGACACAAGCCAGATGTGTCGAACCTGAGGGTGTTTGGGTCCACAGCATGGGCCCGAATTCCGCTTGATAAAAGGAGGGCTTTGCAACCGCAAAGGATCAAATGTATGTTTATCAGATATTTTGATGAATATAAAGGTTTCAAGCTGCTGAATATCAAAACAAAATAGATCATCATTGAAAGGAGTGTCATGTTCGATGAGTCTCTTCAAGAGGTAGAACTAGTGAAGGAGAAAACTGCTAAATTTCCTTCCTATTCTACTGAATATTTCGATGATGTAATTGGGAGTGATGACCCTTATTTGGATCCCTTGATTTTTTATATCACTGTACAGAAAACATCATATGCTGAATCAGATCCTGAAGTACAAAATAACCTCCCAAATTGTGCCTGACAGACACTCTCCTCCACAGGAGATAACATTAGAAATTTGGATGATCCAAGGAGAACCCGATCTGATTTCCAAAGAGCAGGTATTGCACTCTCTTGTCCTAATTATTTGCTATCTAAATATTGTTATTTGAAGATAATTTCAGACCCTAAGTTTTACTACCATTCTCAGAAGGATCCGAGATGGCAAGTTGCCATGGATGAAGAGCTGAATTCTCTTCACAAAAACACTACTTGGGAGCTAGTTTCTCTTCCTCCGGGGAGGAAATTGGTTCAATGCAAGTGGGTGTTTTGGACTAAGGTTGTTTCTGATGGAAAAACCTACAAATATAAGGAAATTATAGTGGCAAAATTTTTCTCCTAGGTCCAAGGTGTGGACTACCATGAGACTTCTGCATCGGTTGCAAAAATGAACTCCATCCGCCTAGTTTTGGCAATTTCTGCATCTAAGCACTGGGAAGTGCATCATATGGATGTTAAGTCTATATTTATACATGGAGATATACATGAAGCAGCCTAATGGCTACATTTATTATCCATCTTTTGTTTGCAAGCTAAAGAAGTCACTATAAGGGTTAAAATAGGCCCCAAGAGAGTGGTATTCCAAGATGGATGCCTTCCTTCTCTCGCAAAACTTCCAAAGGTGTAAATCAGATATGAATGTGTATATATAGAAGTATGATGGTAATTTTATTATTTTTGTTTTATATGTTGATGAATTACTGATTACAGGTAGCACAGTTACTTCTATTTCAGTCATCAAAAATGCTCTCCACAATGCATTTGAAATGAGCGATTGGGGGCTCTTGAAGCAATTTCTAGGGCTAAAAATTGAGCAAAATTTTGATGGGATAATGGTCACTAATTCAAAATACATATCAAACCTATTGGTAAATTTTAACATGGCTGAATGTAAGGCTTCCCCATTCCCTTTCCTTTCAGTGATCAGCCTTGAAGAAGGAAAAAACACACCTCCCATGGACTGCACTATTTATCGATAGCTAATAGGTAGCTTTCTCTACTTGACTCATTCTCGGCATGATATATATTATGCCATGAATGCTGTGTCAAGATACATGCAGCAGCCTCATGATCTTCATTGGAAGGCAGCCAAGAGGATCCTCCAGTATATTCAGGGAACCAGGACCTATGACATTCACTATGCTGCAGACTCTAAGCTAGAGCTGGTTGGTTACATAGATTCTGATTGGGAGGGTGATTCTATTGATCAGAATTCTAATTCTAGATATGCCTTCATGTTTGGTGGTGGCCCATTTTCTCATCTATCAAAAATCAGGCCGCCATAAGATTGTCTTCAGAAGAGTCTGAGTACCAAGGAGCGGTGAATGCTTGCACCCAAGCTGTTTGGTTGCAAGGCATTCTTTCAGAGTTTGATCTTGGTAGGAATTTGTACACTATCCTATTTTGTGACAATAAAAGTGGTATTAATATATCCACAGATACAGTTACCAGGAAGAGGACCAAGCATGTAGAGATATAGATGCACTACATGAGAGAGTTAGTGCATGACAGGACCATCATTCTGCAATACTGCCCGATTGATGAGCAGATTGCAGACATATTCACCAAGAGATTTTCAGAAAAGAAGTTCACTTACCTGCATTCACTATTGGGGTGGAGTTCATGAGGGTGATCAGACTACTTTCAGTGTTCAGCTTGAGTGGGGGTTTTCCCTCTTTTCCTCACATAGATTTTTTTTAGCGTTGTTTTGAGTTACATCATTGTATAGGGTGATTTATGGACTTTATTTTCAGGGCCCTAGAATTTCATGTAATTTATGTTTCTACTTCTCTTGAGTATAGCTTGGGGGGGGGGGGTGTTGGAGACATTTACCCACCATGCACACTTAATTTGGTCAATTTGACCTTGTTAAACCACTATCCTAATTCTTATTGACTTAATCGGCATCAGATGAGAACACTATGACATTAACATGAACACACCCATGCCTACCCTCAGTCAAGGAGGCCAACTAAGCCTTGTCCTTCATTCAGGGAAGCTAACTGGAGCACTCTGGAGGTGATATGAGTGTCATAAATACACCTAATTTCTAACTGATGGTTACAATCAGTTAAGCTAACTGGTGAAGGTGCCTCCATTCATTATATTGATTATTTTATTAATATTTAATGAACTCGAGTCATTAGGGGCACCTCCAACCACCTCTGATGGCCAGTTTGACTTCGGTTAACCTCATCGGGGTTCATTGCAGTTATTGATGCGCTACCACTTGTTGGTTGGCATGTAGTGACATGTGTCTGAGCTAATTTTAGTTAGAATCAGTCATTCATTGATCTTCAACTTCAGCTAGGACTCAGTTGATTCAATGAGGATTTGAACAATTGGTTAACTAGTGTGTTTACTGTGGCTTACAGTCAGTTAATATACACCCATTCATTCAATTTGAATGACCTCCTTGGGAATTCAATTTGTCTTAGCATTCATGCATATTGCATGGTCATTGTATTGTATTATTCATCATTCATTGATTATACAGAGCTGCTACTTTCATTGCAGCACCATTTTGCCAATTTTATGCTTAATTGTCTGAATTCTTTGTGAGACTGTGTTTTCAGTCCCTAGACTACTGTGACAAACTAATACCCTTGGTCCAAGATTTAGTGGGATAGTTAGTATAGCATATTCCCATTAACAACCACGCATATTAGGAAAAGAAATACAATATTTCGAGTGTTGTATGTTGGAGTCATTATCCAACTTACACACTTTATTTGGTCAATTTTGGCATAATTACCCACTATCCTAAGTTTAATTGACCTAATTGGCATGAAATGAGCACACAATGACATTATTATGAGCACACCCATGACTTCCTTCAATCAAGGAGGCCAAAAAATCCTTTTCCTTCAATCAAAGAGGCTAACTAGGCATCCTCCTTCAAACAAAGAGCAATTCTGGGGCGATGTGAGTGTCATAAGTGCACCTTATTGCTAATTGATTGTTGTTTCACCTAAAAATCAGTTAAATTGAGTTGTAAATGCACCTTCATCATTAAATTGTCTATTTTTATCTGATTGGGATGAAATGGAGTGAACTAATGTGCCTCCATCCACTTCTAATGACCAATACCACTTCAGTTAACTTTATTGGAGCTACTTGGAGTTTGTGATGCACTACCACCTATTATTTTATATGCAATCACATGTGTCTGAGTTACATTTAGTTAGACTCGGTCATATATTGCACTCTGATTCAGTTAGGAATCAGTGTGAGTCAATCATGGCTAGATTAGTGGTTAACTAAATGTGTCTAGTGTTGCTGACAATCAGTTAAGCTACACTCATCCATCCAATTCGAATGAACTCCTTGTGAATTCAAATTGGCTTGGAATTCATGCATTCTACATGACATTGTATTGAATTATTCATTATATTATTGATTATATAGAGCTACAACCTCCTATTGCAGTACCATTACATCATTTCATGTTTTATTTGTTTTGAATCTCTTGTGAGTATGTGCTTTGTCTCAATATTTCCGTGACGAAATTAATATGGTATCAGAACCATGGAGAGATGAATATATTCTTCAAGAAAAAATGATTTTTGTGGGATCTAGCACACAAAATTGAGCAAAAGCTCAAATTTCAGCACTGCAGTAGAAGTCGAAGGTTTACCACTTAATACCCCAAGTAAAGGATTTGTTTATCAAGTGTGCTGGGTCAATTATGTTGGGTGTGATGAAAACCTAAAGTGTGCAGGATGTTTGACCTTACAGTGACTTTATTGTGTTGATTGCAGGTTTTTACAGGTTCTTCATTGCATTTGTTGTAGCAACTCCATGGCTTCTTCTCTGGATCCTCTCACCTCCTTCAATTTCCACCAATGGGAGGAGGATATGGATATTCATCTCCATTCAAGAGGGCTATATTAGGTCACAATGAAAATAGAATTAGAGCCTAATGCTGCTGCTGAGAATATTAAATAAAGGAATAAGCTAGATGAGGATTATGGTTTCATGTGCTTGTCTATCTCCAAGGATCTTATTTTTCCACATCTCAGGATTGAAGACTCCGAAGGAGATTTGGGATCATCTCGCTACCTTGTTTGATAAACAAGATGATGTTTGGATATAATATCTCAAGAACAAGTCAATCTCCCTGAATCCAGGAAGCTTCAGATCCATGAATGAATTTGTCAAAAAATTCAAACATTTGGTGCTCCAGTTAAAGCATTGCAAGATTGAGAAGGATGATGATCAACTCATCCTAGCTATCCTCTCAAAACTTGGTCCAGATTATTCAGTATTTGTTTCAACATTCCATATTGGGAAGCTAGCAATCCCAAATTGGAAGATGACTTCACTGGATTCCTTCATAAAGATGCTTACAAATGAGAATTACAAGCTTCTACCGATGGGGATCCTCAAATCCTCAAAAAATCAAGATTTATTTGCTTTGGGGTCAAAATATTCGAAGGGAAAAGGGAAGGAATCCAAAGGCTAAATTTGATGCTCCAAATCCTAAAGAAAAGAACCAGCAGCAAGAAGATACTTTTGGCTCAAAGAAACACAAGATCAAAGGACATTAAGGCAAGGATAAATTCAAGTGTTCCTACTACGGGAAGGGATTACACCCTGAACATGCCTACGTGAAGAAGCTTGATGAGATGAATCTCCTCTTTGAGAGAAACAATATCAATCTTCTGAAGAGTGTTTGGAAGAGAGATTACCAAGATCGGTATATCCAGCAAGAAAGAGGTCATGCTCTCATGGAAAGCACCTAGAAGCCCAATGCTCTCCTCATAGACTCTAAAGCTTTGAATCTTATGATGGCAAGCAAAGACTCCTTCTCATCCTTGGACACCAAAAAAAGAATTTCCATCCACATGGGAGATGATTCTACCATCATTTCGAAAGGTAGAGGTACAATAAAACTTGAGCATGGAACCTTTTTAATGTTTTGTATGTACCATCCTTGGCCTCCAAACTCCTTAGTTTATATCAAATGACTCATACTGGAGTGGCCAAGCGAGTAAATTTCAGCCCCAATGATGTAGAAATCACTGATATTGGATCCAAGAAGCATGTTGCAAAAGACTTAGAAAACCATCATGGTAAGGCCTATGAGTTTTCCCATTTTGTGGTGGATGCAAGGCCCACTGCTCTTCTGAGTCATGGAAATGAGGTCAGTAGGCTATGGCATGAGAGGTTCGGTCATTTGAACTTCAAATACTTGCAGCAACTTCAGAAAAATTCCATGGTTGAAGGTATCCCAACCATCAAATTTACCAAAGGAATTTGCAAGGGTTGTATTGTCGGTAAACACCATGAGCGCAAGTTTGATCGGGGGAAGGAAAGCCGAGAAAAGATTATTTTGGATCTGATTCATTATGATATCAACAGACCTATGCCAACCACATCCATGAATAGATATCGGTATGTACTCACCTTCATAGATGATTTTTCTAGATACACTTGGATTTTCTTCATCAAGAAAAAATCTGAAGTGTTGGAGAAATTCATTGAATTGAAAGCACTTGTTGACAATGACTCTAAGAGAAAGTTCAAATCTCTCTGATATGATAATGGAGTGGAATATATCAGTTCTGAATTTCTATATATATATTCTGACAGTGGGATCAAGATCCAACATTCCATTCCCTACACTCCCCAGCAGGACGGTGTAGCAGAGAGAAAGAATCAAGCACTCAAGGAGATGAGCACATGCATGTTGGAAGACAAAAGTTTGGCTGCAAATTTGTGGGATGAGGCCATGAATTTTGTTGCATACATTCAAAATAGAGTACCTCACTCCTCTGTGAAATGAAAGACTCCTTTCAAAGCCTATTTGGGCACAAGCCGGATGTGTCAAATTTCAAGGTGTTCAGGTCCACTGCATGGGCTCAAATTCCGCTTAACAAGAGAAAAAATTTGCAACCACAAAGCATTGAATTTTTTTTCATTTGATATCCATAAGAATATAAGGGATTCAAGCTGTTGAGTATCAAAACAAAACAAATTTTCATTGAAAGAAGTGTCAAATTTGATGAGCCTCTCCAAGAGGTAGAACTAGTATTAATAATTTCTATCCTCCCACTATGTAACCAATAACAAAGACAACTATTAATAATTTCTATCCTCCCACTATGTAACCAATAACGAAGACAACTACTAATAATTTCTATGTATTGATTTACATTGACTCACCATCCATAATCATAAGAAATTTAGACTACTATTAAGTTTACTAATCTAGAATACTTATTGAGCTAAGAGATTTTAGAATTAAAACTTTTTCTAAAATTTTAAGATGTCACACTTAAAACCTCCAATGTACTTTTGGTAAATCATTTCACACTTGAAACCTCTTCTAAATTTTAACTTAATGTACTTTTGGTAAATCATTTTATATTGGTGAATCTAACTCATTAAATTTTTTTTTATTGTTATTAGTTTTGCTTTTTTCAAAAGTTTTTGCAAACATTTTGAAAGTTTTGCAATATTTCAATATTAAACAAAACATTTAAAAACATAAATTAAATTTAAGAATTTCTAAATTATAATATTCTAGTTTTTCTTTTATTGATGTAAGACATTTTTGTATGGGACATAAATCTATAAAAGAGGGGTTATAATTGTTAGACATTAAAAATAATAAAAACAAATTTTAAAACCAAAAATTCTAGATATATGTGGTATTAAATGTAATATGATAGTTGGTATGTCTAATGGGAAGCTAACTATAGTGGAGAGTTCACTTTTATTGAATGTGACACTTAGTAGTTTATCCAACTCTTTAAAGACAAGACAAACAAGAAGTAGTGGGAGGCTATTGCGCAAGCCTCATTTGGCTACAATGGGCTATTGAACAAGTCTCTGATAAAATGACAATGCAACTCTCAAAAATCAAGTTTTTGACATAAATAGACATCGTTTTTAGTCGTAAGAGAGACACCAACACTTTTCCTCCTTTCTATCGCTTTATCATTACATGATCAATCTTGAGAGGAAGTACGAGTAGAATTTGGGTCGAGCTCCTCCTTATGTTATCTACTTGATAGATTATCATGTTGCAATGGTCTTGTAGCCACATATGTACCGACCGAAAAAAGTGTCTCTGAAGTCCATTTCCTTAATACCTTCCCTATCAAGCATGTGTTGTTTTCCAGAGTTAAGAAGGTCATGGTTCAATGGGAAAGAAGGAAGTTTAATACAGGTTCAAATCTTCAAAGAAGTGTTTCACCCATTGTAGTCATCTCACCTATGTAAGCAAGAAAAAATAAAGAAGTGATTTGGTATAGACTCTAGTGTTCTATAAATGCCTATTTTCCATTGTAATATTTCCAGAATGGTTAAGGGAACCCTTTCCACAATGAAAATTAAAAGCATCTTCTCAAAAAGTACACTTTGTTGGAGAAATTTACCCACCATGCACACTTAATTTCATCAATTTAACCTTGTTAAACCATTATCCTAAGTTTTATTGACTTAATCGGCATTATATGAGCATGCTATGACATCAAAATGAGCACACCCACTCCTACCTTCAATCAAGGAGTCCAACTAAGCCTTCTCGTTCATTCGGGGAGGCTAACTAGAGCACTCCGGGGGTGATCTGAGTGTCATAAATGCACCTAATTTCTAACTGATGGTTACAATCAGTTAAGTTGAGTGGTGAAGGAACCTACATTAATTATATTGATTATTTTATTAATATTTAATGAACTGGAGTAAATAGGGGCGCCTCCAACCACCTCTGATGGCCAGTTTGACTTCAGTTAACCTCATCGAGGTTCATTGGAGTTATTGACGTGCTACCACTTGTTGGTTGGCATGTAGTGACATGTGTCTGACCTAATTTCAGTTAGAATCAGTCATTCATTGCACTCCAACTTCAGTTAGGACTCAGTTGAGTCAATCAAGATTTGATCAGTTGGTTAACTAGTGTGTTTACTGTGGCTTACAGTCAGTTAAGCTACACCCATTCATTCAATTCGAATGAAATCCTTAGGAATTCGAATTTTCTTAGCATTCATGCATCTTGCATGATCATTTTATTGTATTATTCATCATTCATTGATTATATAGAGGTGCTACTTCCATTGGAGCACCATTTTTCCAATTTTAGGCTTAATTGTCTAAATTTTTTGTGAGACTGTGTTTTCAGTCCCTAGACTACTGTGACAAATTAATATGGTATCAGATCTCACGGTGGTATGAAGCTTATATCTCTCAAACACAAGGTTTTGGACAAATCTTGCATGAAAAATTGAGCAAAAGCTCAAAAATCTAGCACTGCACCAGAAGCCAAGGCTTACCACTTAATACCCCAAGTTAAGGAACTGTTGGTCAATCTTGCTTGATCAACTATGCTGGGTGTGATGAAATCCTAAAATGTGCAGGCTGTTCGACCTTATGGTGACCCTTTTGTTGTGATTTGCAGGTTTTAACAAGTGAAAGCATTCGCTCCAACAGTTTGAGATGGCTTCTTCCGTCGAACTCTTGATTCCGTTCAATTTCCATTAATGGAAAGGAGATATGGAGATCCAGCTACGTGTTAGAGGACTCTACTAGGTCACTATGGACACTAAATAAGAGCCCACTCATGTGATAGACAAAGCTATATTCTTGAACAAGAAAGATGAAGCATTCAGATTCTTGTGCCTCTCTATTTCCCGGGATCTTCTTTTCCATCTCTCGGGATTGAAGACTCCAAAGGAAATTTGGGAAAAATTGGAAAACCTGTATGGAAAAAATGATGATTTGAGAGTATAGCAGCTTGAAAACGAGTTGATGTCTCTCCAACCTTCCAATTTTGAGACCTTAAATGATTTTTTCCCAAATTTCAAGCACATCATCTTACTGTTGAAGCAGTGTAAGGTGGAGAAGGAGGATGATCAACTCATCCTCGCCATACTCTCCAAACATGGAGTTGATTATTCGATGTTTGTCTCTACATTCTATGATGGGAATCTCACAACCCCTGGATGGAAGATGCCTTCACTCAATGCCTTCATTGAGTCCCTAACAAGTGAACATGGTAAACTTGTCTAGATGGGGATCATCAGATCCTCCCGTGATCAAGCCCTCCATGTCTCGGGGCCCAATGATATGAAGGGTAAAGGAAAGCAGTAGAAGAACCCAAAAACCAAATTCAAAGTTCCTAAGCCTAAATTTGAAAACCACCAACATGAAGATCCTTCTGGCTCGAAGAAGAACAAAAGCAAAGGGCATCATGGAAAGGAAAATCTCAAGTGTTCATACTGCGGGAAGAGCTTCCACCCTGAATATGCCTGCATGAAAAATAAACTTGATGAAGATACTTCTCTTCTTGAGAAAAATCACATCAATCTTTTAGAAATATTTCGGAGGAGAGATCAGCAAGATCGGGAACAACAACATGAAAGAGGTCATCCTCTCATGGAAAGCACTTCGAATTCCAAAGCACTCTTGATATATTATGAAGATTCAAATCACATGATGGCTAAAAGAGAATCTTTCTCATCCTTGGATACTGGAAAAGCCATTCCCATCCACATGGGAGATGACTCCACTATCATATCTGAAGGACAAGGTACTGTAGATCTTGAGCATGGTTATTTTTCCAATGTTCTGTATGTACCATCTCTTGCATCAAACCTCCTAAGCGTTTATAAAATGACACAGATGGGAGTGGCCAAGAGAGTCTCCTTTAGCTCGGATGATTTAGAGATCATAGAACTTGATCCTGAAAAACTTGTAGCAAAAGGCCTTGCAAACCATCGTGCAAAATCCTATGAGTTCTCCCATTTTGTGGCGGATGCAAAGCCCACTGCATTGATGACTCATGGAAATGAAGTTGGTATACTGTGGCATGAGAGGTTGAGCCACCTAAACTTCAAATACTTGCATCAATCACATAATAATTGTATGGTTGAAGGCCTCCTGGTCATCAAAGCTACCACTAGAATTTTGAAGGGCTATGTTGTTCGGAAGAACCCTGAGCATAACTTCGATAGGGGGAAGGAAAGCTGAGCATCATGCATCTTGGGACTAATACATTCTTATATCAGCGATCCAATTCATATCACATCCATGAATGGATCAAGGTACATTTTGAATTTAATTGATGACCTTTCCAGATACACATGGGTCTTTTTTATAAAAAAGAAGTTAGAAGTCTTGGAAAAATTCACTAAATTGAAGGCCTTGATTGAGAATGCATCTGGAAAAAAGATCAAGATTTTGAGATACGATAATGGTGGGGAGTATGTCATTAATGATTTACTGCATATATGTTCCCAAAGTGGTATTCAGATCCAGCATTCATTCCCCTACAATCCCCAGCAGAACAGTGTAGCGGAGAGGAAGAATCGGTCTCTCAAGGAGATGACCACATGTATGTTGGAATCAAAGAAGTTGGCTGCAAATTTGTGGGTAAAAGCCATGCATGATGCAGCATATATTCATAACAGAGTTCCACACTCATCCATGAAAGAAAATACCCCTTTCGAAGCATATTTCGGACACAAGATGGATGTGTTGAACCTGAGGGTGTTTGGGTCCACAGCATGGGCCCAAATTCCGCTTGATAAAAGGAGGGCTTTGCAATCGCAAAGCATCGAATGTCTATTTATTAGAAATCCTGATGAATCTAAAGGTTTCAATATGTTGGATATCAAAACAAAATATATCATCATTGAAAGGAGTGTCATGCTCGATGAGCCTCTTCAGGAGGTAGAACTAGTGAAGGAGAAAATTGCTGAATTTCCTTCCTATTCTACTGAATATTTGGATGATGTAATTGGGGGTGATGACACTAATTTGGATCCTCTAATTTATTATACCATTGTATAGCAAACATTAGATGCTGAATCAGGACCTGAAGTACAAAATCATCTCCCAACATGGGCCCAACAGACACTCTCCTCCGTAGGAGATAACATTGGAAATCTGGATGATCGAAGGAGAATCCAATCTGATTTCCAAAGAGCAGGTATTGCAATCTCTTGTCTTGATTATTTGCTGTCCAAATATTATTATCTGATGATAATTTGAGACCCTAATTCTTACTACCATGCTCAGAAGGATCCGAGATGGCAAGTTTCCATGGATGAAGAGCTGAATTCTCTTCAGAAAAACACTACTTGGGAGCTAGTTTCTCTTCCTACGAGGAGGAAATTGGTTCAATGCAAGTGGGTGTTTTGGACTAAGGTTGCTGCTGATGGCAGAAACTACAAATATAAGGAAATTATGGTGGCAAAAGTTTTCTTCTAGGTCCAAGGTGTGGACTACCATGAGACTTTTGCACCAGTTGCAAAAATGGACTCCATCCGCCTAGTTTTGGCAATTTTTGCATTTAAGCACTGGGAAATGCATCCTATGGATGTTAAGTATTCCTTTATGCATGGAGATCTTCATGAGGGGATATACATGAAGCAACCTGTGGGCTATATTTATGATGCATCTTTGGTTTTCAAGCTAAAGAAGTCACTATACGGGTTAAAACAAGCCCCAAGAGAGTGGTATTCCAAGATGGATGCCTTCCTTCTCTCGCAAAACATCCAAAGGTGTAAATCAGATCCAAATGTGTATATACAGAAGTCTGATGGTCATTTGATTATTATTGTTTTATATGTTGATGACTTACTAATTACAGGTAGCACAATTACTTCTATTTCAGTCATCAAATTTGCTCTCCACAATGCATTTGAAATGAGCGATTTGGGGCTCTTGAAGCAGTTTTCTAAGGCTCGAAATTGAGCAAAATTTTTATTGGATAATGGT